>ML682068.1:99365-450265 GCA_007922195.1 Podocnemis expansa
TATGTGGGTGAGAGAAAGGAAACAAAACATACAGACTGCAGAGTAAAGTGACACATTACTTGTTACCTTTGTTTCTTCTCTGTGATGTCTTTATAAACACTACAGCAGTGACCAAAATCAGAAGTAGAACTAGCAGGAGGCATGGTAGAAGGATATGGAGGGCTGGGTTTGTTGTACTAAAAGCAAAAGGGGGGGGGGAGTCAGTCTTTATACTGCTTGATACTTCCACTTTGTTTATACAGTGTTTCAATGCAAGAGCTTATTGCCTTGGACCTGCATTTCACAAGGAGAGAAACTGAGGCACAATCCCCCCCGCCCCCCCCCCCCAGATGCTGCAGTGAGGGAGTGGAAGAGCTGCAAACAGATGGTGGACCTTCCTAGCTTGTAATCTAAGTGCTAGTCTTGCCCATTCAGCAGCCAGTTAACTTTTTTCTAAATTATAAACTCAAGTCCCCAAAGGAGATGTGGAAGAGGCAGCCAGTGACATGACTGACCAGTGTTTTCAGTCTCATGTCTAGAAACACAGTGAATGTGATTGCCTGTGGGCTCAGCCCCTGGAGTCATGTGATGAGGGCAGATTCTCCACTTTAACTTTAAAAATGTTTCCAACCCTCCTGGTTGCCAAGAAAGGCTTGTGACCTAAGTAATGGTGCCAGGGACATCAGTTCTGAGCTTTCCTGTGCACCTTAGTGATGATACCCCAAAGACAGCTGTTCTGCAGACCCTGCCCACCATGTGCCTTTGAGCAGAGACCTCTGCGTGCTGCTGGCAAAGAGTGTGGTGGAGCCTGTCCAAGCCATTACAAGGTGATTGCTGGGATGTTGTACCTCATGCTTATTTGGGGGGGGGGGTAGGGAAAGGTGACCCCTCTTGTAATGTATCTCCTCCCACTGGGTCCACCTGAAGGAGAAAAGTGGCTTCCTGTGCCATTTCCCTTGCTGCTAGAGGTGGAGAGAGTCCCATCATACAGGGATGGGCTAGGAGGGTGTATGGTGCTACAGTGTCCTGTTTCGTGGTGTCACTGGACCTTGGATTACTTTAATCTGGCCCTAATATTGCTAGTGAGGCTTCATGTCAAAGATGTGAGTTCATGTGCCCCAATCTGGTTTAATGCTGCCTTCTGGCAGACACTGGCTGGCATCTTTCCTAGACTCTGATGCAATTGGAGTTGGGCTTGTCTGTAGCCACCAGCATATGGGTGTCTGCCCTCGGAGGCCAGAGCTGTACCTGAGTGCTCTGTGAAATGGATCCAGCAGAGCACTCTTGTCAGGTCTTGAACCCTCGTCCACAAGGCACTTGGGGGCCAGTGTGTTCCAGCCTGTCACGGGACTTCAGAGTTCAACTTTGGCAGAGGGCTCCAGATCTGGGATCTGAGTGGCAAAATTTAAGGGTCCTGATTGCTCTGCTGAAATAGAAGCAGGAAGCCAGAGGGGCTAGAAGTTGTCTGTGCAACGAGGAATTTTCCATGCTCCCTGCTCTTGGTCCCTGACTTCAAGATCCTGACCCAGTGGCTTGTGAGCCTGGGCCTCCAGTTTCTCTTGGACTCAGCTCTCCTGGAAACCTGACTCTTGGTCCACCCTCTGGCCTGTCTCAGATGTGGGTCTCCTGGTATCCACAACCTGGCCTGGTCACTGACTCCCACTCTGGAATCAAACTACCCACAACTTGCTTGTGACCTCTTTGGAACATGTCTGGGCACTCACCGTGTGGGAGGGTCGCTGTTGTGGATGGTGGTGTTAGACTCGGTCACTTCTGGGACAGTCCATGTGAAGAGAGACTTGGTGGAGGCTGTGTCAACTGTTGGCTCTCTTTCTGGTGCTGGCGTTGGTGACGTGGGCACCTCTGTAAACAAGCAATTTAGCACTTCTGTGGCCTGCATTGCACAGAAGGTTGGACTAGATCATCATATCGGTCCCTTCTGACCTTGTAGTCTATAAACTGGATTAGCTCTGGTTTTACGGAATATGTTGGCTTCTTATTAACTAAATGTGCATCTGTCCTCATTTGCAGGAGACATATCCATCCTGCAAATGAGGATTGATGCATATACTCTTTCTCACGCATGCATGTGTACACATAACGCACACAGCCTGTTTATGCATTTGCTGGCCTACTAT
This sequence comes from Podocnemis expansa, assembly GCA_007922195.1. NCBI lineage: Eukaryota > Metazoa > Chordata > Testudines > Podocnemididae > Podocnemis > Podocnemis expansa. Next base: position 101,483 of record ML682068.1, read on the forward strand.
TAATAATATCTAGCTCTTGTCTAGTGGTGGTGTCTGGTGCTTGATTTAACCCTCTGGCTATACTTGTGGCTCGTGGTTTATTTCTCAGGGACTGAATCTGCAGAAAGCTATTAAGGGTTTAGAAAGATGAAGCTTGGTTTCCTGTGTGCTGATTGGTGAGAAAATGATGCATAGCACCAATGTATTAATGGCCTTGCTGCGAAGTGAAAATATCACAACTCAGGGTGGACGTGGCTAAGTGCTGCTGGACATGTATAACTTGAACAGTCTGTTCTATAAATACTGTTACTTTGCTGTCTGCAAGCAGTTTCTGGCCTCCCCTCTTCCTCCCCACTCTGTATTGACCTGTCAGTGTTCCTTCCCCACTCCACCCTGACCCTGATTTATATAGGAACGTGTGAGTTGTTTTACTAGCTCAAACTGCTGGTCCAGGTAGATGCACTGCCAACAGTGGCTGGTACTAGCTACTTCAGAGGCAGGGGAAAGAGTTCAAATATTAGAAGAAAATCTGCTCATAGGGAGCACTTCTAGCTTCCCTAAGTTGGTGGCTGGCTTTTTGCCATGGAGCATGAGGCTTTATACCCCTTATGCCAAGTGTGGCCAAACTGCGGCTCTTGAATGAAAAAGTGCAGCTCACAGAAAAAAGCCAGAGAAAAGCAGCCCCAGCCTAGGAGTCTTAAATCTCCCACCCTGAGCATGCTTTGGGCATACCCAGAGCATGCTTGGGGCCGGGGGTGGGTCCCAGCTTGTGCCTAGCCACCAGAGCGGCTGTGTTGGATGCTCAGCCCAGGCAGGGCTTGAAGCAAGGGGAGCAAATCCCAGTCTGTGCCTAGCCAACAGAGCGGCCAAATATTGGGGCCCTGGGGAGGTGGCAGTATGCCTGGGGGAGCCAGTGTTAGGGAAGGGGTTGGGACACTGGGGAGAAGCAGTGGCATGGTCAGGGAGGGCAGAGAGAATCTACATTTTTACTGTATGGGTAGGCCTAGCTTTAATGGTAGCCTTAAGTAATTATTAGAATCTGACATTAGTAGTATCAATATTTGCCCTCTTATGATAAAATTAAAGTGTGCAATGAATTTTAAACTTAGTGATTTTTGGAGTAGGTGAAATATGGCTACATGCCTTAGCGCAGCTCTCGCAAGTTTAATAATCAACTTATGGAACTCAAGAGCCACACAAGTTTGGCCATCCCTGCCTTGTACATTTCTCTTAAGCTTAGGCCTGGTCTAAACGCATGGTTGCACTGATTTTTAACTATATGTGGCTATGCCTAAACTTGAGGGCTCAGTAAAATAGACTTAGCAAGGCTGACTTTCAGTTGATGTAACAAAGCCTGCTTAAAGGCTACATGCACATTGGAGGGCTCGGTTAAGCTGACTTTATTAAGTCAACTTAGGGTCATCTACACTGTAGGCTTTATCTACAGTGTGTTAGTCTACTTAATAAAGTTGACTTTTAACACTTAAGTAGACTTTAAGGGTTGGAATTAAGCAAATGCCTAAGTCAATTTAATAAAAGCCCAATCTGGATGTGGCTTTCCTTAAATCAACTTAAGGGAGGTTAAGTTGAGTTAAGGCTCTAGTGTAGATATACCCCCTGTGACTTTAAATCCATCTAGTTAAACTAGCTCAACTTGGTGAGGACACTCCTAGAATCCAGGTTGAAAACTTTTTTTTTCAGTTCAGTTTACTTCTGAAGACTGGTCTACCTGTAAACATATGCTGCAATATTTACATCTAGTTACAATTCACCTCTCTTGTGCAGACACACTGAAATAAATGCACTTTTCTTAACATAGTCTTAAGCCAATAAAACTCCAATGAGAGACATGCAAGAACTTACCTGGCAGAACACTCACTTTCACAGAGAACATGAGATCCAGGCCCAGTCTTTCTATGCCACACCAGTAAATCCCAGAGTCTCCTTCTGTGAGGTTTGTCATGGTCACCATGAACATACAGAAAGTGTGAACGTCTCTGATGGAAACTCTGCCCTGCTTCTCTGCCTTTGACTCGCTTGTCTGAACAGCCATGTGGCAGGAGGACCGAACTGCTCCTCTGCACCAGTATTTAATGTAAGATTCATAGCCTCTGGCATACCAACACTGTACAGAGATCCGTCCACCCATGGGACCCCGGGCCTCATGAGGACCAATCAAAGCCCAGCAGCCTGCAAAAAAAATCCAGAATAAATAAGAACATAAAGCTAGCTGTACTGGATTAGACCCGTGTTCCACCTGGCCCAGTATCCTGTCTTCTGACACTGGCCAATGCCAAATGCTTCAGAAGAAATGAGCAGAACAAATAGATGTAAACTGGCCATCAATAAGTTTAGGCTTGAAATTAGATGAATGTTTCCAACCATCAGAAGAGTGAAGTTCAGAAAAAGGCTTTCAGGGGAGCAGCATGGGTGAAAAATACAGATGGCTTCAAGACTGCTTGATAAGTTCATGGGGGGCTGGGGATGGCAAGACTGGAGATGAGCCACTGGAGGCAATCTGGGATCACTCACAGCAAGTGTCTCTGGTAGAGAGTAGTGGGATGTTAAATGGGGAAGACTCCGAGTTACTGCAGAGAATTTTTTCAGTTGTCTGGCTGGTAGGTCTTGCTCATCTGTTCAGGGTCAAAATTAGGGCTGGACAAAACCTCAGCACCAGGATGCTATGGCACCCAGGAATGGTCCCCTGGCACCTAGCTGTATCAGGATAATACAGGGGGTGGAATGCCCCTGGGAACCAGAAACAAAAGCCCCCATCAGCACCTTCAGTGCTGCATGGCTTTTTTTCAGTGGTAATGGTGGGGAGGAGGGGGACCTTCTTTGCCCCCAGGCCACTGCTATAAGTATCTGTGGAGGTGAGGCTTCTGCACCTGGACTGCTGCCACCACCAGAGTCTGTGGCAGTGGTGTTTTGTGGGGTTTTTTTTTTTTTTGGTTTTTGGTTTTTTTTTTTTTTTTTTTGGGGGGGGGGGGTGTTTTCACCCTGCATTACTGCCAGAGTGGCAGCAGCAGCGTTTTGGCAGCAGAGGTCCCCTCTAACATGCCACAAACCTACATGCCCCAGTCTACATACTATCGCCTAGGTGTGTGGCATGTTTGTTTAAAGGCTGGTATAACTAATCACCATATTTGGGGTCAGGAAGTAATTTTCCCCCAGGTCAGATTTGCAAAGACTCCAGGATTTTTTCCACTTTCCTCTGCAGCATAGGACACAGAATCACTTGCAGGTTTAAACTAGTAAATGGTGGATTCTCTAACTTGGACTCTTTAAATCATGATCTGAGGATGTCAGTAGCTCAGCTAGAGGTTAGGGTGTCTTACAGGTGGGTGGGGGTGATTGTTCTGTGGCCTACTTTGTGCAGGAGGTCAGACTAGCTGATCATGGTTCTTCCTTCTGGCCTCAAAGCCTGAGTCTAGAACAAGGTTTGTTCACTGAATGATCCATCTTGACACCCAGTCAGATTTAGGGACACCAAGGCATGGGGTTGCATTCCTGCCATCTTGGCTAATAGCTACGGATGGACCTGTCTTCCATGAACTTAACTAATTCTATGTTGATCCGAGTTATGTTTTTGGCATTTGGAACATTCCCTTGCAATGAGTTCCACAGATCACCTGTGTGTTCTTCAGGTTTGTTTTAAACATGATGCCTCTTAATTACATTGTGACTCCTGGTTATTGTATTTTATGTAACATGTCCTTATTCCCTTTCTCCCCAGCTATTCATAATTTTATGGAGTTCTAGCATATCCCCCTTGATCACCTCTTGTCTAAGCTGAACAGATCCAATCTCTCCTTGTATGGAAGCTGCTTCATATCCTTAAACATTTTTGATGACCTTCTCTATCCCTTTTCCAGTTCTAATATATCTGTTCTGAGATTGTATGGCCAGGTACAAATGGTATTTAAAGTGACAGGTTCCAGAGGGGTAGCTGTGTTAGTCTATTTCAGCAAAATGAACAGAGTCCCATGGCACTTTTAAAGACAGATTTAATTAAAAGTGCCACAGCACTCCTTGTTAATATTCAAAGGTGTGTGTGTGGAGTGTTTGTAGTTTGTTCAGATATTTTCTTTTATTATGTACCCCTTTCTAATGGTTCCAAGAATTGTTAGTCTGTAGCAGCAGTCAAAAAAGCTATGCAAATATTTGCAGAAAATGATCTGCCATGACTCCAAGATACCTTTTTCTGAATAGTAACAACTAATTTTGAGGTGTATAGCTGGAATTGTTTTCCAATGTGCATTACTTTGCATTTATCAGCTCTGAATTTCATCTGACATTTTGTTGCCTAGTCACTCAGTTTTACAAGATCTCTCAACTCTTCACATAGTGCTTTGGACTCAGATGTCCTGAAAAATTTTAAATCATCTGCAAGCTTTGCCATCTCACTGTTTACCCCTTTCCTCAGATAACCTGCAATTGTATTGAAGAGCACTGGTCCCAGTAAAGATCATTGGGAGACCCTGTTATTTACTACTTTCCACTGTGAAAGATATTTATTCCTACCCTTTTTTCCTATCTTCTAACTGGTTACTTATCCAGAAATGGACCTTATCGTATCCCTTGACTACCTATTTTTCTTAAACATTGAGGGACCTTGTCAAAGGCTTTCTGAAAATCCAAGTATTCAAGTCCCTCCAAAAAGGATGAGGCATGATTTCCATTTGCAAAAGCTGTTACTGTTCTCCAGCATATTGTGTTCATCTACATGTCTGATTATTCTGTTCTTTACTGTATTTTCAACCAGTGGGTATATCTACATTAGGTGCTTAAGTTGACTTAAGCAACTCCCTGGGCACACATGGAGTTTGTCAACTCAAGCACTTGCTTAAAGTCAACTTAACTCCTGCCTGTAAAGTCGACTTAATACAATGTGCCCATTAAAGTCAACTTAGTGCAGTAGAGCATTTTAAGATGACCTTTTATAAAGTCAACTTAAGCAAGGGGACTCAGTTAAAGATGACTAAATGTGCCCCCTTGCTTAAGTCAAATTTATAAGGTCGACTTAAACAAATGGGGCCTCACTAAGTCAACTCAACTGAGCCCTGTAGTGTAGACATAGCCATTGTGCCTGATACTGAAGTTTAGGCTTACTGGCTGGCAATTGCCAGGATCACTCCTGGGGCCTGCCTCTTTCTTTAAAAAGTGTGTGGTGGCTACTCACCAGTCCTCTTCCAGAGTCTGATTTAAGCAATAGGTTACATGGAAGATACAACAGTCTGTGGCTCTGCAGTTTCACATTTGAGTTCCTTCAGAGCTCTTGAGTAAATAGTATCTTGTCCTGGTGACGTATTACTGTCTAATTTATCAACATGTTCTGAAATCATCTCTAGTAACACCTCAACCTGGAACAGCTGCTCAGAGTCATCACCTAAAAAGAATGGCTCAGGCATGGGAATCTTGCTCACTTCTTCTGTGGTGGCTAACTGGTCATGTCTTCCTTCAGTGCTCCTTTCATGCCTCAATTTGTCAGTGTCCCAAAAATAAATAAATTGTAGCCAAGAAGATTTATCAATAATGCTAGGATGAGGAAACAATCTGAGTGGCTGGTAGCACTGTCTGCATCTTTAATTGCAAAGTTCAGAGCAGTTAGCCATATCTTCCTGACTTGGATGGATTCTCATGTAGCAAAGGAAAACATTGGCTTGGCTCTCCGAATACAGACAAAATACTTTTTCCCTTCCTCCCCCTCCAGCTCTGGTGTGGGAGACGGTCTAACAGCTCATTCTTTCCTCCTCCAGTCCTACCTAAATGACTTTTTTTTGAAACTAACTAATGACTTATGTTTTTAGTTCCATGATGCTGTTTGATCTCCCAACACACACACGCCTCTTCAGTTAGGCTAGCAACAGCCTCTCTATGGTTTGTTTAAGCTTTCCCACAACTATATGGGGTTGTGGAAAAACTGCTGTCATTTAACCTATCTGTAACATGCTATAACATCATCTAGTAATTTGTTCATTTAGACTTACATAATTTAATGATACCTTTTCAAAGCTGAAAGATCCTCCACACATTAATAAGATAAAATTCCAAGAGAACTATAGTGCTTACTGGGAATTTAGCTAGCCACTTATCCACCAAAACTCCTTTCAATTCTTTCATTGTGAGGTAAGTATTAGAAACCAGAAAAGAGGTACTCCTTCCCTTAAGGGTCATGTTTCTGCTAGTCACAGCAATAGAAATACATCTGACAGGTCTGAGCATTGAGGGGAAAGTCTTTTACATGGCCATGAGGACAAGTGAAGGGAAGGTAGTTCAATAGGGATTTATTTCTTGCATCCATGTTGCATGGAAGAAGTTAAAATGAGTAAGAAGCAAATACTGTACAAGCAGTTTTTCAAAAATATCTATCTACTTGCCTATTCCCAAGGTTTGTAGGACACCTAATGAGCATCAAGAATCTGTATTTTCTCTAAAATACAGCACAACTTCACAAAGGAATAGTAATTTTGAGTACCCATTTGTAACCTCTAAAGAATCCTGAATTTCAAAAAATGCTGAGCCCCCACCAGCTGAACACTTAAGATATTAAAAATCACTAGTGACTCTATATAAACATGGACAGAGACCAGTTGGGAAGATGAGTTGCTATCCAAGGTGACAGTTATCCAGGCTAAACTCCAAATCCAAAATTCCTAGCCAATGCAAGATCCCAAAGAAGTACTCATCAACTACTTACAGTCCAGGGAAATGCCCTTCTTTCCTTTTTAATGATGTTTCCAGTCTTGACTGTGCTAGATTCCAGCCACGTTGCAACAAACACTAATTATATGACCAAATAGGTGTATTCCCCTTCTGAAATATCTCTGCCACTAGAAAAACTGTCCTGGGTGCATATGCACCTAGCTGTAGTCATTAGGGACAGAACTACAATCCATCATATTGTAACCAAACAGCCTATTGTCAGCAATGAAGAAATATCCCTTTTTAAACTAAAATTCAGTGCATGAGACTGAGGGTAGGGGAGAAGTATTAATGCTAACTTTCAAATAGCCTGAAATATTCTAAGATCATTGGCAGGCAAGCATTAACATTCTGTGATACCTGAAATTTTCCAGACCACTTCAATCCACTGTAGGTGGATGAGTTTTGAAAACTTTACCCTACAGCCAGATCTTACAAAAGATTAAGATGCACCTAGATGCTTGGTGGGGGCTTACAAAAGAGCCTGAGTAGTCATCTAATGCCCATCAAAGTCAAGGACTCTAGGTGCTTGTATTGCTCATACTGTTCTGTGAACTCCGCTAAGTGCTTGAGAACCAGATTTACAAAGAGATTTAGGAGCTGAAGTCCTGTTGACTTTCTATGAGGATCAGGCACATAGACTGAGTCATTTAGCAGCCAGAGCCCCGTTTACAAAAGTTACCTTATCAGTGCTGAAAATGTTCCCTTCATGCTTTGGCTCTTCGATTAACGCCAGCTTCCCTGTGCAGTTCTGCCATCCGAGTTTCTACTCGGAGGCTGTTTTGAAGAATTTATTCTTGAGCCAAAATTTTCAAACTTGTGCAGGTTTAAATTAGGTTCAGGTTTGAAACTTACCTTAGTTCCTTCAAGAGCCCCTTCTTTAGTAATATCCTGCTCCCACTGATATTGATTGCAAATCCCACTGACCACCATGAAACAAGGTTATTTGGCATTTGCCTTCATTCCACTGACCTCTAACACACTCTTTCTCACCTGGGAAAACAATCCAGATCCAGCCTGGGAAAAGTCTCATTGTCCTGGCACCTTTTCCAGACATCAGAACACTACATGGAAAATAACATGCTTGGCAGTAAGTTGAGTTTTCTATGTAGTGCTGAAGTAGTAAGGACCATCTGTCTTCTCACAGGCTACAGTAAAAGTATGACACTATATTAAACGTATCACTTCCTGTTTCTCAACCGCTTCACCTCCTTCTGAGGAGAGTGGCTGTGGCTCATTCTGTTTTGTGGCTGAGTTTGGGAGGAGCATCACTTCGCCCATCCACTTACAAATTTTGTTTTTATTTTCCTCGCAATCAGAGGCTCAGGCCTGGTGTTTGAATTCTTTCTTTCTTGTTCTCTGGATGGAATGTCTATCAATGCCCCACATGCATGATCAGTAACTGTCTGCTGCTTGCAAGAAGCTGCAAACAAGATGGGATGATCCTGAGTTGGTGTAAAATGGTCAAACTTCATTGACTTTGGAATTGTGCTGACTCCCACTGCTGAGGGTCTGGCTCAGTAAATATAAAACCATCCAGACAAAATCTGAGTAGAAATAGAAAGGTGGAAGTGAACCTCACTGTGATCCTCCAAGATGTTGAATGCAACCTGAGAGAGAGTCAGCATTGAAGTCAGTAGGAGCTGAGGCTACTTGGTGGATGAGTAGCTCAGCACTTCACAGGACCAGGTCCACTCGGAAGAGGGTGGGTGGGATGCATGTATGGGAGAATATCTTAAATCTGTTCCACCTCTAAAATAAACTAACCCAACCTCTACCCTTATGGGAGGCAGGTGATCTGGTGCTAGCAGCTGGCTTTGAATAAATCTCATGGGGTCCATCTGAGTCCTGAATGGCAAGAATTTTTGCTTGCTGTGGTCAGCAGGATGAGGTCTCCTGTTACAAAATAACAGGTGTTGGCAACCTTTGCCAGCCTTGTCCCCAAACCTTCAGCAGGGTGCCAGGGGCAGAGCCAGAAAGGTGCTGGAGACAGGGCCAGCAAGTGGCAGGAGCCATGTGGTGGGACTAGCAGAGAGAGCAGTCATGGGAACCTCAGGGCCAGGAGCCCTGCACGCTGGCTGTGTATAGGCCTGGGTGCTAGGTTTGTCATGCATGCTGGGGGCACCAACCCTTGTAATATAAGAAACTATGCACTGGTTAAGACTTTATTTTTTTCTCCCCCCCAAAAAATCCACCTCAGACAAAATACACTGAACCAGAACTGCAGAACAGAAATCAGTAAAGCTCTGCCGGAGCCATGTTAACCAGTGCAGGCCAATAACATTTATGGATAAACTTCACTTGCATATGAAATGAAATCACTAAGCCTGTGAAGGTAAGCAAGGTAATGTCTAGGTAACACTATCAATGAAAGCAAGGAGTCTCTTGTGGCACTTCAAGACTAACAGATTTATATATCACATGAGCTTTCGTGGGAGAGTATCCCACTTTGTCAGATGCTTTGTTCAAATACTTGGGTGTGGTGTGTCCTTTCTTTTGTTCAAGTATCACATCACAGATGTGTGGTGTGCTCTCTAATTGACAGTAAAGAGGGATTCCTTGCCCGGACTAGTTTTGCTTTCTTCTTAATGCAGATTGTAATGGGAGAAGATGCCTATACTGAGGAGGGAGAAATTTAAGATAGAATAGGATTGTGTGATTGCTAGGGAGGTTAGTTCAATGTGTGCTGGTTGCTACAGTTTGAGAACTCTTTTCTAGTGTAATTATAGTAGAGCTGTACTTTGGATTCAATCTATACATGGGTTTCAAAGAAGGACTTAAAGTGGCTGGGAAGGGCATTCACAAGTGAGTCTCTGGGCCTCTCTTCCTCTTCCATGTTTGTGTTCAGACTTTCAGTTGTAAAAGGCATCATTTTAACCCCCTGTTGCTCTCTAGAGGTTTTTTTGACTGCCTCTTTTTTTAAATGAAGGTGGCAAATGCACATCTCCTAGGGACTGATTCTGCTTAAACCACTGTGAAAGCTGTTAAAGCCAAGACTTCTTTTTAAAGTGACCAGTGTGGCTGGGATGTCCACCTGGAGCAGCCACTTTCTTTTAAAAAAGGCAAATGTTCAGCACATGCTGAAAAATGGCTCCCTGAAAAATGAGGCCCATATGTTCCCTAGGGGTATTTCTCTTTTTTTTTTTTTTTTTTTTTAAACTTGGCCTGGAGGCCTTCTGAGCTCTCATTTTTAGGTCAGTTTTGCATTATTCCTTGCTAACTCACTTCAAGTGGTGTGGATAGAATTCTCCCAATGCCCCTGCATATCACCTGTCAAGATCATTTCTTGCCGCACATTCATCCTTCACCAGCAGGAGGGAAGTAACTACAGCAATTCAATGTAATCAAGTATATAACAAGGGAAAGGAAGAACTCCAAATACTACAAGACAACTTCAAGCTTTCTATAAATAGAGAACTGTCAGACAAGGAACTGTTATAGAACATCAAGCTGGGCCAATTCTAGATACTAGAATTTCTCTTCTTTTTGAGACCACTAAGCAAATAAACCAAAGCCACCTGGAGCTTTTCTTTTTCTTCTGACTAGTTGAAAGTAAAGAAGTGGACACATCACTGGGAATCTGTCCCAAGACATTTAGATTAAAGTAAGATGGGTGAGGGCTTTCTCCCCTCTCTCCAACTCACCATGCCCCTGCTCATGGTTTGGGTTTGTTGTAACTGCATTTAAATACATTGTGGATAGTTTAGTGAACCTTCACACCAACCTCTCCTTAAGTACTGTATTCCTTCTGTCCATGTGCATCTTCCATGCTGGCTGTTTGAACCCAAGTGTAATCAAATAGAACTTAAACTCATTGATCCCATGCAGAACTTTAGATGGTTTGCGTTTCAGTGGTTCCTAATTAACCCACAGACCAACCCAGTTCACCAAAGCATCTATACTTTCATTCAAAAGAGTTAGTGTTTTTAAATAGACTGTGACATAATATGACTGCTCTCACCCTGCAACATCAGTGGAACTTAAATGCTTGTGCTTTCCCTAGCTGATGCTTTCTAGGCGCTAACCTCGCATGGCCCTTATACACTTCATGATGAGACGGTGACATGAAAGGTGAGAGCAAATGGGTAGTTTGTTTTGGAAGCTCTAGTCCAGGAGGGATGGCAATTTAGGTTACTGGAAGTATTTATAATTTTAATATTTTTATCTGCTTGGGTACACAGATAATATAAACTCCCCTCCAGGGTTCTAGGTGCTTTAGCCATATAATTGGCTAATAGAAACAAGAGTCAGGCACTAGAGACATCATTTAGGGAGAAAATCCCACATGCCCTTCTGTGCTGACTCTCTGGTTCTCATTCTTGTGTGTCTAACCCTGGATTTACACCAGTGTAGCTTTATAGATTGCACTGGAACTCTTCCATCATCAGTCTCTTTGGCTATGTCTACATTGCAAAGCTGAGTTTGGACTTGCTTAGTCCAAACTAAGCAGTTCCCAGTTAGTTTGAACTAACCATGGCTTTTTAGTTTACACTAGCAGTGCATCCTAGTTTGAACTAAGCCTTAGTCTGTTTGCACTGTGCTTAGTTTGAATTTAACATTTGAACTAAGAACTTAGTCTGGACTAACTAGGCAAATGTATTAGTTCAGACTAAGGTTTGTTTAGACTGGACTAAAATTTCTTGATCTGGACTACGCAAAGCTTAGTGTAGACACAGACTAAATTAGTCCATACTAAGCTTGTTCAGTCTGGACTAATTGGCAAGTGTAGACACAGCCTTTGATGGCACAGCAGTACAAATGTGATAACTAATTGTGTCCATGCTAAGGATGTACAGCCTAAACCATCCCCTGCACCTCTGAATGTCTCTTGTCCACAGCAGACAGAGGGGAAAAGGAGAGAAGAAAGCAGAGTCCAATGGGTTAACTGGCCTCCTCTTGGGTAACGCTCCAGCATAAATAACTGAACAGGAGCCTCTCACCTGGAGGTTAAAAAAAAAAAAAAAAAAAAAAATCACCCCAGCAAATGGCAGCTGCTTCTTGCTGACAGTCACTCCTTTCTCTCTCTTCACATTTTGGTGCATTTGAGCAGAACTGCTGTGGTGATGACATTTTGTTTAGCCCTGGAGTTTGCAAAGCCTGTGGTGTTGGTAACACCCACACTTCCTTTTCTTTTATTCTTAAGAGGTTTCCTTTCTCTTTGTTTTAATTTCATATATACTCTGACTCTAAGATCAGAAGGGACTAATGATCATCTAGTTGACCTCCTGCACAATACAGGCCACAACATCTCTCACCCACTCCTGTAACACATTCCCCTTGTACCTTTTCTGAAAAATAAGAGAAAATAGAGAGACAATAGGTAACTTGTGATGGGTGATCTTGTAGGGACGGTCTGAATTTTGGTTACTAGAAAGTAGTATCAGTGATGTGTTTATAAAATGGAGACCATGTATATCTCCTGGGGAAGGTTTCTAGGTGCCTTTGCCATATATTAAATACAAACATTAGTGGTTCTCTCTTTTTTTGACTTCTGGAGTCTTTAGGTTGCACTGGCATTACATTGTCAAGACTTCCCTCTGTATTCAAGGATTAGAAACATTATCATTTTTCCTCTTTAGGAGAGCAGAGATTTGTCATATGACTTTTTCCAATCTGAGTCTTAGAGAAAACAAACATCAAGATCAGACAACATTGAGTCTTCTCTGTAGTAAGCTTTCTGAGGATATAGCTTTTAAGTCTTTATTCCACTGCACAGTTAATAAGTTCCAGTACATTATAAGCACAGCAAGAACTGAGGATATATGCATAATAGTTTTCCTTCCACTGCAGCATTGGGAATAGCTCACCTGCTGGTGAAATCTCTATCTTGGGGGTAGGCAACCCCCGGCATGTGTGTTGACAGTGGCACCTGAGCCCATTCAGAGTGGCATGCAGCACCCTCTGCAGTATCACAGCAACTGCCACTGAAGCCACTCTGGGCAGCTTCCTTTGGGTGCAGCTGAGACACAAGGGGTCCCTCCCCATGCCTATGCCTCCATGAGACACAGAAAAAAGCTGCCCAGAGTAGCTCCTCTCTGTAGTGTGGCACTCCCCAAAGGAGCAACTCTGAACAGCTTCTTTTTGCAACATCCTTGAGAACCCTGACAGGAGCTGCTGCTTTTTGTCATGCCGGGGGACCCCTGTGCCGAGGCACACCACCGAGATGAGCCACTCTAGGCGACTTCTTTCTGTAGCTTGCCTGGGAAGTGCTCCCACTCTAGCCAAGACCACTACTGAATTTTCAGGCAGCCACCATGTTTCCCCCCCCCCACCACCACCCAGTAGAGAGGGCTGCTGGCACCAGATGAGGGTTGGAGTGGAAGGACTGGCAGAGGGGTTGGCAAAGGTTGCTGACCCCTGGTCTAGCTCAGTAAAAGAGTCCTGTGGCTCTTAAATAAATGTACAAGTCTTTACTGCGTGAGCTTTCGTAGGGGAAAATCCCACTTTTGTCAGATGCTCTGAAGACATCTTCAGAGTCTGAAGTGACTTGTTTTCCTCCTACAAAAGCTCATGCAATAAACATGTTAGCCTTTAAGTGCCACAGAACTTCATGTTTGTATGGGGAATAAATAGGACCTAGAAATGCTAGTGAATAATCGGCTCTCACAAAGTTGGCATTACAGAAACCTGATGGGATAACTCCCACAATGAGCCTGGAATATAGGTGTAGAAGGGCACTGTTTGCCCAGGAAGGATGAGCAAGGAAAAAAGGCAAAATGTGTTGCCTTGTAGGGTAACCCAGGGATTTAGAGACCAGTCAATAGGTACTGAAGTACAACCAAGATAATGGTGCAGGTAATCTAGGTGCTTGAATGGATCATTGAAGGAAATAAGGTGGTGAGTGACACTCAACATGGATTTGTCAAGAACAAATGTTATCAAACCAACCTTGTATCCTTCTTGGGCAGGGAACCAAGCCTGTGAATGGAGGAAACAGTAGATGTGATATAGCTCTACTTGTGAAGGATATGTCCGAACTCCTACTTACATCGGTATAATATGTGCCATGCAGGAGTGTGGGACTCACTCCCTTGAGTGACGTAAGTTACAACATAAGCAACGTTGTGGGCAGTGCACTCCTGCTGATGTAGCTACTGCCTCTCATTGGGGATGGAGTGCTTGTGTCGATGGGACAGCTCTCCTGTCAGCATAGTGTGGCTAAATGAGCACACAGTTTCATTGGTACAACTGTGCCACTTTCCATCTTGTAAATTAGAGCCAGAGTCTATGAACCTGCCAGAAGGGGGGTACAGAGCCAGTTGGGAAAGCATGCTGAAAGCAGTTATCAGTGTACAATCAAGCTGATGGAGCATGTCATTAGGAGGTCTCCAAGGAATCTGTCCTGTATCTGGTTCCATTTCAATAGTTTCATCAATGATTTGGCTGATGCCATAGAGAGTACATAACTTGCATCTGAGGAAGTGGGATCTTCTCCCATGAAAGCTCATGCAAAAAATAAATCTGTTAGTCTTAAAGTGCCACACAACTGGTTGTTTTTTTTACACAACTTTAATGCCTCACTGTTGTCTGTCTCAACGCAATCTTAAAAATAAGAGGCAGCCAAGTGAGCACAGTTGGATTCTAAGAACCATGTGTTTACTAATTCTGTATGACACCTAGCTACATATCTACACTTCTACTTCTGCTGTAGAGGGCAGGGAGGCCCCCTTGAGTCTCCTCAACTATTTAAAGCAGAGGTGTTACTCATTCAATGTGTGTGGGGGCCACATTGGAGGTCAGGACATGTGACGTGGGCCGTGTCCCCCGCACAAGCTCCCAACCCTTTTGCCCACAAGTTTAGAGCCTTATGGGCTCCCCTTTTCTCTCCCTAACCCCACAGAGTCTTGGACACCTTCCCTTTTCCTGCACTGTGGTTTCCCTTCACCATGCTGGCTCCTGGACACCATTTCCCCTTCCTCTATCGTGTGGTGGCAATCAGTCAGTCTCTGTCATAGGCATTCTGGACTCCTGTCTCCCCACCCTGCACCCACTCGCTGGTACTCATTCAGCATGCTGGCCTTTGATTGGGCTGAGTCCCAGCTGACCTTTGATTGGCTTGTTCTCCACATGAGATCTGACTGCTTTTTTCCTTCATTGATTTGTGCACTGTGAAGTCAATCAGATTCACATACTGTGTGACAGTGGACAGGTGGGGTGGGGACAGTGCGATGGCTCTCCAGGAGTCCAGACCAGAATGCTGTGACTGAGACCAATCGACTGGCAGACCACAGCAAAGCTGAGCTGGGTTTGGCTGGAGACGGGCATCACTAGCACTGGGCTTTCAGGACTTGAGCCCTGAGCCCCGGGTCTGCCACCAGGCCACCCACAGTGGCAGTGCATGAGTCCTAGCACACTGAGCCCTGGGTCTTTGCCTCAGCCAGCAGTGCTTCTGGCTGGAGCACTTCCTTTGTTTCTCCGTGCTGTAACTTGGATCGTGTGCGTGTGTGCGCGTGTTCATGCCTCATCCTGCTCTGCCTAGCCAGCAGCTGGTGTTTGCTGTTCCCTGCTGCTGCAGATAGCTCCCAGGCAGCAGCTCTGTGGACTGGGTCTGGGCCAGGGACTAAGTTTGACACCCTGATTTAAAAAGAGACTACCTAATTCCACATCTAAGTAACAGCTATCCTGAAACTGCGGATGTCTCTTGCTTAGCAGCTAAAAGGGGCGGGGTGACTGATCTGCATGGGCTCTGTATTTGCATGAGTACAATTAGGTACTTAGCATAATTTCACTGTAAAGGTGCTGTACATAATGGTAAATTTGTATATGGGCTGGTTTGGATCCCAAATCCTTCAATACCTGTTTTAACTGAAGAGGGAAATAAAATACTGTCTTTTTGTGATATGCTACCCTTTGATTATATAGTTCCAAAGGGGCAGCTGTGTTAGTCTAGTCCAGCAAAACAAACAAGGAGTCCTGCAGCACTTACAAAGACTAACAAATGTATTATTGCATGAGTTTTTTTTTTTTTGTGGCAAAAAATCCCACTTCCTTGGGTGCTTTTGGGATGGGGGAGCTTACAGAATAGGATGAAAATAAATGCTGGGGAGTGTAAGTTGTGGGATCAGGTCACACTAACAGCAAATCAAAGCAGCTGTTAGGATTCAAACACTAGGAAACAGCACATAGAGGAGAGTGATGTAATGGGAAAAGAATCTGTAGTCATGATTTAATCCCACTTTCACCCAAATTTGCATATGAACTCCTATGTAGCACAAGGGACAAGATCAGTGACCCTTTCAAGCCGCCCAAGGGACAGTAAACACTCCCTGCTGCCATGTGTTAACAGTTTACATAGAAAGTCAGTGCAGGCCAGAAGTCAGAGCTATAATGTAAATTCCAGTCAGCTCCACTATACTGTATCCTGAAGAGACTAAACCAGGGCTGTTCAATACTGGAAAATAAGGTCAGTTTAACAGGGCTGTGAAAAACCCACACCCTTGAGCATGGCAGTTAAAATAATCCAATTCCCAGGGTAAGCAGAGCTCAGTGCACAGAATTTGTCCTTTGACCTGGCTCCTGCCTTCCATGGAGGTGGATTACCTGTGGACAGGAGAACCTCTAGTGCTGGTGAGAGGTACTGTCTACACTGCTGCAGCACAGCTGTACCAGTGTACTTGGGCCACTACAGCACATTTATCATGATTTCCAACCACAACTTTAACAAGCACCTAGCTATGTTAACACAAATGTAACTTGCCAATTTCAAGGGCCAGGTGACAACTGGAGTCCTGCTCATGAAATAAACACATGAGATTGCTGGTAAGATTTTGTTTTATGCAGCAATTTGATGAAGCTGATACATATTGCTTTTGGTTGTTAGAAATGGACATGAACCCCTTCAGGGCTGAAGCGGAATACTTGCAGACCTGCAGGGAAGATGAAGGTGCAAAAGGATGTTGGTGTTTGGACTTAACTTTTTATTTCCATGTGTTAAAGGTTTGAGATGGATGGGGTGTGGTGGGATGCAACCTTTTGTGACACTTTTCTTGATTTCTAACTCTGCAGCATCAAGGGAAATCCATTGAGATAATGGCTTGGCTGTGCTATCCTAGCAGAGTAGCTGGCCTAATATTTCCACTCTTTACTGCACAAACAGTTGGCCCTCTTGCAGTTCTATTGCCTGTGAGACTCTTTTTCCTACACACCTCCAGGGAAGATAAATGCTGCTGGTGTTAAAATTCCCTTATGATGATCTAGATGAAACTCAGCTCTCTTCTTTTCAGCCAGATGCAAGTCTCTGCTGTTTTATTACCTTAAACTTTTTACTCTCCAAGAAGATGTCTGGCTTGTGGTGAGTATATGTGGCAGCCACTTCCACCTACTTGGCCTTTCCTTGTTGTTTGTGAAGCAGAAGATCTATGGTAATGCTAGGTAAAGGCTGAGTTATAAGAAGACAGGTTTTATAATGGAGAATGCACCTCTTTACATATAGGTGCTGCTACTCCACTGCCTGCCATGAGATGTGACAATTCTCAGCATGCACCTACAGTGAAATAAGTGCTGGCTGCTCCTTTCATCACTGGCGCACCTCTGCATGTGCAATGGTTGAGAGCAGGATGACACTGGGGTTCACTGGGTGCTGAATAAGTGAGGCAGGGCCTCAGCAAGATGGAAGCTGTGAAGGTCTAAGTGATTCAATCAGCTAGAAGGAGCCGTTAAGAAGGGTTAAAGGGTTTTGTCACTGGGAGAACTTGAGCTGTGCGTGTTCACGTGTGTCTGTGGGATTGGAGTAGATTTATGGGTTGGAAACTTGAATGGGTGGAAGATGGGACTTCTGTTATCTTGTGGAATGACAGAGATGCACCTGGGAGAGGACCAAATAGTTTGGAGGGAGGAGGGAAGTGCATAACCTCCTGTCCATATGTGACCTTCCTCAGGCCTCGGGGGGGGGGGGGGGGGGCTTGTAGCATTCAAAGATTCCCCTTTTACTAACTTCCAAAGGGGCAGCTGTGTAAGTCTAGTCCAGTAAAACAAAGGAGTTCTGTGTCACTTAAAGGCTAAAAAGTTTGAGTATTGTTTGCCTTCAGTTCATGGATGAGTGAACATAAACTTAGGTTACAGGTTGTATATTAAACAGGCAGTCTGTTTCTCTCTCGGGACTGAAGTCTCCAAAAGCAAAGGAACTGAACACCTGGAATGTGTTTAGTATTGAACATTAAAATGCCAGCTCACCTGGTTGAACGTAAGTTCATAAAGCAATTTGGGTTGGTGCCCAGAAGATGACTAAACTAAACTGTGTGCAGAAAGAGCAGCAAACAACAAAAGACACTTTTCTGCAGTGTTGTAAATGGGCTCTCAAATGGTTAGCAGTGAATGAAGAGATGATCAAGATGGACAAAGAAGCCCTTGAGTGCTGTACCAGGACATCACATTCCATGAGGAGCTGTGATTTCTATGCCATTTAATGCCAACATGAGTCATGCCAGTTCAGAAATGTGTGGAAACTGTGTCACAGCAAAATAATTCAAATGGAAGCAAATGCAGGGTAGTAGTCACTTATTTGAAGCTATCACATTCTAAAAAAGTCTATGAAACCTGTATTATCTTGCCCAGCCCATCTCTATATCAGTGGTTTGCAACCACTGTGTCATGACACAAAAGTGTTGTGGCACAGTCTGCTGCATGAAATCAGTCTGGCTCACAGCTTGAGGAGAGCTGCAGCAATAGGTGGATATTTTTTACATTGTTAGCCTTTTAAGAACTGAAGATGCAGTGGGTCTCTGCAAGTGTTGCTGCAGGATCAGCTGTTTGTGACATTGAAGGCTGCTGCTCAAGCTTCGAGCTTCTGAAAAATCCATTTTACAGGAAGATTTCTTAAGTGATGGGGAGCAGCAGCCACACTGTGTGGTGTGCGCAGCTTGCTGCACTTCCAGCTGTGTCACTATGGGGAAGGGGTTGAACTTCTGATCTATATGACACACACACACTGGGCTGCCCTCTAGCTTCCTCTATGTGGCTTAGGTTGCAAGCTCCTGGGCTGGGGGAGAGTTCATCAGTATTTGGTTACCATGTGCAGCATGTTGCTGCTGCCTGGCATATGGGGGATAAAATATCAGTGCCCAGCTGGAGGAGGAGGTGCTGTGATGAAGAATGACTTTAAGGCTAATTAGTCACTAGGGGGCAACACAGAACTTTGTCTACTTCACTGAACTCATCTCTTTTGAGATTGAGCCAGTGGGACAAACGTCTATGCCTGACATCCGTCTGTGTGGAGGAGAAGCCCTGAGAAAGTAATGTGAAATATGTGTCTGTCTTGGGAAATAACACTCCTTCACTTTACCTTTAGTTCTGCCACTCTGAAGATGAGAAAAGGCCTCATTTGGGTTGGCCTTTCTGGCTGGAGTCTGAGTTGGCTTTGCTCTAGCACAGTGGTTCCCAACCTTTAGCCTGTGTGTGTGTGGGGGGGGGGGGAATGGCCTGCAGCTCCCTTGTGCTAGCCATAGAAGGGAGTTGCTGCCTCAGGATGCACATGGAGTGTGTGTTTTTCCCAGAAAGCTACAAGACCAGAATAGACTCCTTGATGCAGTCAAGGGAATGGGAGATTAGCAGTCCCAT
Source organism: Podocnemis expansa (assembly GCA_007922195.1). Classification (NCBI taxonomy): domain Eukaryota; kingdom Metazoa; phylum Chordata; order Testudines; family Podocnemididae; genus Podocnemis; species Podocnemis expansa. The sequence goes on from ML682068.1 coordinate 120,722, forward strand.
CCCCCTCTCTGTAGAAGGGAGCATGGCAAAGTGCTTTCCCTAGATTCATAGGGGTTGGGGTCACTGGAGCACTGATATTTTTTTTTCCTCCTGTTGCAATAAGGGAGATGGCAGATAAATGAGGAAGCAGCCTTCTTGCTGAGCTTTCTGTCTGACTGCAGGGGTAGAAAGCCTGCTGGTGGAGACTAGTGTCCTTTCAGGCTTGTAAAAATGTTGTCTGTGGCCCTCAGGCCAAAACCACTTGCAACCACTTGGGGGTTGCACACAGTTTGGGAGTTCTTTTTCAAGGCCCACTTGCTCTTCATAACATGGAAACTAACCTGCAGAATAAAGGTTCCCCTCACTCCCTGGTGCCTTAAGGAATTTATGGACAGCCCCTTCCTACTGATGTCCCCATGGACTTGGAAGGCTAACTCATCAGTGCACAGAGCCAGTCCACTGGCATTCTCTTTTCCCTAACCAAACACTGCGTTTCAAATTTTGATGGAAAACTTCTAGTTGGGTCAGACTTCTGGGCTTACAGAAGAGAAGAAAATTCAACTTAATCAAATAGGCTTGCAGGCAACTCTCTTGGTGGGGGAGGGGATTTTTTCTCTTTTTCCCCCCCCCCCCATGGTTCATAGGGTTGGAAGGGACCTCATTGGTCATCTAGTCCAACCCCCTGCCAGAGGCAGGACCACTCCCACTAAACCACCCCAGTCATGGTTTTGTCTAGCCGGGCCTTAAACACCTCCAAAGATGGAGATTTCACCACCTCCCTAGGCAGCTCATTCCAATGCTTCACCACTCACCTAGTAAAGCTTTTCCTAATATCCAGCCTTGACCTCCCTAACTGTAATTTGAGACCATTGCTCCTTGTTCTGTCCTCCGTTACTACCAAGAACAGTTGAGCTCCATCCTCCTTGGAGCATCCCTTCAAGTAGTTGAAGGTTGCTATCAAATCCCCCTCAATTTTCTCTTCTGCAGACTAAATAAGCCTAATGCTTCCAGTCTTTCCTCATAGGGCTTGTGCTCCAGCCCTTTAATCATTTTGGTTGCCCTTGTCTGAACTCTCTAGCATGTCCCTGTCCCTTTTTGTAGTGGGGAGCCCAAAACCAAACACAGTATTCTAGATGTGGCCTCACCAGTGCAGAATAGAGGGGAATGATCACATCCCTTGATCTGCTGGTAATACTTCTTTTGATGCAGCCCAGTATGCCATTGGCCTTTTTGGCAGTAAGAGCACAATGCTGACTCATATCTAGCTTCCCATCCACCATGACCCCCAGGTCCTTTTCTACACTGCTGCTACTTAACTGAATGTTCCCCAGCCTGTAGCAGTGCATAGGGTTTTTCCATCCCAAGTGCAGGATTTTACACTTGTCCTTATTGAACCTCCATAAGATTTCTATTGGCCCACTGTTCCAATTTATCTAGGTCTCCCTGAATCCTGTCCTTGCCCTCCAACGTGTCTACTGTTCCCCCCAGCTTGGTGTCATCCGCAAACTTACTGAGAGTGCAGTCTATTCCATCATCCAGATCATTGATAAAAATATTTCTGGAGTTTTTCCCCTGTCAAAAGAAAGGGGGAATGGGAAAATTTAAAAACTTGCTTCCTCCTCAGGGAAAGTCACTTACTGCTTTGATTTCCTGTGAAAAATAATAGACTACTGGACTTTCTCTCCACAGGAAATTGCCCACCCCAGGGACGTAGCTGTGCGAAGAGAGAGACACTTTGTGGTGGGATCTGTCCATGGTGCTGGAAAGCATGGCTGGTGAGGAGCTGTCCAGGTGCTGAACACCTGGGGCTGGGCCACTCTTCACCTGTTGCACGTGTCTCTTTCCTGTCACTTGGCTCTCCAAGCAAATGCATTTGTCTCCTAAGAGAGACAGATGATCTGTGAAGGAGCCATTTCAGTGCTGTGGATGACTCCAGGCAGGCCTAACTCCTCCCTCTGTCCTGGTACATGCAGTAGATGGGGTACTTTCTGTTTTCCCTATCCCCCCACTCTCCCACTGTCTCTCTGCTCTTGAGCAGTCCAATTCTCCTCCTTCATGACTGCATCTGCACAGAGTGCAAGGAAGGGAATGTGAATAGGCCTATCTAGCTACTGACCCTTGAGGACACTGTGGGGATATGGTGGTGGTTTTTTTTTATCTGTAGCCTTATGGATCCATTTATTGTTTTTCTGTCAATCTTCATATAGTCTTGACTGGTTGTAACAATGTTCTTATTGGTAATGTTGCCTCAGTCAATTTCTATTAAGTTCTAATTAATTACTTCCCATCTGTAATAGTACCCCAATATTTGTATCTTATCCCTGCCAATCTGTTTCGTTTTGATTGCAGCTTTGTCACATTGGTCCTGTCAATGTGAAGCAAATGCCAAGATAAGACCACTAATCTCCATTTGGTTTTAGTGGATTGCAATGGGTATTTTCTTCTAGACTGGTTGTGGCTGTTGGGGAGCAGCAGCTCATTCCCCTGAGCTATGCAGCCCTAGCCTGTACTACTATGTGAATGTCCCTACTTATCTTTAAGCTCTGGTTATATCACTACCTTTTTCCCCAATTTCTGTAGCATTCCATATTGCAAATGTAGAAACTCTAGTTTGTAACCAATGTACCCCATCTTGTGTAAGACTGAATAGGCTATAAGGTGTAGCTGGAGGGTGTGTGTGTGTGTGTGTGTGTGAACCAGCCTCAAGCTGTCAGCTCACCCAACTGAAGTGAGAAGCCCACCTTAACTGCTGAAGAATGTGAGCACACCCCTAAAAACAAAGGAATAAAGGATCCACCCCAGAAGCAGACACCCAAGAAAAACAAGCTGAGGGTCACATCCACAACTACCTGGTGACTAATGGTCCCAGAGCACCTGGAGTTGTGTGACAAAGCTATAAAGACTGGGTGAGATCTCAAAGCAAAAGGGGGGAACTGTTCTGCACACCATCTGGAAGAAAGGAGCCTTGGTGCATGCCCAATGAAGACCTTGCTTCTCCTCATGTCCAGTTTCCCTGGCCAGGCAGCTGCCATGAACCCCAGCAACAGACACTAACACAGACTCTAGCAGCAGCACCATCAGGACTGGTAATGACACAGACTGCAGAACATTGTATGGTATGCTTGGGCATGTGAATGTGTGTGGGGAGGGGGGCACAGGGATAAGTTAGTTATCAGCTTTTTTTTGTTTGTTTGTAATAAATGTGGCATATTGCCTTCTCCCCCTAAAAAGATCTCAGATACTCATTTGGTATAACTGTTCACAGCAAAGAATTTGCTGCTTCTCATTCTAAACACATTGCTTTAAAATGCAGATTTCTGGGGAAGGTTGCAAGTGTTCTTTGTGTAGTGTGGACTTGTTTGTGGCAGTGATTGTCAAAGTTAGGGTCGGGACCCAGCACTGGGTCATGGCACCCCTTGCTGCCACTGCTAAAAGACTGGAATGTATTGCTGAAAGATGTAATTGCTGGATTGGGGCATAGTTGAAAAACTCATCTGAGTCCCGAGGGGAGAAAAATCTGAAAACCACTGTTCTATGGCACCCAGCCCTGTAGAGTCAGAGCCTGGACAGTCCTGGATTTAGCCTTGCAACACCCCCATGAGAAGCGCATATCATGGTCTTCATGTCTTTTGCCGTCTCCTCACCCATCCTCATGGAATCTTTACTTGTAATTCAGTAGCAGGCCCTTCAGGAACCAGTGGCATTCAGGGTCTGTGCGCTAAGCACTGGGTATGCCATGGCTGTAAATTACTCATGGCAGGGACATCTCTTCCTCAGCACACAAGTCAGATGATTGGGAGATAGGAAGTGAGATCTCCATTTCACTGATCTGTCAAGTGATTCACCCAAAGCCAGATCTCCTGAGTCCTCATCTAGTGGCAGCCTCACCTGCAGCGCTTCCCCATCCTTCCCTGTAACCATGGTTAGTGCATCTTACCATTCCCCATCCTATGTATTCTACTCTGAATACTTGTATTGCTGGGGGGGTAAAAACAATTACTGTGATTCCACTTCTTTGTGTGAGGGAATGATGCCAACACTTGTCCCTTTGGTATGTTCATTCCTAACTTGCTGGAGACTGTTCCCAACCCTGCCTCTGGAAAGGCAAACCCACTACAGATGGGGATGACTGATGCAAGCAGACATGGTCAGAGATGTACTTTTATCAGCTGTAGTTTTAGTTGCAGAATTTAACAACCTGGGCATTACAAGGAAGATACTGAGTAATTTAGGCTGTAAAATGCATGACAGCGAAGAGGGAAAGCTGAGAATTTTGTTTCTTATCTTAGTGCCTTGCACTTAAGCAAGACCTGATTTTTGTATTGAACAGTCAGGTGGCTCTGGCTGTTGGCTTAAACCACAGATATAATAAGCAATCCAGACTCCAGAACTTCTGAGCTCCAGGAGAGATCTTTATAAACTCTGTCAAATCCTTCCATCTCTGGAATGACCGTGGACAGGCACTGCAAACAATTGGCCATAAATATTCATTTCAGCACATGACTGTTTTGCAGTATAGTTCCTGGTATATTATAATTCTCAATGTAAGCTTAAATTAATAGAATTTAAATGTAACAAACTGCTGGGTGTGCTCTCACTTTCCCATTCCTGTCCAAGGGGGGGGGGGGGAATCCCTATGATACTGGACTCAGTCACAGCAAATGATACAGGCTGGTGAAACCCCTGTTTGGAGAGGAAAAAAAAAGGCCACATAAAAATAAAGAGGAATGTGTCAAAATACATGAGTCCTGAGTACTCTGTGTGCTCCTAGCAAGGGTATATTACATCTGTAATAAAACAGGACAGTTGTCACTTGGACACTTCCTTAATTGTTCTCAAGTAACTTATAATGATTGTAAATCATGATCCTCATGGTGGCTAAAGGTTTGGTATTCTGCCAGGGCAAGTCATATTGTTTGCTGTGAGCATGGTGTTACTGCCCTTGTAGGCCAATATTTGGTCTGTAAAAATAAGCCAAACATTGGCTAGCTGGTTGGAATGGGATCTGTTACCTGGCTTATCTAGGACCTGTCATCAGGCACACCACTGGACCTTTATATGGCTTGTTTCCAAATCATATTAAGCAAGAGATAACAAACTCAAAGGTTTTGGGGTATTGCTCTTCCCGTTTACGGGGTTGCTATTTCAGTGCAAGAAATTAGATGTGTTTCTGTGGTGCTAGAAGAAGTGGCAAATGAAACAACTATAGCCCTTGATGTCATCAACCATGAATTAAAACAAATTAGGCAAATGACTCTGCAAAATTAGAATGTCCCTGGACTTTATTCTAGTCTCTAAGGGGGGGGAGCTTGTGCTCTAATTGGTCAAGAGTGCTGAACCTACATCCCAGATAATGACAAGCAAATATCTCAGGCTTTGCATAAGATCCAAACTGCAGCAAAAACATTACATCAGCGGAAGCCATGGGGGCTCTGGATTTAGCCTGGAGCCTTGGGAACAAAAATCTTTCATGATGTCTTAATTCTAGTATGTGGATATATTGTACTATTGCTAATCAAGTTTTGTCTAAGTTGCTTTGTTCAAACAGTACATGAGAACTAAATCCAAAGCAAAAACAGAATATCTATACCATGTATGCTGTCATAAGGGAAAAATATGGAAAAAAAGAAGAGAATGAAGTTAGGCTTAATGAATATCCAGCTTTAGTAGTGCTTTAAGCAATAAAGGGGGAAGTGTGGAATAAAATAACCTCAGGCTTCCATATTGTGTTAAACCTAACTATAGGCCTCCATGTTTAGCTGTACTACATGTTTCCCCCTGAAAGAATGTAAAGGTCAGTGGTACCAGCAGAAGCTGTAAAACTGTTCGTTTTGTAACAAGATAGGAATGCACTGTCCCAAGGGATAAACATTTCTACCTCAGTCCTGCTAGAAGCACTGTTTTAGCAACTCAGACCATAATAGCCCTTATCTATTCCCACTCAGTAAAAACAACACCCAAATGCATTGTGTGTGTGAAATTTAACTATAGGTGCAAGCTGCTAGAGCAAATGTTTTTTACCTGCTTCTTTTGAACTTATTGTTCTGTTCTGTTTGTAATCTATAATGTGGCCAATAACAAATCATGTAAATGAATTGTAATTGCACCAATTGGAAACATCACCCCTGTTTTACAGATTTCTACCCCCTATAAATGTTAACTTTTGGCCTCCAGGCAGAGTGCCCCTAACTAGATGGGTTCCCCCTGTAGGTGTGAGTTTCTCTCTCTGTGGCCACTTGAAATAAAGGTGCTTTGCTGAAACCTGATTCTACCTATTGGAGCCTGCTTCCACACAAGTAATCACTTCTTTTCTAAAAGGATTTCCAGCCATCACCATGATTTTTCAATATGCATCTTATTAGTATTATTTAGTAGCTTCATTTTATAAGTAGACCCAGCCTAACTTGAATTTCTTTGTCTATAACTATAATGTTGTTTCAGGAATGGTTTAAGAGGGTACTTGGTCCTGCCATGAGTGCAGAAGAGTTCCTTCTGGTTTCTATGATTCTATTTTGATCAGCACTGTGGGGATGTCTCCTTGAGCTCCAGCACTAGTTTACATATACTCAAGGGCTCTTAATCCAGCCTTGCAGGCTTTAACATTGGATAATCACACAGAAATGCTTTTCTCTGATTTCTCAGTGTATTGATGCTTCTCAAAGTGAAGTCAGAGTATAGCTTGAATTGGATTTCCTTTTAATGCTGCAGCATAGGTGTTTTATATAGAATCTCCCAGGAATGAGGGTATGCTATCCTTTGGCAAGGGTTACTGCTCAAGAAGTTCCCATGGTCAAAAACAAAGATTGTTTCTATTACTGACAGTTGACCAGAGTGTCTGATCCAATGACTTGAAAAATCAGTGCAAGCCCCTTCCACTCATTTCACTGCATTTTGGATAGTGGACATCCTAGTACTTAAGGAGCATGGGAACTCTGGAGCCATGCCTCCATTTGCCATCACTACCACCTGCCTCCCCAGACATCTAGGGCTCTGTCCAAAGATGAGTGAAATCAGTGGATTTCCATTGACTGAAACAGGCTTAGGATCGGGCTCATATTTAATACAGAGGAGCTGTGGTAACAACTTGCTGAGGGTTGGGTTTTTTTTTTTTATCTGAGCCAGACACACTGAAAGTTGTTCAAGCACCAGTGCCAGAATAAGCTGGATGCTCTTTAAATTTGACAATTAACATAATTGCATAACATGCAATACTTGACCTGGATTTGTACTGGGGCTTGATATAGGCTCTGAAACTGTGTGTCAGCATGGAGAACAAGCGCACAGGGACTTGCTAGCATTCCACAGCCATATGCAAGCCCAGAATTCTGGTAGGAATTTGTTGTTAAAATGCACATGTGTTTCTATGCACTAATTAACACAGTTCATTGCTCTCCAGGGCCATAAAACCAAAACTGCTCCTTTTTTTTTTTCCCCTTTCTTCTTGTGGAGAGTTTCCTTTAAAGAAGAGCATTTAAAATATTTCTAGTTAAATTCTATTACAGCTGCTGCCTTAAGAAGGAAACATTTTTCATATTTGTTTTAACTAAAGTTTTGTTTTTTTTTTTTTTAGTCAGCAGCAACTAAAGATGCTACTGGGAAAAAATTGTGTCAAATCCTGGTTTAGGCTATGATCCTGCCACCATGCATGAATGGCCTTCACTTTACCAAGCCCTATTAAGATCTATGGAAGTATTCCATGCTTCAGGGTAACTGTGTGTTCGGGCCTGGGGCCTTAGTGCCTCTCATGGAGGCTAGAGGCAGCTTGCAAATAAGTGACAAGGATGGATCACAGCAAGTCTCTTGCTAGCTGAACCTGGATCTGCTCACACCCGGAGTGATACTGAAATCAGCTTAATGCACTGTTGCACAAAGCTCACAGCTGTACAAAAGCTTCCCAGTCCTCAGCTGCCTCAGCCCTGATTGTAGCCTCCCATCTGCACAGAGTGTCAATCACCCATGGACTTGCTGAGAGGCTTTGTCAATATTACCAGTGCCTATGGAGATAACCAAAGTCACCGTCACTTGGATCCTGTGTTTTGATTTGGACTGCTGTTTCTGTTTGGAGACAACTGTGCTTTAATGTTCTCTTAAATCAGTGATGTCCCCTATTAACAGGGTGAGAGGGGAAGAAGTCTACCAGAGCAAGCAAGTAATACCATTAAATATGGGATGTGAACACACGACAAGAACTAACTCTTCTGAAATGCCAACTGAAATCAGTGCTCATGGATCCAGTTCAATGCTGCTTTCCACCAAAGTACTCCCAGTGTGAGTTAGGACAGGATTTTCCTCATTCTGAACCAGAAATTCCTGGGCTGAATTTTCACACAATCTGAAGTGAAACCTTGTTTCTTCCCAGAAGCTTGAAACAGAAGCAATTTCTTTTACTGGTGACAAATGAGCATGTGGACGATCAGCTCATGTCTGCTCATACCCAGCAGCAGCTCCCAGATTTCCAGCCAATAGGAATAACTGGTATCTGATCATTTTGCAATAATAGAGATTAAGAAAAGTGAAAGGGGCAGACCCACTAGCTGAATCTGCTTCACTGGCTGAGAGATGCCAGACTTGTTGTTTCTGACAGGGCAACGCTAGACGCTTCACAGGAAGGTCCAGCTCTAGACAATTACTGAATAACTTCTTCGTGAAAGAATCTTTTTCCTGCCCACCCCCAACACTTAGGACCACCTTTTAAAGGCTTGTAACTGCCTAAAAATGTAGGTACACTTTGGATTTTGAGAACAGCTGGGTGCCCAATTCCTATTGATTTCTATGACTGTTACACATCCAGGATTTTCAAAAGCACCCGTTTGCATCTTTAGCATATAAATCCCTTCTTAAAACCTTGCCCTTAGGGATTATATTCCTTCACTTTCATTTATCCTTTCTGATGGGCATCTGCCCCACACTGACCACTAAGGAGTTGATAGGATGCTGGGGAGATGCATCAAAAGAAGCCAATAGGAAGGAAGCTGCTAGAAGCAGCCAACTGGGGCCAGTTGGACCAGTATATGAAGAAAGGTAGAGCAGAGTAGAGATAGTCAGGACCTGGAGCTTGAGGAGGAAGGACTGATCTCCCAGCAGGGTAAGGGTAGTTAGACTCTTGGACAGAACAGTGTTGTAGGTGGGAACTGGGGAAGGTTAGTCAGCTCCTGACCAACAGTGGAAACTTCTTTTCTAAGAAGGCCAGGCCCTGAGACAATCTCAGAGGGTGCTAGGGCTGTGGGAATTGGTCCAGAGAAAGGTTTAGGAATGTTGAAGATATGAAACAAGGGGCTGTTATCTAAAGAGTCCCTGGGCTGGGACTTGGGATAGTGGGTGAATCCAGTTTTCCGCACAGCCTCCAAGTGGCTGGCCAATTGTCTCCAGTAGCCACTAAAGCAAGCAGTTGCACAGCAGACTACAGAGCCCCTTAGAAAAGGGGGGAACAGTGTGACATGCTCAGAGAGCTGTCACCGAGGAGGATTCTGTGCACCTGAGAATGTGAGACAGGTTCTGGGGGAATAAGTGATGTTGGGGAGGCACACTGGCGAGCAAAACTAATAGCCAGCAGGAGGTGCGAGAGTGGTGAGTTCACCCCCATTACACCATCTGTGCTTGTCATAGTCTCATTTTCCATTTAAATGCTCAATCCTTTTTTTGAGTATTCCTATGCTCTTGGCTTCAGTGATACCTTATGGCAGTGAATTCTACAGGTTCACTATGGGGCTTTGGCAAAATAGCTTAGTCTTTTCAGTTGTTGCTTTTCATCTTCAGTTAAATTGTTCTTGTATTGTTTCACTGAGTGTGGGTCAGCAGAGATTTCCAATTTACTTCTTCTAATACAAACACATTCTCTGATTTCTCATCTGGCCCTATCCAACCCCTACTAATAACCAGAGTAAACTGGAATGATTTGCCAGACCCCACAAGGTCTTTATTTTATTACTAAAACTACTAACACTCCCAGAAAAGTGTAGGTTTTAATTGCACTAAATGGGTTGTATTCTATTGTCTGCAAATTGAACTCTTAACCAGCTAAAGGTTAAAATAGGAGCAGTGAAGAAAATGGACCAGAAACTGTCTTGAATGTAGGTTTTCCTCTTGCCCCTCCCCTACACTGAGTAACACTGCACTTTTTTTTGCTTTGAGTGAAGACAGGCCAGGCAAGCCTGTATCCTGTTTTCATTGATTTTTGGCTGTCCAACACTTAATTAGGAACATGAACTATTGAGTGGGCTACATGGATTCTCTGCTTGAGCCCCACAGCTCCCAGGGAGATGTGCTGTGTCAGGCAGGGGGACTCACTGGTCCATAATTGGAGGACTAGGCTTTGCCATCCTTATCTGTTATAGTAAAATCAACTTTGTAATGCATCTGAGTCAGATCCTCATCTGGTGTCAATCCATTTAATGTAATTGAACTCTGCCAGTTTATACTAGCTGAAGGTCTGAGCCTGTATTTCTCACCACTAAAGTCTGTCTCTTACAGTCAACTGTAATTCAGTTTCAAGACACTATTACTACTCTCACATGAACTGCCTTATTCAAATTCCAAAGGGGTAGCCATGTTAGTCTAGTTCAGCAAAACAAACCAGGAGTCCTGCGGTACTTTTGGGAGTGTGGGGGAGGGGGGAATTTTAGCCACCAAATCTCAAGCAATAATTTTTAAAAGTGCCACAGGCCTTTTTGTTTTTGTTTTAGTCAAAAGTATTAGGAAGTGTACTCTAGGCTGAATGTGGCCTTGAATAGCTCCACTTAATTCTGAGGGTGACAATATTTTTTCCTGTTTAAACCCACCAAGGTTCAAACTGGACAAAAATCCAAGAAAAAACTGTTCCTTTCTCATTGATATTGTAAAAGGGGTGGGGGGGAGAAAACAATTTTCAGGCCAGCACAGCTAGGTCTTTACACCGAATGAAACCTCTACACAGACTAACTTGGGAACCATGCTGGAACTTCTCAATCACAGCAGACACAGGCAAGTGCAAAACTGAGTGACCTTGCATTGTCCGTTACTCCCTGAGGGGAGCTCGGTAGCATCACTTCCCTTCAGTGTTGCAAGGAAGTGAGGTTCCAGGGAATTCTTTGGGGTGAAGTTCAGGCCTACACAGCACTTATATTCACAGAACAAGGTTTAAGTGATGCCTAGTGCTTGTGTTAATCCTGCATGCAGGAATGACTAACCCTATATGATCCTGAGCTTACATTGGACAGAACTTGGACATCTCCACATGATTTTCATTGGCTCCCATGTGCAATCCAAGTACATGTCCGAGGATGAAATCTAACCACAGGTAAATATTTTATATAAAATGTGTAAACTGGGCTCTTACTGTGGTGTAAATGCAGACAAGTGCTTTTGACTGCACTGGAGATGCTCCAGAGTCACCCTGTTGGAATGGAGGGCAGATTTTGGCCCATGTGTTTTGTTCAACCCTTTGGGCTGCTATAAAACTGTAAATTTCCCTGTTCAGTAAGAATGCTGGTGGTAGAAAAATTTCTTGCAAATTTGCATACGTGCTACAGGGCTGATTCAAGCCTTGTGGTGTCAGTGACAAGATTCTCATTGATTTTCAGTGGGCTTTGGATCAGATCCTTGAAGCATTAAAACTGCTCCTATTGAAGTCAGTAATAGCTTTGCCCTGGGATCAGTTCCATCCTTGAAACTGTGTCACTCTGGTTTAGTTTCTTTTAAGTAGCTCTGTGTGATAGAGAACTGACATCTCAGTTTGTAACTTTTTTTCAATGAGCAGGTTCTGATGACATATTTCAGGATACTGCACTCCGGTCAGTGTGCTCTTTAATAGGCAGCAGATTTTTAGGGATCCATGTTGTCTGTTCACTATAACCTAAGTCATAGGAATAACATTGTCTGATTTCAGTGCTGCTTCTCAGATGTAGAAATTATAAAGGGTTCTTCCTGGGAGTTTTTCCCCTGTTGTTGCTGAGGTTGATCATCTGACCTGGCAGAAACATTTATGCTGTCAGAGCAATTAATAGGGGGAGGTAATTAGAGTTGTCGGGAACAGGCAGTGAAACAGCAGATTATATGGGTGCAGATGGTTCTTGGAATCAGTTTGTTTTTCTTGCTCTGGGCCCTTCTGTTGACCTGAAAGGAAAGAGATGTGTAGACTGAAGCCTAATTAAGCTATGACTTTATTTTAAATAAGCTTTTCATTGCTGATTTATTTTTTCAGTTAAGCTTAAAGCACAGGTGCTCTCCAAAGGGTTCCAGAAAGAGTGACGGATCTAATCAGTATAGTGACTAGAACAATTTTCCTAATCTTTTTTCACTTCAAATCATCCTCTAATTCTGACATTTAAATGCAGAGGATTTTAAATGATAGATGACCCAGTAAACTCACTGTCTAAGGAGTCTTCTAAGACATACCAAACTACTATCTAGCTCCTATTCAGTTGCTTTGTGTCAATCTTGCACTGCAAAGGAGTTGGAGAGCTGGTTTGATAGGCTACCTTGATGAGCAAAATCTCCAGGTGTGCACAACTAAATAGCAGCTCTATGTAACCCTTTTCTCTCCCTCCTCAGCTTGGTTATCGCAGGCCCAGAGTTGCCCAAAGTTTGCTTTAACTCTCGTGTGGAAGGGATATGCCCACGGTGTCTCTGCTCTCTGGATAGTCTCAGCTACCACTTTGATCCATGTTGTTAGCTAGATGAGAATTAAAACAAACTTTGGGTGATCTCTGGGCCTGGGGAAATGGGGCTGAATTAAAGCCACTGTCAGACCCCCTCCTAGCCCTTGCTCCATCCTGTGCTAACCACCATACAACCAGACCAAAGAATCTGGCTTCAGCTGTCTGATGTAATATGGCAGAATGTGCAATTTAGTTTCATATCCTCTCTTTCGTAAGGCTGTTTTCCAGGCATGCCTTACAGTGGCTTACTGGTAATGTCAGAGCACAGGTCTCAAACATTTCCTGTTGGCTAATGGAAAATAATTGAGGCAGCTTGTCCTTGAGATGCAAGAGGGATTTTGTTTATGCAGAATCACCTGCCTCTCTTGTGCTTGAGGCATCAAACACTATAACAAAAACCTAATAAAAAGGTAACTAATGCAGAGTCTTAAAATGCACAGAGCCAGTACCAGCTGGGGGGCTACAGCGGAGAAGTGGTGGAGGAGGCTGGAAACACTGGGCCATGCAAACAGGCGTTTTTAAATTGCTAGGCTTAAGGGAGAGAGGAAAGAGGGATGTGTGGGTTTCATCTACACTTTGTATTGCTCATTGGTGCATGTGAAATGGGGGCTGCCCTACTACAATGCAAGGGACTGAATGCCTTGATACCCTGCAAATAGGGCAGCAGGGGAAGGCCTGCATTTTAACCACTGTTCCCTCTAAGCTGTGCATATGTGTGTGCTCCTGAGAGTCATGAAACTCACACGCACAACACAATAAAGCACCACACAAAAATCCACCCGTGCTAATAGTAAGGCACACAGAGAAGTTGTTTGTGCCTATGAAAAATTAGAGGGAACAGTAGTTCTAAGCTTGATTCCTAGCACCCCAGATGTCACCCAGCAGGGCTGTCCGGGGCAAGTAGCTGAGTTAAGACCCGACTCCAGTCACACAGAATCAGAAACTAGGTTGAACTCCAGCAAACGAGGGCCAGGGCCGTCTTGCAATACTGAACTCCATCCTAGGCTGGGCTTTTCCCTGCTGTACGGCCCCTGATTAACCCTTGCTGCCCTGTCGCTGCAGTCAGTAGTTGCTCTTGGCTCCCTCCAGGGCTGAACTTCTCTCAGGAGCCTGGACTCCTGTAACCCAGGGCAGGCTGCAGGGAAGTCCGGGGATCTGCTGCAGAGCAGGCCCTGGGGAATGATTTCGTGGGGGACTTGGCTCCTAACCAGGCTGGGCGCCCTGCGCACGGCGGGTGTGACACCCAGCCGGCCACAGCTCAGCGCGGAGCCTGTTTGGCGAGCTATCAGACCCATAGACAAGACCGGGGGACCCGGGTCTCCTGCAGGGGCTGGCTCAGACCTGGCTGAGGCTCTCCGGGGCGGCACTTCTCCGGGTTTTGCTGGGCCCCGGCCACGGCGGCGAGGCTGGGGGAAGGCGCCGGCTCCGCCCCGGCCGCGATCGCTGCGGGACCGCGGAGCTGTCCGTGGTGCTGACGACCGGGAGGCCGGAGCTGTCCGTGGTGCTGAAGCCCGGCCCCGGAGCTGTCCGTGGTGCTGACGCCCGGCCCGGCCTCTGCGGCTCTGCTCCGCCGGGACCCGCCCCGCTCCGCCTGCAGTAGCCGGCCCGGCGCAGGATGGGTGCTGACGGAGGGCGCAGTGCTGGCTACGATGAGGATCTTCTGCACAAGGTGGGGGCTTTTCCGAGGGCAAAGACCTCCCTATCTCAGGGAAACAGACCCGGCAATTGGGCTACCCAAGGGGAGAGCGGCCAGCCCCGCTGGAGACGGGCTGGGGCTGGAGGTGCGGATGGGGTTTTAGGGACTGGAACTTGAGACACCCGTTTTAGCCAGGGTGAGGACTTCAGCCACAAGCCACATAGCCCCTATAATCTGTCCTGCCGGCCCCCGCTGGGTGTTAGCGATCCCCTGCCGGGCTAACAGACCCTGACGTGTTTAGCTCACTGCTAATCCCCGCACTTTGACATCGCCCCCTGCCCCGCGCAGGCTGCGCCTTATTTTTAGTGCGAAGCCCAGCTCTGCGAGACCCATCCGGCTCCCCGGGTAATTGGGAGCTCAGGTCCCCGCCCACCCTCAGCCACGGCCGATTAGCCAAGGCGGAGCTCGGGGCGGCGGCTGTTTGTTCCCCGGCGCTGAAGTGGGGAATTAGGGACCGAGACACACGCGCGGTTTCTCCAGCAGCCTGGCGCGTTTGCAAACCAGCCCCCAAAAGTGGCTGGGACCCTGCCAGCCCCGCGGCAGAAAAGTCCGGTTAATGCACCGGCTCGGAGAGAAGATTTTAAATCCTCCGCTCGTCGGCTGCTAGAGACTCATCAGTGGAAAGAGGAGGGGGAGATTCTGGCTCCATTGGACCCAGAGCCAGATTTGCCATTGACTGGACGGACTGCAGATTTGGTCTTGGCAGGAAAAGACTGAGGAGGAGCTTGGTAAGTCTGGGGCTGTTGTGGAGAGGACTCTTGTGTGTTTGTTGTCAGTTGTCCTCCATCTCCCCTGAAGGCAGGGCAACAAGTCATAGCTTAATCTTCAGCAAGTGGGACCTGGCTGTTAGGTGAAACTTCCTCACCATAAGGGTAGCTAAGTGTGGGACTAGGTCAGTGGTTTTCAAACTTTTTTCTTCTCAGGTCCCAGTTGTAAAAGAGCATGTATGCTCACAACCTAACAATTACATCTTTGAGCAATGCATTCCAGGCTTTTGGTGGTGGCAGCAGGAGGTTCTGTGACCCAGTGCCTGAAGGTCTGCCACCCACTACTGGGTCCTGACTGTAAGTTTGAAAACCCCTGGACGAGGTGACTGAGGGAGATAGTAAAACCCCTGTTGCTGGAGGTCTTTAAAACAGGTCAGACAAATGTGTCAAGACTGGTCTGGGTTGGGCATTAGTAAGTCAACTGTGGGGCAAATCTAGCCCACCAGATGCTTTTGAAGGACCCTGTAATCTTTTCAATAACTTGGTTTTTAAATTTTCTCTGGAGTCAGGACCTTGACCAATGCCTTTTTTGGTGAAGGTCCAGATTTCTTAATTACTCCTGATCAGGGTGTATTTGGTCTTGCCTTAGGTGAGGGGTGGGCTGGACTAGAAGACCTACCCAGGTTTCTTCCATTTCTACCTTTCCATGATTCAGTGGGTCCAGGATTTCACTCCAAGTTCCTGTTGCTATGCACCTAGTGTACTTCCCTTAAAGAGTCTGTGTTCCACTTCAGTGTAAATTGAAACAAGTAGAGCCAGCTACTGACCTGCCTTCAGTAGGTGGTATTTTTTTTATCCCTCCTTTCTCTTCTTCAGATTCCTGTCTCTGATCGGAGGCTAGGCTCATCATACCTTACAAATATCTCACTGAGCATCATCTTTTCCAGAAGTTTAGCATGGTAAAAAGTGCCATCACAATGATCATTAAGTTGACTCCTGTTTGGCAGCCTCATCACTGGGGTGCAGAATGAAATAGTAAGGGAGATTGTACTATCTGCTTCCCTCTCAAACCTTACTAGTTTATCCAAGTTCTGCTACTGACACAGACTAAGGAAGAAGGCAGCTGCTGGTAGCTAGCTATACTACTCTTGTTTGGCCAGGAGAAGAGTTCACTAAAGACTGCAAGGAAAACGATATAGGTACAGCTCTCCACTAGTCCCCCTAGTTCACATCACACAGTTTATTGCTGCCATCAGATAGATTCCTAAGCCCTGGAAAGTGTGATGCTGGAGTCCTCTACACAGAAGTGAGGGGAGCCTTAGAAATGGGTTTGGGTTGGCAGCAGGCAGGACTGAGAGCACACTAGTGTCAGGCTGTTTGCAACAGTCCTGTTAATTGTAATGGGATTGTTTGCAGCAGTGAAGGCTGTGTAACTGGGCCATGATTTGCATGAGAAAGGAATTGCCAGCAGCTACTCTCTTCCTGTCCTCAAAATGCTCCAACACAAAGAAGAACCCACCAGGAAAGGAAGATTTCTGGGTCCCCTCCAAGGAACTTATAATCTAGGGAAGGAGATGTTTCAGCTGCACCAAGGTGGCAGGGATGGCAGATCCCAGAGCCACTATTAGGGTCTGTTTGTAAATATGCCTCACTGCTGTTGAAACTGCATGTCTGCCTCCTTCCCAAATGATGTTAATGGCGAGATACAGTAAGGGAATGAAAAGAGGAAGGATGAGATAAAAAGAGCGCCAGTGCATAGACTATCTTTGTGCACAGTTGTTGTTTTTATGAGTCCTGCCAACATGAAAAAGCCCTAGTGTAAACATGCTTGCTTCAGTATAAAACTGATCCCACTTGCATGGCTTATTTACCTTCCCTGGCTTTGAAGTCACACTAACACAAGCACTCATACCCCAGTATCAGTGCATTTCTCCAAGAGGGGCTTTGTTACTTCAGCTATACCCTGTGTCGGGGAGCTGGTCTGAGAGTGGAGCTGGGCACCGTGTCAAAGCAGGTTAACCCAATACAGCTAATTAAAGGGAGCTGAGCTATGCTTGGGCCTATAAATGCCAGGAAAGGCAGGTGAAAGGAGAATGATTGAGAGAGAGAGTGCCTGGGGATGGGAAACAAGAGTGGGATGGAGCTAACTGTGGAGTGATTCCTTGGAGCATGGGGCTGATGCAGTAAGAAAGAAGCAGTGTGGACTGCAAGTAGAAAGCAGCAAGGAACAGGAATACCAGAGGCCCTTATGCCTGGAGTGAGTCAAAGGACTCTTTTCTGTTGGTTTAAGAAAGCACGTTCTCTGAAAGGAGGTTTGGTGTGGCACAGTGTGCTGGCAGCTGGGAAGTGCCCCACTCTGTGATCTGTCTGCAGCTTTAGCTGTCCCAGAGTAATGAAAGAGGCATGACTTATAAGTGTTCTGTAGACATCTGGGCTAAGTAAATCAGATGGAGACAGGATCAAGAACAACTGGTATACTCATTTGTAGATGAGTACAACTTCACAGATGTGAGGCTCCTTTAAGATATAACATGTATTCATGACTATCAGCTTTTATCTGCATATCAGGGTTGCCCCCCCCCCAGTGATCTGACTGGCTGACCCAGTTTGCATTTGGTGATTGTCTTTAAGGCCCTGGTCCTAAATAGTTAAATGTGTCATTTTAGGATGAGTAGCTCCCTAGAAGTCCAGAGACCAGCTGAAAGCTTTGTGCTGAAGAATGTGTTTAAGTGCTTTGCTTGGATCAGGGTGGACATGATCTCTGGGGTTTTGATGCAGTTAAGCTCATGGTACCTGGTGAATAATTAAGTTGGTTACATGAGGTTGAGAGCTTCTTTGCTTTGTGTATTTGAAAAAGCTGGCAGCAACTCCTGACGGCATGCAAGCTGCACTGAACTAACCCTATCAACATACTCTAAAAAGGAAGCTGCCCATATATGTGAATAAAACACAGAAGAGGCAAACAAACAAGCATGTTAAAGAATTTCAGGCAGCTTGGAGGGAAACAAGTTTGTCTTCTCTTGGTAAAAGTGGAACAGTGTTTCTCAACTGGTGTTTTGTGGGAAACTGGTCCTCCATAGACCTAGTACAGTATTCTGTGGCCCACCCCAACTGCTCCCCTTTGTGGGGGGATGCGGCAGAACTGAGCAATTTAAAATGCCCCGACTGCAGCAAAGTTTCCAGATGCATGGCTGATGTTGACCCACACCTGGAAGCCTGGATCAGGCGTCTTAAATCTCTCACCATTGTTATCAGGTTTTTTGAGATACATTGATGCTCATCAGTCTATTGAAGGTTGATAAACACTGATCTAGAGCAGTGGTTTTCAAACTTGGTGTCGGGTTCTAGTACTGGGTTGCAGACCCTCAGATTCTGGATCACAGCAGCCCCTGCTGCCATCACCAAAAGACTGGAATGCATTGCTCAAAGATATAATTGTTGGGTCATGGGCATAAATTATTTTTTTTCAACTGGGTCCCAAGGAAAAAAGTTGGAAAACCAGTGATCTACAGAGCAACTGAATGGGGCTGGGGGAATCAGAATGCAGGGATCTCACTGGTTGGACAATCCCTTCACAACTTGTAATTATTTTAAATGAGCTCTGAATGGGCCTGCAGCCCTAGTACAAGGGGCTCCTGACTACGGATGAGGCTCTTGGGCTCTGCCATAGCTCTAATAATGATCTGTCAGAGTTAAAGATTTGTCTGCTGCGGATACAATAATCTCTTCCTCCTGACTCACTTCCTTGCATTAATCGTGTATACCTCAGGCACTGTTATATTTAATGGCTCCCATTATCATTCATTTGCTATTTGATACATTCAATGATAGTCTGAATTCGTTGTCCATTTCTGCTTTTGGAGCCATGCGTCTAGGTAGCTTTGTCCATTGTTCAATGCTAGACTAAAATCCCAGCAGTGAGGAATCTTCCTTCTCTGTGAGCCTGTTGGACAGTAACAAAAGGACAAGGACTAGAATAAGGGAGCTGCCAAGTAGACTGAATATATGTTAAAAAGTTCATAAAATAATGAGTGGTAGATTAGGAGCTTCTATCTTCCTTCCTTCATAACATAACAAGGGCCATCTCAATGAAACTAACAAATGGAAAATTTCAAAACTAATAAATAGTATTAATTTAAAAAATTATCAGTAATTAATATTTCCCCCTGCACAATGTATAATTAGATGGGGGAACTTGCTGCCCCTAGAAATCATGGCAATCTACAATAGCGGTGAAATTCAGCAGCAATCAACAGGAGTTGCACAGAGTAGCTTTGTGTAACTCCTGTCAACTTCCTAACTCCACTTCAGCTTGGCATCTTCACTGCACTGTGCCAAAGGAAAACATGTTCCCATTGACATAGTGGTGTGCTACTTGAGGGTGGTTGCATGAAATCGATCTCCGCATTGACTTAGCAGCTCTTCATTGACCATTAAGTCGATCTGGAAAGATCAATCTGACAGTTGCAACTTTGTCTCTATCAGTGTAGAGATGTGATCCAAAAAGGTTCTGGATGTTCATATGGTTATCATAATTAAGGTAACTTTAGACCCTTATGCTTCAGTTTTTATGCTGACTTTTGCTTATATTGCTCACCATGAGACACGGGGGTGGGGTAGGCGAATTCCCCCATTTTTATTTGCTGTGGGTTCTTAACACTTCATCTGTAACTGCTGGTGCAGGGCGGTGTCCAAGACAAGATAGAGCTCTGTTTCAACCCAGGCAGGTGATACTTGTGTTCCTATATAGGCAAAGAGAAGTAAATTTCAGTGCTGGCTTCTGTTTTTGCCATTTCTTGCTGCTACAGCTCTCACAGGATTTACTGGCTTTTAAATATCAAATCACTTTTATATGCTGTCTAGACATCTTGAAAAGCTTCTATTCTCTGGCTCCCCCTCAGCAGGTAGAGTTTCTCAGCCACATGCCCAGTTACAGGAGATCCGACTGATTGGAGCATCATTGGTTGTTGGCACTCATTCCTCCTTCCACCTCCTCACCCCATCCCATTGTCTTGCACAAAAACTCACTCATGTTACAGGAAATCATCTGCATAGATTAGCAGCAGCAGAGATCAGAGGACTGATTCCTGTGGGATATTCTCTTCCTCCAACAGTTTGACTGGTGCTTTCAGACAAATCTGCTGTGTGGTTTCAGCAAGTTGTGCATCACCTGCTCTTTATCCATTTTGATTCGCATGAGTTCTCTAAGAAGGGAAACACCAATATATAAAAGCCAATTCACTGCATCTAATCCATGGTTTTCTTATCTAAGCACTGAGTTTTAAACAGTGTGTCCCTCTTGAACCACATGGTCAAATCCTGGCAGGGTTGACTGGGCCTTTCCTCTTTATGTGGCCAATAAATTGAATTCCATGGTTTCTGTGGGTTGGTACCCAAAGGTGTGAGAACTTGGGGCACTGCTGCACCTCTGGCTTGAAATGGATTCCATGATAGATACAGATCACGATTTGGTTCAGTGGCTCTCAGCAGCCCCACTATATAAATTGTTCCAGCTGCCCACCTGCCCCAAGCTGGTTCCTTCTGCTTTCAAATTAGTCCTTGAAGGGCCATGATCTCCTGTTCTCTGCTGTGTGTGTGTGTGCACACATGCATGCATGCAAGTGTGGCTGCGTGTGCAACACCAGCATGGCTGTGAGTGAAAAATGGTGATCTGGGGCTGCACAGGATCAATGCTGCACAAGGAGCAAGGCAGTGGAGGTTCAAGCCTTAAGTTTCATGGCACTTCTCTGAGAAGTAGGGAGATGAACCCTGTGTCGTGGGACACACCATCTTTATCCCACCCCAGCAACATGCAGAGCACTGTGTGCCTGCTGCCTTCCTTGCAGGAATGGCTGGATTTCAATAATGTATGTCTTTCTAAATGACCTTGTGCTACTATGAGATAAAGTGTGATGGGGCACCTCCAAGTGAAGTCTGTGGACAGGCTTCCCTTAGCTTTGCTGGGGTATGGAACAGGCACTAGAAATATGGCAGGCTGTCATCTTTACCACTGCTACCACAGTCCTACACAAGTGAAACCCATTGATTTCAGCTGAGTGAGACCACAGTAAATTTGGAGTAATGGATGCAGTGACTAAGGCCCACTTTTATTTAATTGGCTTGAAATCTGTCTTGTCCCTACCCCCTTTACTTAAATGATTTGTCGAAGTCCAGTCAAGTGGCTTGCCAGGATCTCCCCACCTTTATCCATGCTGGATCTACAACTGTTGCTTTGTATTTGCTCTGACCTATCTGTGGACTGTATAGTTCAAATGTATTCCACCTGGCTATTTTTACTCAGTTTTTTTCCTCCAATTTTTTTGTCTTTTTTTATTCACTTGACACCAGCTTGTTTGTCTTAAAAATTAGTGCTGGTGAAGATTTTCAGTTTCAAGAGGTGAGTATGCTTGACCTTTATCATTTGTTATTAATTAGTTTAGCATGGACCAAGACCTAGACGTGAACAGCTCTATGAAATTAAATGAAGACAGCTATCTGTCCCTGCTATTGCTTTGACTTCCACTGTTCTGAGGTTAACCAACTTGCCAAAAAATACCAGGCAAATGGTGAGTAAGAAAAAAATTGCTAGATTCAGTCATGATGTTTCCATGTCACTTTATCCTTGTCTTTTGTTATGTTAGAATTGTCTCCCCTGAGACTGCTGTGTTCTCTATTAGCTCAATGCAAATTGATTCACTATTCTGATTTTAAAAATAGTCACTTTAATCTGACTTTTTCTCATCACTTTTTCTCTCTGTTTGGAAATGTAAATTCTATGTTCTGGACACAGTCTT
Organism: Podocnemis expansa; assembly: GCA_007922195.1. NCBI lineage: Eukaryota > Metazoa > Chordata > Testudines > Podocnemididae > Podocnemis > Podocnemis expansa. The sequence continues at coordinate 142,533 of ML682068.1, forward strand.
GTCTTTCTCTTCCTATGCCTGATTTCCAAAAGCTTTTCCAACTTGGTATGGATATTCTAGGCCTTGTTTCTCTTCTAATAGTTAATTCACTCCTGATCCACTTAAAAGAGAGATTTTAAAGTTAAAAATTTGACTTTCAACTTCTGGAATCATCACTTTCTCCCCCAGTAGTGAGCTTTGGATTCCATTGACTCTCTGATCTTATTAGCCAAGTCTACACTGGAGGCTTAAGTCGACTTAACCAGGCTTAAGTTGACTTAAGTAACTCCCTGGCCACATTTGGACCTCATTAAGTCAACTTAAGTACTTGCTTAAGTCAACTTAATAACTTCTCCCCTTAAAGTTGACTTTTTAAAGTCAACTTAACAAAATGTGGCCTTGAAAGTCAACTTAATAAAGTCAACTTAAAGTAGGAGAGACATTTAAGTGGACTTTATAAAATTGACTTAAGCCAGGGGACCCATTTAAAGCCACCTTTATTAAGTCATCTTGAAATGGGTCCCCTGGCTTTAGTGAACCTTATAAAGTTGACTTAAAAAATGGGGACTCTCTAAGTTGGCTTACCTGAGCCCTCTAATGTAAACATATCCTCTCTGTGTGATTACTATATATGCAGACAGGAAAAAAGTCCAAAAGGAAAACATTCACCAAAAATTTGTGCTACAAAGTTTTGAGACTCACACAGTGGCCCATTTCTGCTGCTCTGAAGTCATTATGTGTGTGCTCCTATTTTATTGGAGTTGCCCCTTTTTGACCAGAGAAGCTAGTCAAGATTTGGATCTCAAAGGATGCTCCAGCCAGGAGAAGAAACTGTTAATGGAGTCTTGTATTTTCTTTGCTGCAGTATTGGTCATAGGCAAGGAAAGATGGTGACTCCACCACCTCCCTTGGCAGCTCATTCTAATGTTTCACCACTCGCCTAGTAAAAAAAGTTTTTTCTCTGGCAGGGGGTTGGACTAGATGACCTATGAGGTCCTTCCAACCCTAGGATTCTATGATTCTAAGGTATGAAGTCCTGTTCTCTGAGAGCAGAAAGAGCCAAAGGCAAAAGGAGTAATATTTCATCTTACAGGCCAGATTTCTTTCCAGCTGACACCCTTAACTTCAAAACCTCTCGGGCTTTCTGTCAGGGTCACATCACGCATGCAGAAAACTGTAAGAGTCTCTTCAGGCAGCTGTGTGTGTGCTCTCTCTCTCTCTGTTCAACACACACTTAATAACATTCAGCAAAAACCCCTCCACTCATGCCTTCTGAACCTACATACACATATAGCTCTTGTCTTCAGTGAGGGCTGTGATTAACTTCTCTTAACCCGTCATTCTTCACTTGTATGAAACAAACTCAATATTTTTAATTCAACCCATATAAAGGTTTCCTGCTGTTCATAAGGATAACAGAAATATGAGATCAGGGTGATACCGAACACCCAGTAAAACAAGACCTTTTTGAAACTATTGTGTAGTAATCTTAGATTTTGTGGAAATTTTGCTATAAAATACTTTTATTTATATAATTGTATTGCCTGCTGGAAAGGACTGGCTTGCAATGCAGACTCAGATATCGCAAATCTTGCAAGCCAGGAAGTACATGAATAGGGTGCTGTTACTTCTCTGTTCTTGAGCAATTGTTTGTTTGGTTTTTTTTTTAATTTTGATTAACTTTATTCAAAGTAGTAAAGCAATTCACAAGTTGTCCCTATTTTTATAAAGCCCCATAAATTATTGATGTATGATTAAAATTGCCTGCCTTTTCTAAGGCCTTAATGTTCCTGCTGACTAGCTCTCCACTCTGCATAATTCATGCGATCTCCCCTTTTAACTGTTTGCCAGGAGAATAGTAGGGCAAGGCAAGGAGCGGAAAGGCAGGCTGTGGACACTGATTTATGGGGCCTGGTCTGAAAAAGCTTCCCTTTTTTCAGAGGTACACCATTAGAGCAGTAAGTATCTCTGGTGATGAGCATCTTACGTTACTTCACTTAACTCTCTTTATTGACCATGTCCCCTCTGAGCCAGGTTCTGGTCTCAGTGTGGCCTGGGATGTAAATGTGTCTCATCGCACACTGGGCCGAGCGGTGACATCTTCAGGGGTAGCCTCTTCAGCTGCTCCAGTGTCCTCACTAGGAATATGAGGCCAGCTCTTCAGCTGGTATAAATTGACATAGCACCTTTTGGAGCCAGCAGAACTGAGCATTTGCCCCCATTTGGGGTGTCATTAGCTGGGATGTTACAGCAGATAGCTCCATCTGCATCCCAGCTTTAACCCTTCCTGGTCCCAAAGGAGTTATTCCATGAACAAGTGATCTGGCGTGGCCAGGGCCAGGGGGGATGGATCCCTTATGTTTGTTTACCAACAGTAAAAAGTTCACATGTGCAGATTCAGTTGTGGGCTGCTGCATCCAAATTATTGTGTGTACAGGGGATCCATCTATTATGCCAGGGACATTCATATGGGGGATCATCACTGTGGTTCCTGGGGGAAACTCCAGATCAATGCATTGCTTAACCCTTTGAGCACTATGGCCCACCAAGTACTGCCACTCCTACTTGAAGCACGTCTGCCCTGATGGCGCACTGCCCATCGGTGGGAGGAGCTGCAGGGAACACAGACTCAAGCCCATGAGTAACCTGAGTTAACTGAACCTTGAAATAGAGTTGAAGTGGTGTATGGATCTGATGCTGACCTCTGCAGCAGTGTGAATTTCCCCCAGTAGGGATTGATTGGGAATTTTGCCTGAGTAAATGTTGCAGGTTGTGGCCTGTGAGAAACACTTACTTCGATGCAGCACAGCTGGTTTGAGCCTGGATTTAAATGTCGAATCAAAGTGTATTCCACGTACTAGTAGAACAGTGGAGTGGTTCCTACAATGCTCAACTCTATGGAAACAAAGAACAGAAGTGTCCTACTGCAGTGGAAAATCACCTTGACAGAATGGGTTTGCTGTTTGCTTCTGACTGTTTAAATGATTTTGCCTGTTGTAGGATCTCACTTTGCTCCAGATCCCCTATAAAGTAGAAATGAATGACTTAAAAACATGGGTAGTGGGATGGGAGATGAGAGCACAGCGCACAGGAGGAACTAGTGAAGTTATTCTAAGACAGACTGAAGGGCTCTGCTCAGAATTAGCCTTTGTTGGCAATCAGAAGACAAAGAAAAGGAGGAGAATTTGAATCAAATCATGACTTCTGAAAAATCATGACATCAAATCATGACTTGAGAAAAATAAGGCTGGTGGAGAGGATCTTAACTAGTGATGTCTAGTGGAAAGGGCAGTCAATTGGGAGTCAGGAAAATTAAGGTCTATTCTTGATTGGTGTTGGCCTGTGGGTGGGGCCAGGCATGTGCACGCACAGGCATGGGCACACACATTACTCTGGTAAGGGTGATTGCTAACTTCAATTAGCCCCATGGAAATCTGTAGGTGGAAAAGCAATAGGTAAAAGCTATAGTGTTAATTTGCAGCTCAGTCCTTGAGATTAACTTTGTTTCCCACTAAGGATCTCATGTTTTCTGAAGAGACAAAGGGAAGTTGAAACAAAGAAGCTGCACGAGTTTATCTTGAAACAAAATTGACTTAATCCTGTGTGGATACCTGTTCAATCCATTTAAAACTGGTTCTGTTAGTTCTTTAACAAGTCAAACTAATGTTAGTCTTTAAGTAGAGATGGTTGAAACCTGGAAATTCTGTTCTGTGGGCAATTCTGATGGCTTGAAATAGCCTCTTGTCCCAGTTGAGATAATAAGTGGAAACTTCCCATGGAATGAAACTTCTAGAAAAACTTCATTTTGGAAATATTGAAATGACTCTATTGAAGTTTTTCTTTTTTGACTTTATAACAGTGTTTTGACCAGGTCTGAAATGAAGCACGTTAGTATGTTTCTATAAAGCAAATTGGTCAGATTGATGTCTTTCTAATGGGAAAGTTTGGGGGTACCCCCTGAATTTTTTTGCTAGCTCTAGTTTACTGACTTAAGAGTATCCACTTGCAAAGTTGCACCAATATACCTAACTCATAAAATAACATAAAATAACCTTTTAGTTTAACTAGGGCACTTTGGCTATGTCTACACTGGAGGCTTAAGTCAACTTAGGCAACTCCATCATCACATTTGGAGTTCACTGAGTTGACTTAAGCATTTGCTTAAATCAACTTAATAAGTCTCACCCTTAAAGTTGACTTTAAGGGCTAAGTCATTGACTTAACAAAATGACTTAAAGTCAACTTTAAATGGGACCCTGGCTTAAGTCAACTTTATAAAGTTAACTTAAACAAATGGGCACTCTCTAAGTCAACTTTAAGTCAACCTTGTTAAGTTGTCTTAACTGAGCCCTCTAGAGTAGACATAGCCTTTGTGTGTAGACCCAGCCCAAAAAAAAGATGAACCCTGGTCCCTTTCTGTCTACAGCAAAAATCCCTTTTTCTTCAGTTGAAACATCTGGCCCATGATATGGGAACAATTTTTATTTAATGACCCTGGGGGTGTGCAGTGGGTTTTTAATCCACTCCTAGATGCAGAACAGCTGCAGAAGACTGATGCCGTCTCAGTGCACCAGTACCTACCTGGACTCTTAGAGTATGTGTCTATACTGCTGACGGCACAATCACCGCTGTCAGTGTAATCTTCTGGGTGCAATTCAACAGTAAGTATGAACTCACTGTTGCAATCCAGAAATCACATCAGCAACTCCTGCCCCCTAACTGGAGTTGCTGAAAACCAATGGCAAGGCATTTGCAGTTGGCTTCCCCTAGTGTCTCGGTGGCTTAGAAAGTCTTTGGCAGATACACAAGGTATTTTACGTGCCCTGCGTATCTGCCATCATCTGCTGCTGAGAAGCCCTGCAAGTATAGACTAGGGTTTCATTAATTTATGATTTCTGTTGAAGTGACTGCAAAAGAAGCAATGCTGCTCATTGGTGCTGAAAGTTTCCTCCAGGCGAAGAGGCTTTGTTGCAGCCATCTAGAAAGTGCATGAATCTGTTGCCTGCCTTCTGGAGTAAAGGGCTTAGAGCAGTGGTTTTCAAACTTTTTTTTCTTCTCAGCACCCAGCTGAAAAATATCACTTATACCCACAACCCAACAATTCCATCTTTTGAGCAATCTTTCCACTCTTGTGGTGGTGGCAGCAGGGGGTGCCGTGACCTAGTTCCTGAGGGTCTGTGACCCAGTACTGGGTCCGGATCTGTAGTTAGAAAACCACTGACTTAGAGGAACTGCATTGCATATGGCTCAGGTTACACAATGTCCTGCTTCTTTATATGCCCTTCAGCCTGTGCCTGGCCATGGCCCGAATCACTGTGGTGAGTGACCTGAATGCTACTGTTGTGGGGTGGTTCAGGGGACTTGGACCAGGTGCTTGAGGGCTGGGCTTGAGAAATGGGGGTGGAGGGTGTTCTGGTGCATTCTGTGCTTAGGAGGCAGAGGCCTGGCACCTGACAGCCCTATAAAGAGAAAGGTGTTGAAGGAGAAGGCTAAGCAAAAGGAATCCTGAATTCTAAGCCCAGGGTTCACACTGACTCCCTCTCTGCCTTGGGCAAATCACCTAAAGTCTCTGTAAGGAGAACCCAAGTTACTTGCCTGCCCCACAAGTGTGCTGTGAGGGTGGGTTAATGTTTTCCATTTTTCTAGCACTTGGGAAACAAAGGGCTGGGTGGCTATTGTCCTGGGTTCTTGCAAATATAGGACACTCTGCAAGGTGAAGGACCAGTGAATACACTGAATAAATGCATTGTGAAGATGGCATACAGCACTGGGAAGGTTAAGCCAATTAATAACAGAACTGCTTTATGCCTAAGACACTGTGTGCACATCAGCCTTGTCAATGTGGTATGTTATACCAGTCAGAGTTTCATCTGAAGCCTCTTGACAGCTATGGAAAGATTACAGTGGACTTTGGACTCTGCCTTTTGAATCTATTCATGTCTGTCTTAGTCAGGCAAAACTCCCACTGGCTGCATTGAGAATCCTGCCTGGTACAGCCTGCATCATTAACTCTACCACAGCTGAGGGGCATCCGAGTCTTTTCTAATTACAGTGCTCTCTCATTCTTTCTCACTCCCCCTCTCTCTGCAGGCTGTCTGCACAGAAGGACAAGGCCTAGCACCACATAACTTGCACTTATGTCATATTTTCAGGATTTAAATTGGTTGTAAGCACTACCTAAGTCTGTGTGAGTTCTCCGCATGGGGTAAATTTCTCTCCCCATGTTGTATGCCTTGCCCCTCCTTTCCTTTAACTATGGGATGTGGGGCAGCAATCACATTGTCTTAGGTGTTTTATACAGTGCTTGGCATAGTGGGGACCTAACCTTGCTTGGGGCCTGTGGGCACTACTGCCATATTTAATAAGGATGATCCCAGCCCCAGCTCATGCAGCTCTGAATTATCCATATCTCCAGTTCTCCCTGGTAGGGAAGAGCCAGCTCCGCAGCAGCAAGAAATTTTTTGAGTGGGGCTGGTCCCAGATGCAAAAGCTGCTGTTTTGCTTGAATAGTTTTATACACACCATGTCAGCAGCTATGGTTGCTCCCTCAGTGGTCCCTGGAAAGCAACCAAGAAAGATTACCAGCTCTCAGCCATCACCTTTCCTGAATGGAGCACTACAGCTCACTCCCTTCTGACAGGGGATTTTAAGGCTACACAACTCCCTGATCTACACTATGACAGCCCCAGCAAGTCGGTCTACCAAATAGACCAAAGCCCAGGGTTTGCTTTCTCCAAGAGCTAGGACCAGGAGGGTATTGGCAGCACTGACAAGTCACCACACTGCCACTGCTAAGCAATCCTCTTTATTCTTAAAATAAAAGTATTACCAAGAAAGCATCGAAAACAAAATATTCAAATGTCAGAACTCCCCACTTCCCTGAAACATCAAGTTCTGGAAGTTGTGAATCCTTCAAAAACCCTCAGATGGATTTTTCCCTGTGTTTGCATGTTCATGTTAGTCTTTTTAGACCATATAACATAAGGAAGGCCCAGAGTCAACTGAAACTTTGGTTAATTATCCACAAGTCCTTTCTTTGTCTATTAGTCTCCAAGGAATCCAGTAAGAATCAAAATACCACTCCTTCCCCACTGGTACTTTGCAGGGTAACGTTCTGACTAATTTGTCTTACTTTTCCCCTTCTGTTTTCATTTCAAGGCTGAGCTTTGGTAACCCCAAAGGGATCCAGTCCGTGGCCCATATAGATGTGTAAACCTTTTATACACTTAAGACGATACACTTTCCCAAAGAGCACAACTTCCTGCAACGTGCCACATGATCTCCTGTGAGATTGGACATAACTCGGTCACTTGCTTTTGTTTCCTTAGTTCTTTAAGCACAGCTCCTCCACTGCCACCATAGAAATGCATGCACAGTGTCTGCTGTTAATTAACTTTAGTTTGGGGATGATGGGTAAGGGTTGGAGGCAAAATCTACCTTGACTCCAAACCGTTCCAGCTCCTGTCAGCTCTCTTGCTTCTCTGAATGTCTCTCTCTATGCAACACAACCGGAGAGTCAGAAGTGAGCACTCAGAGCTGTCATTGTGCATCAATTCGTTACACTGTCGGCACAAAGGACTCCTGGGTTTCTTAATGAAAATGCAACTGAAGGATCCAAGCTTGTGTTAGTCCCAGTCTGCACCTCATAGACCCACAACAGGCTTGGTATAACTCATTGCTGTTGGCAGTCTTTGCTCTAGAGTGGCCCGGGATCAATGAGGTGCATGCTGAAGAAGAGCAAAACCACTGCCAGAACGGTGGACAGTTCAAGAGCTGAATGCAGGAGCTGCCACAAAGAGGTGAAGGAGTTCATTCAAGATCAGCCAGTGAGGAAGCCACAGAGCTGGGAACAGAATTTACTGGTCCTAATTCCTAGTCTGGTTGCCTGTCATTGGACAGTGCTGGTGCATCTCCATCCTCTTGGCCCTCCCTCCACTTTCATGAGCCTTAAACTTGTACCACAACCTGGAATGCTGCAGCCTCCCACGCCTGGCTGAGAGTGAAGTCCATGCTTTACACAGCTGCTGTAACCCACAACCCAGTCAGGTGGTGCTCCATGCCCATCAGGCAGTGTGTAGGCCACTGCCTGTAACACCAGGGTCCTGGCTGTACGTTACACCAACCATGAGGTTATGGACCTTCTAGGAGGTGCTCGACCTTAAACCACAAGGCTTTACTACAACCTGTGTCCCCTGGTGCTACTTTATCAGCAGCTCCCTGTGACAGGTCACTGCCTATTTTTTAGCACAACTGATACAATGAAATGATGCAAAACTACTTCCCCCTCCTTCTCGGTCTTGTCTTATGTTGTGATGGCTCCCCTTCACAGGGTGCTGCCATTTCTCCAAGGACTGTCTCCTGACATGGCTGCTTCATCTCCACCAACCTGGCACCATGGGTTGGGAGCTGAGGTCTTTCTCCTTTTCTCCCAGGTGCTTTCTACCCCTGCGGACCCCTTCTAATCAAAGTTCCTGCTGCTTCTTTCGCAAATGCTGCTATTGAAGCATTGTGCCCAAAAGCATACTGTGGTCCTGCTCCCACAGTGCTGCCTTGGCTGTCTGAACAGCTACAAAGTGTGCAGTTGCTTCACTGTCTCAGGAAAGCCGGGGGAAGACGTTACCATTGCCATGACCCTTGGATCCAGATCCCACCCATCGCCTATCTCTGGGAAACTGGAACAGAACTGGGCAACTGAGACACATTTTTCTCCTCAGGTTTCAACTTGCATGAGAGCACAGCTGAGGACTGGAGTATGTGTAAATAAATAAGTCCAAGGAACTAATTCTTCTGGTTTTCTACATGTCTCCCTTGACACCCCATGGTGGTTGGCTGCATCAACCATTCTGGTGAAACCATCTCCTGGTTCAATCTAGTTCCACCTGGCCTTTGTTTCAATCTAGAACTCCACCAGCACCAATTTGTCCCAGGTGATTGTGACATCTTGGAGCAGTGTTGCAAGAAATGGAAGCCTTGCAATTCCACAGAAGCGGGGAAGATGCCAACTGTGTCCTTGGAGGAGGGAAATGCTCCAAAGGGAGCCTATTTCTTTTTCATTTCACAGTACACTGTTGGTTCCAAAGGTTGGTTGGATGTCCTGTCCATGTTGGCGTATATTGCCCGTTCATCCAGCCTTGGGTACTGCAGGGTGGTATAGAAAACATCTGTCCTTCCTGGAACCTGAAATTTGAAAACATCCTTGATCAAGGAAAAGAAATGAGAGAGGCTGGTGGAGAGAGGAGAGGAGAGACAGATGTTGAGGAACAGAATCTTGCATACCTTGGCCATTATGTCTAAGTAACTCAATTGTCCAGATGGGGCTGATTGCACAGCCCACTTCTCCTAATGCTCGTGCCCCTCCCTATCTTCTGTGTGCAAATCTTTCTGCACTTTGAAGACTTCCTTTCTAGAACCAGGCACTGCACTCTGGAGAGAAGAACCCTCCATCCATGGATGAGCACGTGATGTTACTGCATGGCAAGTGAGACAGAAGTGTTTCGATTTGCTGCTGACTTTGTGCAGTTAGCCACATGTAGGTAAATTTCATGTGCACAAAGCAGAACAAAACAAACATAGTCCTCTACATTCAAAGATTCCAGCTGCCTTCTGAGCCTGTGGTCCAAAATTTTCCAGACCTGATGGAGGTGGAGCTTTTCTAAAGCCTCTGGAAACTTGCCAGAATGCCTTTTGTAGAGCTTTTCCAGAGCCTCTGTCAATACCACCAACCTCCTAATAGAATAGGTGATCATTTTCAAAGCAACTTCTTGCAATGTGCTAGAATAGACATGAACATTGCATTTGAACACTTCCATGCATGCCTTGTAAAGCCTGAATGGCAAGATGTAAAGAGATCAAAAGGGATCAGAAGAACCCTGTAGTAACCCTTAGGGAGGAAGGGGTTAACACTCTGGTCAGTGAGCCCCAGGACAGCCAATAGGAACAAAGCACAGGTTTTTTGAATTGTAACAGCAGCCTGGCCTGGGCCTGTTTGGATGCAGCAGAGCTCCTGGGAGGATCAGGAGGAGGCCAGAGGGGCCTGAGGAAGAATCCAACAGCATCTTTACCCAAGATAAGTTAAAATTGTTACTGACCAAGCATGAGTAGAACAGGGAATGTTTATTTAGATGCGGTCAGGGTATTTTCTTTGGTTTTGGCTTGTTTTTTGGATTTCTCTGTGCTGAGCATATGTAACCCCCCCCCCCCGTAACTACCTAAGTTAATTCCCAGAGAAGCAACTCTCTGTTTATTATCTGTTCTTTTTGATTAAAGATTTTACCTTTTTAAGTAAGTTCTGGTTCTGTTTCTGGTAGGGCAAGAGGTTTGTGTGCATGTGCCTTAGACTGCACAGGCAGTTACTAGAGGGAACCCTGTTCCAGTTCCAGCTCATATTGCAGCTGGGGTCCAGTCACTTTTCTGAGAGAGGAATAAACAGGATTGCAAGTACCTCACAGGGAGGAATTCCCAAGTGCGCCTTCCTGGGTCTCAAGAGGTTTTTTTGCATTTGGGTGGTGGCAGTGATACCACTCCAAGACCAGGAATTGAAGGCCTTGGAGACTTTTAAGAGCAGGCTTTAAGGCCAGTGGCTTTTCTGGCCTGTTGCAGGCCCCCACCGTCTGCACTCAGAGTGCCAGAGTGGGGAAAAAGCCTTGACAAACCCGTTCAAACATCTCTGCATGTTAGAACTGAAAGCCAGAATTCTTACTGCATTTGAATTTTCCTCCCTTTCTGGACTCTGCTCAGCTTGAGCAGAGAGAGGCGAAGAAACTGTGGTGATCAATTTTCTAGGCTTTGGTTCCACAGCTGCATAAGTGACGTCACCTTCCGGACTGGCACCGGCCTGAAAAAAACACATACCAGTAGTCTGGCTTCCAAACCGTTGTCACTTCATTGGCTGATCCATAGGCACAGTCTATTTTGCTTCTCCATCCTTTCTGGTTCCCTCTGATTCCCCAAACTCCTAGCAACTGTCACACTGTCTTTCTCAAACAGTGTTTCTCATCCAGGGATCTCCAAGTCCTTTGTAAAGGGGAGAGACTGGAAACTGAGGCACAGAGTGCTGGTGTAACTCTAGGTCCCACAATGAGCTGTTGGCAGATCCAGGCATCCTAACTCTCAATCCAGTTCCATATCCAATATGCTCCCTCTCCTCTGACATGGGAAATCATGGCGGGGAGCCCCCCTAGATTGGCCAGTACCCTTCCTAGGGATACCTCTCGTTGCTCACTCTAGCTTTTCTTCTGCTTTCAGCTGTGAGGAGTTGAATATCTGAGTTTCATGCCCTCCTGCACAGCCCTGAGCTGTGAATGCCACCCTCATGTCAGTGACTGGCAACCATTCCCCTCTTACCTCATTTGATACTGCAATGGCCCCAACAGCTTCAGCTGCTGCAAAATAACAGAGATGTTCATTGCACAGAGGTAAGTGTCACAAAAGAAGGGCTACAGAGGAGGCCAGGGAGAGAGATGGGGTCCTCCAGGATCTATATTAGCAGGGGTAAGAAGCTGGAGCAATTGGCCCTTGCCCACCACTACTGTCTCTTCATGCAGGCCTGTTGGTTCTGAGCTGTTAGTGCTTAGAGTTGACAGGTGCACGTAGACTTTGGGAGATCACTTGGGATTGCTGGGATGGGAACAGCCTGCTGGCCCTGGCCCAGGCCCAGGCCCAGGCCATGTACCCTTGAACAGGCAAGGAACACAGGGATACATCTAGACCCTCCTCTCCTCTTTGAAGAGAGGAGAACTGGATCTTGTCTGGTTCCACCACCCCAGTGGGGCATCTGGCCTAGAGACCAGAATCACTCCTTGCACCTCGAGACACCTGAGCCTCTTCACTTGCCCCAGTCATGACAGATGTAACAGCACCAGTTTCACACCCCGATCTTCACTGCCCAGCTGGATTGATGCCCCTGCCATGATTCCCTGGAGCAAGTTAGCAATGTGTCCAGCGGGCAAAGAACAGAGGGGAAACTAAAGAGGGAGGCTAGCAGTGGCACTGGCCAGTGGCAAACCATGGGCCCAAAGCCACAGATGACCAGTTGGCAAAGCTACTGGGCCACATCTCCTCCTGGCAGGTAGGTGCCACTGGCACAAGTTGAGTTTTCCTGGGAGGTACAGGGGTCTCATGCTGTTTGCTCACTTGAAATCTCTGTATCAGCAGAGCAAAGTCAAGGGTTCAAACCACTACACTTCTGCCCTTCAGAGTGCTGGCCTAACTCTGTGCCCAGGACTGTGGGAAGATGGGTAGCCTCCATCTCTTTCTGATGTGCATTACACTTTCTGTCCAGTAGTATCAGGGCAACCCAGGTTCCTCATTCTCTATGTAGTTATTCCACTTGTATCTGAGCTGCTGTAGAGGGTAACTTGACTGTTACTGGGGGGTTTGTTTGTGTTTTAGAAACAGAGATGTACATCAGCAGTGGCTAATCCCTGCCTGATGTTCAGAGGCAAGTCCGAGCAAGAGAAAAGAGAGCTGAGGGGACAGCTGAAAGTAAAACAGGTAGGGGACAGCACACTCTGACCCAGTCCAGCAAGGCACATAAACTCATGCTCATGTACTGCAAGTATATGCATGGACTCCTTACCTAGGCTGGAACTATGCAGGTACCAGTCTCTCTGGGAAAAAGAGGCTGCCTGCTCAACTTGTAGGACTGATAGCATAGTGGGTGGCAGAGACAGGGAGGAGAAGAGGGCTATTCAGGGAATTCAATCTCTATCGAAGATGAGAAGGAGGTTGTTGCATAGGCTTGGTCATCATCCCTGTATTAACCAAGTGTCTCCCTTACATTAAGGAACCAATCCTTGGGATGAATTGCTGTTATTCACAGGTCGCACCCAAAGACAAGATCTCTCTGGCTACAATCCAGTTAGGGTGACTGGCTGGCATGAGTTTATAGGGACACTGCTGAGATATGGTCTCTGACTTATTACCCCCACCCCATCTGCATTTTTCACACTTGCTATCTAGTCCCCTTAGAGCCAGCCTCTTAACCATACCCTCTTCAAGCCAAGTTTAGAGTGGGGCAGGGAGATTTAGATGAAAATGAGATAAAAGAAGCAGCAGCAGGGGGCTTCTCTGTGCCTGGGTGATGCCTGCTTAGAGTAAAAGCCCTTCCCTACAGGAGCTTGCTCTCGCTACATGGCCCTAGAGTACTCAGCCCATTTTGGTGTCGGTGTAAATAATTAGTGTTAAATCACTTCCCTTGTATTGAACACATATGACAAGAGGCCCCCTCCCTGTTTCTGGCTTGGGAGACTGATCTTGATGAGGCAAAACTCCCAATTTCCATGGGTTTTTTGGGCTGATGAAAGTGTTTAGGATCCTGGCTTCAGCAAAGCTATGTTGTCCAAAGGAGTAAGTGATGGTGGGCTGCTAAGAGAGAAATGAGGGATGAAAAGTAGGGCAGAATCCCTCCGCATGTCCACCTCTCACCCTTTTTCTTCTTCAGCATCAGTTGTCTTGTTAGAAGACTGGCTCCGATCAGAAATAAAACTAAAATGAGCAGGGTAACTGGCAACAGGACCATCAAGATGCTGACAGGAGAACTGCAAAAAGAAGAAAAAACATATCTCTGATCCATTGCCCACCAGTCAGTGACAGGTGGTGGTGGGGATTTCAGTCAGGGGATGCAAAGCCAGCATGCCCTGGGTATTTTGTTTAAGCGTGGGTCTCAACACCAGCATTTATTATGCTGCTCCTATCCCCTACTGCCACGCCCCTCCCTGTTCCAGGGCAACTCATCCCATGCTGAGGGATTTATAGCCACTCCCTGACCTAGAGATTTCTCATTCCAAGTCAGCCCGTGATAGACCCTCCCACAGCCAGGCTTGATGCTTTGCAATTTCTGCCTGTTTGCCGGTTTGCCAGATCTGCAAAAAATGACCATGTCCCAGCTCTATACTCATCTCATTGCTGTAGAAGTCCATCCACTATAAACCACCAGCAGGAGAGCTGAAGTACTGAGGCTTCTACCTTGGAACAATCCACAGAAATAACCACACAGGGGCTGCCAACATGCAGATGTTGCACCAGTTTAACTTAAATCAGCTTAAAAACTGCTGTTAAGAGCTTTGCCCACCCCTGTGCAGGTCCTCCTCTCTGTTTTTCAAACTGGTTATGATAGGTTTAGCAAGGAGCTGATAATTTGCCGACCAAGTTGACTGACTATAATCTATCTTTAAATCCATGGAAGCATCCATGCATATAGTTGCTCTAGTTTAACTGAACTGATATAAAAATGAAACCTTTAGGGCTTGTCTACACTACAGGAGAATGGCCACTACCCTACCACAGCCGTGTTGTGTAGCCAGTTGCTCAGCGACAGGGTGGTTTTTGCATCATTAGTAAATCCACCGCTGAAGAGGAAGGGGCTAGGTGGACAGAATCATTCTTTTGCTGATCGCGTGATGGATGTACTGGGGTTTGGTATGGTTTAACTCTCTCTTAGTGGTGTGAATTTTTCACACCCCAGCACAACATTGTTAGACTGCCCTATGGTTTGGGGTTAAACCCCAGCTTCGTCCGTAGGCTACTTTCCTATAGCAGGGATTGAGCAGTGAGGACATCTAAAGGGAATTCCTTTACCAGTCTGTGTCACAGGACAAAAAGACACGTTCTGAAGGGGTAACCGTGTTAGTCTAGTTCAGTCAAACAAGGAATCTGTTGGCACTTCTAAAGACTAATGAATTTACATATTGCATGAGCTTTTGTGGGAGAAAATCCCACTTTGTCAGCTAGGGGAACACTGCACTCTTCCTGATCACTCCATTAATAATCTGTTAATAGCTGTATTCATGCAAATGGATAACAAATCAAAGTTTCAGGGAGAAACTGCAGAATTGGAATTCATATGCAGATTTGATTCCACAAATGAGGGCTGAATAGAGACTGTTTTTTCCTTGCATTACCAGAGGTAATTTTGCTTTCCTCCCCCCCCACCACCTTTCTCCACTGTTACAGTCTGACCTGATCCTATGACTTACTCTATCCTGCATTTATTTTGCTCCCATTCTGTAAGCTCCATCATCAAGCATCTGAGGAAGTGGGATTTTCTCCCACAAAAAGTCATGTGCTATATAAATGTGTTAGTCTCTAAAAGTGCCACCAGACTCCTTGGTTTTTTAAGAACAAAAAGAGAGGCAGGGACAGAGGAGGGAAACACTAAATGGGTTCTGTATAAACACTAGGAGCTTAAAAGCCAAGATAATTTTATTGAGTAGCAGGTGTATGGAGGGAGTGGAGATAAAATGGGAATAAGCAAGTTGGTTAAATCACCATCTCCCAGGGAAGATTTAATTTACCAGCTTGTAGCCTCTGCGGGTGGGAACCGGAAAGGGAAGCCAGAGAAGCTAGGATGGTAGTATGGCTAAGAAGCCAAGAGAAGAGCAATTGAATTGCTGCAGTCATTTCTGTCTGGAGTGGTGAAGAAGGACAAGGGTGATCTTTGGAGGAAGACAGCAATCTGTCTCAGCAAGGAGGAGAAGGTGTATGCATAAGATGACTGCTCCTTGTTTATGGAAATGGAAAATGTTATTAGGGAAACCTGTGGGAGAAAGTGGTTTTGGACAAACTGGTGAAATGGTCTGAAATAAATAGAATGGCATTCAATAAAGATAAGTGCCAAGTACTCCACTTGGGGATGAACAACTCGTTGAGCACGTATAAAATGGTCAATGACTGCCTAGGAAGGAGTGCTGCAGAAACAGATCTGGGTGTAATAGTGGATTGCAAGCTAAATATGAGTCAGCAATGTAATATTGTTGCAAAAAAAGCAAACGCCATTCTGGGGTGTATTAACAGGAATATTGTGAGTAAGCCCTAGTCTACACTTAGGACTTTTTCAATGGCAGTCGACCGCTGTTTATGCAAAGAACATAAAATTCCTTGTGTAAAAGGCAGCGACTTTGTAAGCCACTGTTACACATTAGGGGAAAGCCAACCGCAAACTGCTTATAGCCAGCCTCCCCCAATGCCCCTGGACCTCCAGGACGTCCGGGGTCAGCTTCCAGGAGTGGTGCGGCTGTATCATACTCGCTGTGATCCACTCCTGGAAGCCTGAACTGATGGTGGTGATTTTGCTGCTGTCAGTATAGACGTACCCTGAGACACAATAAGTGATTCTTCCACTCTGCTCTGCACCGATTAGCCCTCAACTTGAGTACTGCATCCACTTTTGGGCGCCTTATTTCACAAAGGATGTGTAGAAACTGGAGAAAGTCCAGGGAAGGGCAATAAAAATGATTAGAGGTCTGTAGCATTTGACCTATGAGGGAAGACTGAAGGAGCTGGGTTTGTCTAGTCTAGAAAAAAAGGAGACTGAGAGGGGACAGAGAACAGTTTTCAAATGCCTAAAAGGTTATTATGAGGAAGAAGGAGAAAAAATATTCTCCTTAATTGTAGATGATAGGACAAGAAACAACAGGCTTAAATTACAGCAAGGGAGGTTCAGCCTAGACATTAGGCAAAAAATCCTAATTGTCAGGGTGATTAAACACTGAAATAAGTTGCCTTGGCAGGTTGTGGAATCTCTTACTTTGGAGGTTTTTAAAAGCACGTTAGAGAAACACCTGTCAGGGATGGTTTAAGAGGGTACTTGGTCCTACCATGAGTGCAAGCAACTGGACATGATGACCAGTTTCTATGATTCTATTCTAAAAAGTGCAGCAAGACAGGGTAAAGGCCTTGAGGAAGCCGGGGCTAGTGGCCTGACAATAGAAACAGAGCATAGGAACTCCCCAGATCTAGTCCACGCTCTGTCCTAATGTGGTGCCTGACCCTTGGGCATTGTGTTTACCTCTCTGTGCCTCGTGACTTCCTGACAGGGGTTGAGTCTCCAGGACTTACATGACTCTCCCCTTGATTTCTGTAGCATGTTTGCATGACCTCTGAGCCTGGATAAATAACACTTTGCAGGATACCAGAGCATCCCCAGGGCACTGCAGGGTTATTACCTCCTGCAGAAGTGTGGGAATTTCTCTCTCTTTATGTGCTAAATCCACAGCTGCTGGCACACACCACGCAGTTTGGTGCCCTGCCCCCCAGGTTTGCATATATAACCCAAGGGCCTGCTTGCCTCTACAGGAGCAGGTAGTCACATCTGCAAAGCTGAACCTGGAAATTCAGTCCCAAACACCTTATATTTTTGCATATACTAAATGGCCCTCACCTTTGGGAGTGCCTTGTGGGGATTGCTGTGCTGATTGCCATGCCCAGAGATCCATTCGTTACTGTCGCTGCAGTCAATAGATCTAAAAATATAAGTCAGAAAATGCAGTGCTCTGAAGTCTTCATACTGTCACTTCTCAGTGGACACCTGGTTTCTTATTCTCTACCTCACAAGTGAATGATGCCAGTGAGGGAGACTGAAGCCCCCTGCTTCCTAGAACACACCCACCCTGGGCAGAGCAAACTTCCCCACAGCATCCCCGGGATTGAGCAGAGCATTCAGGCTGCTCTGGTCCTGGTCTCTCAGCTGAGACTGCCAACAAGGGCGACAGTTAGTGCAGAATATGAGTGTTAATGGCAGACACAGAGGTGATCGCTGGGTTCACTACACTGTCTCTAGCCAACGTGCCGCACACAACCTGCCACTGTAGCGACTGTCCATCCGTGAAAAGCAGGGCTCCGTGATGGTGCAGAGGAAAGGAGTTGGGCTGTGTTTAGAGTGGGGACAGTAGTGGGGGGTGGGTATATAGGTGCACCTGCCTGGCTCCATAGTTAAGGTTGCACTTAAAGCTTGATCCAGGGTTCATCGATGGTGGTGAGAATGTATCCACAGACTTAATGAGTCTGGGATCACGGCCCCAGAGCAATATTCATCTCCCTCCAGTCTGGACTGCAAGCACTGGATGCAGACTCCAGCTCTCACACATTCACCTTCTGTGTACCCTTTGATTCACTAAATTTTTGGTCAAATATTTACTCACTTTAGCATGGCAGAGATTCAAACCCGAGCCCCTTTCTCAATTCTCAGGAGATCACGGGGTTTTTTTTTCCAGTCCCCCACCCTCCCCTGCAGGTCTCCAGTCACCTCTATCTTCCATGCACAGCTTCTGTCCTGTAACCACTCTCACCCAGCCCATGGTATGAATGTTAAATTTCCACACCGAGCTGTTCCCTTTAATTGAACCAGGACGGGTTCCACTCACCACCGCAAGCCTGACTTCCTGAATCTGCCTGGAGCGAAGCAGCAAGGCCTTGGGGAATAGCTGCCCTGGCCTGGGGGCCCAGCCTGATCCTAGAAACCTGCTGCCACAGACCTAGGCGGGTCTTTTGTTTCCTACCCAAGGTAGAGCACGCTCCCTCCTTGTGGCACGCTGCATCCCCCTCTTCCTCTCCATCACCCCATTGCCTGCTGCTTTTCCCCCTTGTAGGCCTATATTCAGTGTGGGGGTCTCCTGTATAGTTGGCTGCACGGCCACAGCAACAGGTTACCTTTGTGTGCCATGGGATGAGTCTTGCAGCGCTCTGCAGCCATGCTTGGAGGCTTCCAGCTGCTCCCTACTGGCCTCTCCAAACATTAGGAGCTGTTCTGCAGCCCCAAACATGCCCATTGCTGCACACGGGGTGCACCAGCAGGACAGTAGCCTGGGGAGCCAGGGCTATAACTCACTCTCTGAGCCTGTCAGCAGCACACCCCAAGCAAATGCCCTTGGGCTCTAGTTTGCCAACAGCAGGTCAGAGCAGACTCACCTGAGAGAACAGTCACGTGAACACGGAAATAAGGGTCACTGCGACCTTTTAAGTTTATTCCACACCAGTAAATCCCCTCATCTAACCGGGTCAGGTTCTCCATGGTCACCGTGAATGTGCGCTCAGTGCGGTTGTCTCTGATGGAGACTCTGTCCACCTTCTCAACCTCTCGCTTCGTGGTCTCAACAACTTTGGAGCAGGACTTCCACTCTTCTCCTTTGCACCAGTATTTTTGATAGTTCTGATATGTTTCCTTGTAATGACATCGCACAGACACCGACTTGCCCAGGAACCCACTCTCTTTCGGAGGGGCAGTCAGTCTGGAGGCAGTCAGCCCCGAGGAGCAGCCTGAAAAACAAAACAAACAGCAAAAATTTCCTCTCCAGCAGGACTAAGGAGGTAGGATGGCAACCTGTCTCTATCAGACCAAACAGCGTGTTACCTACAGTGCAGATTTGTAAGGGGAGAGTCTGGTTTACTCCACAAGGGTTTACTTGTGTGATTCCCATTAGTGTTAATACTAAAGTTGCCAAGCATGGATCCCCAGGAGAAAGAGTACAATATATCCTGTGAGCCTCTCCCCATCCTTTTGAAAGGGAGAGAGGGAGAACGGCTGCTTTGAGGGTCGATTACCTTTCAAGCAGTCTCTCTGGTGTAACTGGAACAATATAAACCTCTTACCTGCCAGGAGGAGGAGAGTCACCCCAGCAAAAGAGAGACCCATTGCGCTTCCAAGTACCCCTTTCTTGCTAATGCTGTCTCATGTCTTTTCTGTAAAATGCTCTGGAAATGAGCTCTGCTTCCTTCCAACTTGCAACATTTCTTGCTGGGTTGCAAATCCTGTGGCTTTTACAAGCACAACCCAAACACTTCTGCTTTGTTCTTTCAGTAGTTGGTGCTCGGCTTCATGTCACACCTGTGCTGGTTAGCAGAAAGGGAAGGAACCATGAGCGAAATGGAGCAGAGGGGATGGAAAGCAATCAGCTATTAGCTGGTTTGCTGCTGCAGGCCATTCTTTTAGAGCAGTGGTTTTCAAACCATGAGGCGGGACCAGTGCTGGCTCACAGACCCTCAGGTACTAGGTCGTGGTGCCCACTGCTGCTGTCGCCAAAAGACTGGAATGGATTTGTCAAAGATGTAATTGCTGAGTTGTGGGCATAAATGAATTTTTTCAACTGGGTGCTGAGAAAAAAAAGGTCTGAAAACCATTGCTGTAGAGGATTGTCATAACTGCACATAGCTAAAATACCAACCATGCCACATTCTAGATGCCAATTCAGCCATGGTGGCTCACCTTTCTTAACGGGTTAGCACTGTATCTTTAGCTTTATCTTCATTACCTTCCCTTAGTTAGGACAGCTGAGTAGTATTTGTGCTTCATCTGGCAACATTTAGCAGACAGGCAGTGTGGTCTAGTGGTTACAGCACTGGACTGGAACCCAAGTTCTGGCTTTGCCACTCACTTGCAGCGTGATGTCACTTGGGCTCTTCTGCAGCCAAACGAGTGTGATTACAGGGGAAAACTGAACTTGCTGACTCCTGTGACCATAATCGCATCACTTCATCTTAATGGTTTGGCTTCCCTATCTGTAAAATGGGCTGACACAAGTTATTTTCACTACCCCAAGGGGAGGGGGGGGGGATTGTGACACGAAGCCAGCAAAGGACTGTACAGTGCTACAAAGATGGAACACACTGTGCAGTTACCAAATATTAGCACATGCTGTGTTGCTCTTCCTGTGTCTCCATCCTGTTATCAGTTCCACTGAGACAACAGCTTTGCTTTAAACTATAAATCTGTTTTTAAATAGTGACTTTCTCTTTGCAATATAAGTGAAGATCACACCATAGCTGCCCTTTCTGTCACTGGCAGGTTTGAAGCAAAACTTCCATTCCGGCTCCCACTCTGGATTTCCCCCATCTTCAAAGCATTTGATGAAGTGGGATTTTATCTCACAAAAGCTCATACAATAAATACATTTATTAGTCTTTAAGTGCCACAGAACTCCCTGTTTGTTTGGATTTTTGACATCAAATAGGGTGCCTTACTCTTCTTTCTGTAACAGGATGCACCACAAACCTGGATCCAAGCATCCTCAAGGTTAGGGAGAATGCAAAATCTAGATTTGGACTCAGATCTGCATTTTACAACTGAACTCCATCTTTACTTTTAATAGAAGCTGGAAAGAGAAAAATTAAATGGAGTCCTAGCATTTCAACCCTAGCTTTTCTTCTGTCTTTTCCTAACCTTACACTTTCCATTAGAGCTGAGAAAATAACTGGCGATAACATAGCCTGCTTTCTGCCCTTGGCAATTCCATGGATGGGCTGCAATCTCCTCTCATTTACTCATTATCCAGTTTGGGGATAATTTTTTGGGCTGACTCCAGGTTGGTCTTTGGAAATATTTGTTACTTGCTATTTGAGCTGTATTGTGGTTAATCTATAAGTCATTTCATATTTTTGCTGGTCCTTGATTGGATGAGTGTGCGGGCACTTAAAACCTAAATACACACGTACACATATGTAAAATTTCAGTTCTTGCGAAGGCTCCCTCATGAGGCTTTGAGCCCAGCTTCTGAGAACATTGGTCCCTGCAAATCTTACTACTGTGTTTCCTTACTGATGATCATATGCAAGAAGGCAAGAATCTAGCCCTACTTTTGAAAGCCAGTTGAGTTTTCAGGGCCTGCAACTGGGGAAAAAATAAACATGGATGGAAATGTGGAACCACATTTTTCTTTGGGGTCACTTTCCAGAGTGGAAACATGCTTTCAGGAAGAACATAGGCAAGCATCAGTGAAAAGGAAAGACTCAGGGAGAGGGGCTCAGTAAAAATGAGGTCCTCTGCTCTTAACTTTTCTCAGGCCAGGATATAGGAATTTATTGGGGTCTGGTGGCACCCCACTCAATCTGGAAGGAGAGGAGCCAAGGGAGACATAATAGTTATGCATCTCTAGGGCTGGCCTCTGGGTAATTGTGCTCTGCGGTGTTAATAAACAGGGCTGGATGGTTTTCATGTTGTAATTCAGTTTTTTGAGGAAGAGGCTCCCCCAGAGAGGCAGAGAAAAGAGGAAGCTGGCTGACCTGTTCCTCCAAGAGGGTTATTTGCACATGAAAGGTCTTGATTAGCTGACGTGAGCTGACCACATAAGAGGTGTTGATTAGATGCTGTGGCCTGACCATAGGCCTAGATGTAGCTGGATTTTCACAAAACCCCAGGGGCCTGTAAAGCCGAGGAGAAGAGGAAGGGGAAGTGGGACATTCTCCCACAAAAGCTCATGCAAAAAATAAATCTGTTAGTCTTAAAGTGCCACACGACTCCTTGGTTTTTTTGGTTTTTTTGGTTTTTTTTTTTTTTTTTGCTGAGCAGAGGAGACCAGCGCTCTCCTGGCTCCAGGGCTGCTGTTTTGGAAGCCCTGTTCTGCACTTCCAAATGTGAACAAAGGAAACCTGTATACTGCTGTAGGATGCCAGCCGGACAGAGGAGGGAGGGGTGCATGTCAAAGAGAGGGAAGAGGGCTCCCCTGGAGCATATGAGGAGCTAACATGAACCTGAGAGGTTCTTATGTACACCTATGTGTTTTTTCACATCTGACACAGTCTAGTTCCCATTAAAACTCCCACTGATTCCAATGGGCGACTGCCATGAGGCTCTGAACCCGATGGGGACTCTTCACTGGTTCAGAGCGATTCTCATCATTCAGTGCTGGTCCTGGGACATGCGAGTCACCTCCAGAAGTGCACTAACCATGCTACCTGGAGTCCAGGGCAGGTGAGGGTGCTGAGGCCCTGATTTCTAAAAGCTCTTAAGCATTGGACTGCTTCATCCTGCAAGCTCTGAAGGATTCAGCTGGCAAAGGCCAACGTTCAGGAGTGATTTAGATCTCCAGGCACTGAAGTCCCAAAACCCTGACTGATGCTTCCAAGTGGTCTCTGGCCCAAATGTGCAAGCTAAGGACTCTGAACAGGGCTTTTCATGTCCTTGCTGCTGGAGGTTGATGGCAGTCATCTGGGACAGACCCCTACTCTGATCACTTGGATATTTGTGCTGAACCCCCAGACCAGCTGTAGGACTGATTTGGATCTCACTTTTGCTGGTGGAAATCAGGAGTAATTGGGGGCAAGCAAGTATAAAACCAGCCTGAGGGCAGACTCAGGCCTAGGCAGAGAGCTGTAGCTTGTGGATATTGACTTTGCTTCTTTGACAGAGCCGCACCGACATATAGCAGCTCCGAACGGGTTCAGTGCAATCCAGCCAGCTTCAGAAGCAACAAAGAGCCCTGCAGCAGGACTGTGGGGAAAAGAGGCATAGACCCAACATCTGAGAATGATATATATTGGAGAAGCCTGGACACTCTTGGGCAGAGAAGGCAGTTCCCATGAATGCGGCTTCCTCAGTCCCTTATTCAGCAGGGGATGTTGATGTTTTTCTCTTTGATTCTTGCAGACAATCCTGGTTGGAGACAGTGGTGTGGGGAAGACATCCTTGCTGGTTCAGTTTGACCAGGGCAAGTTCATTCCAGGCTCTTTTTCTGCCACTGTGGGTATCGGATTTACGGTAAGGGCTGAATGTTTGTCTGGTCTGCTCTTCTGCTGGAGAGTTTTTTCATTGGTGGAAGTGCTGTAGACTATTTTAAAAGAAAAAAAGAAGGTTGGACTTAGTATAGTAGCATACAAGTCTGAGGATAGTAAGCTATTATAGTAACTGCCCTCTGAAAATGTGGCTTACAAAGATAACTCCAGTATTAAATCACACATCACCCACAGAGACACTAAATTCTCCAAGGAAAACAAGTCTTTTGTTTTCTTTGTTTACATTTGTTTCCTTCAATAGCAGTGACAGCATGGTTTGCAGAAAGAGACACCAAAATTAGAGCGATGTGACACACACTGAGTTCCCCCAGGGCTGAGGGAAACGTGAAGATGGATCAAAGTCGGATTTTGTTTCTTCACTAGAGTCCATGAAAAGTAGAGCAAAGTGGAGCGTTAATGGACTCCAGTGATGTAGCTGTGAAATCCAACACAGATATGGGATTTATTTGTGAGGCAGATATTCTCTTCCCTGTATGTTTAAAGAGCGGCATGCTGTAAATACCTGGCTGTGGTCTATATAGCTGTACAATGTGTGGCCACACAGAATTAAGCTGTACTGCACGACTGAGTCCCACAATGGTGTCACACAGGAGCAAAAACACCTGATGTGAATGTGTGAAGGTGGCACTTTTAAAATTATATATTGATTTTTTTTAGTTAACTTTTTCCTCCAACCTTGTCAGCAACTCTGCCTCACTGGGAACTTGCTGTCTGTGAAGGTGCGTTACATTTAGATGTCTGATGAGTTATGTTCAGCTGTTTATTGACATATCCAGATAAAATCAGTTTCTAAAAACTGGGGATAAAAGTACTGTGTCACCAACGCATGCTATAAAACTGACCAGTCAGATTCACCTGGCTGAGACCAATCAAAGTGTTTCAGGCCAACAAGTAAATGTATGAGTTATGAGAAGTGAAAATATGGGATTATAGAGGAAGTCAAACTAAATTGGCTTAAATGTGTGTATGTTATAATGTTCTTCCAATGCATTTATAGGGTGACATAGGACAAAGTGAGACAAATTCTACTCTCAGTCAGACCCTTGCGACTCCACTGAGCGAGTGACTTGATACAGCCACCTTTGTTCTGTCTTTGTACAACTCCTACTATCATGGGTTCTCAGTACTATGGTGAAACAAAATAAATCCATTGTTCTACTTAGTTCATATCTACATTTTTCTTCTAGCAGTTGGAGCAAACTGACCCAGATTCCTCAGTGTGGTCCGGTAACTCTGTACTGCTCTGTTAAAATAAAGCTGCCACAAACCCAGCTTTTGCTTTTCCTGGATTCGGTCCTGCACACGCAGCGTGCACCGATTCCTTGCTGCTCTCAGTCCTGCATTTGGACACTTTGCATGGTCTGGCCCACTGACCATCCTATGTTCATGTTTACAGCCTTGATATGCCACTGCTCAATAAATATTCTTTGATTGCTTGGCCCAACCCAGCGTTCCTTTACAACCAGAAATGCAGGGTCAGGCTCTCTGGAGCCTTGCTGGAGTGCTGTGAGATTCCTGGAAATCTGAGAATGATAGTTTAAGGCTATTCTGCTAGCTCCACTGGAGACCACGCACCTGCTTTCACCTTGCAAAGCTGAGCACTGCTTGTGTGGAGATGTGGCCTCTTGCATTCCAGCCACTTGGCATGGACAGAAAACACCCTTTTGCCTGTACCTGTTTTCTCTGTGGAAAAGAGGCCTCGGGACAGCCCCATCCCTTCTTTCTGAATTAGAAACGCAATGTGTTTATGGAGAATTCGCTCCCACTGCAGTCCACTTCTGTTTCCAGAGTGACTCTCTGTCGATCTAAGGTCTGCACCTGCAGCTGGGAAACTCCTTAATCCCTTGCATCAATGAAAAGTAAATATTAACACTCAGGACTCTGGAGGCACGAATGGCTTCCATTGCCTTTAGAGACAGGGCTGGACCGGTGTCTCCTGGGATGGCTGTGATCTCATCTGGATAAGCACACTGGGTATAATCCCTTACTCTCCTTCAGTGAGGAGAGGATGAAGCTGTCTCAGTGTCAGGGAGCATTTAACAACAGGGATTTCCCTTTTCAAACTGTTGAGGAACCAAGGGAATAATCATAATGGATCCAACCTCCTGGTCAGCTAGGTCTTTGAGAAATGAACTCTAGTGTGTAGGAAACGATAAAGGCTGAATGGAGTAAGATTGCCCTCTTGTGGTAATGTGCAGTGCTGTTGTGGCACAGGATGTTAAGAGATTGAGAGGGTAGCTGAGGAAATCTCTCTTGTCGGCCCAGCTCCTGAGAGTGAGAGAAACCGGTTTGTGAGAAACAAGCTATCAAGCTTCCAAGTTTGTTTCTCTCAGCATCAGGAGTTGATCCAATAACAGACCTTACCTCACCCACCGTCTCTTCAGTGGTAGTGACAAGAGACTGGTGAGAACGACAGGAAAGCTATTTTCCAGGGACTTATTGGATGGATGATGGCTGCCTCTCATCTTTTGTTCCCTGAGAAGAACGAGGAGGAAGTTCATCATTTAGTCAAATTTCCAAAATGTGAATCAGAAAAGAAGATATGTTTGTGAGTCTTGTATTTTCTCATTGGCCACATGGGGCTGATAGCATGTTCCCATTTGGTCTAAGCAGCCAGCACAGTAGCTATGTAAATTCTCACCCCTACAGCCCTTCGGGGCCTTGTAACAAAGAAAGCCCCCGTCTTTCATTCAAGAGTCTCTGTGTGGTCCTTTCCCCTGCTATTGCTTCTCTTGTGGTGTCACCATCATAGAGTAGAAGTGGTATTTACATGGCATATGACTGGAGATCTTCCTAACCCACGAAACTGGGCCCCAGAATCCCATCTGAATGTGCATGGAGCCCTAAATCCAACGGTGTTTGGATTTATTAATTAATTATAGACTAGGGACAGGTCATGTGGAGGCAACTCTAGATCCAAACTCCCCCAGTGTTTCAAGGGACGTCTCTCCTTTTCAGTGCAGCTGTCCACCCTGATCAGGGGTGCTGGAACAACTTGTATAGTGAGGTGCTGAAAGCTGTTGAACCAAGCTGCAAACCCTTTATATGATGGAAACCACTTCAAGCCAGGGGGTACTACCTCACCCTCAGGGACCCTAATTCCAGTACCCATGACGATCCTGACTCTCCCTGTCCAGCATCCACACTCCCATAACTGATATGCAAACGGCGCTGCTCTGCTCTTACTGCCTCTGCCCCCACTACAGTCGGGATGCTGTCCACAGGAACAAGATTGTGCCTCTGTAGTGCATTTCATCCACCACTAAAATGCAGCTCTTTCTGGGGTGGAATTTGGTGACTGTTTAAAAGCAACTATCAGTTTGGGACAAAAAAAAAAAATTAAAACTAGTCTATTCACTTGAAACTGCAGGAAGAATTTCAGGTTGTCCAAGCATAATTACCACCTAGAGTTGTGGATATAATAATCGTTCCAGGTATTATTAAATCCTCACTCCTTACAGAACCTAGCAGGAGCTTTTAATCACTTAAGACAATTTTAAATACACCCACCCAAAGGAACTCAGCTGTGTTCAGTTTCCTGGCCTATGAGCACATATTCCCTGTGCATATTCTTCTGTACAGTTCCAAAGACTGGAAATACAGGTTCCTGAGCTATTCCCTCCTAAGAGGTAGAGGAAAGTCTTGGCTAAAACAAAACT
Source organism: Podocnemis expansa (assembly GCA_007922195.1). Classification (NCBI taxonomy): domain Eukaryota; kingdom Metazoa; phylum Chordata; order Testudines; family Podocnemididae; genus Podocnemis; species Podocnemis expansa. Next base: position 169,451 of record ML682068.1, read on the forward strand.
CAGGGACCAGGGAGAGCATGGTCAGTAAAACACCTGGGTGGAGCCTATCTCTGCCATCTCTCCCTAGTCCCCTGGGTTTGCATGCATCATTTAGTTTGTAGATCAATTAAAGCATAACTGCAACACGCTGGAGACAAGTCCTGATTTTGGTCTCACTCATGTAAATCCACTGATGTCAGTGCAATTACTCCAGATGTGCACAAGAGCAGAATCCGTCCCATTGCCTTCAGTGAATTACCCCAGCACATTTGAGGCCAGAATTTGTCCCAAGATTGTCCTCCCATTGTGTAAATTGACTTAAATGGAACCATACCAATTTATGCCAAACTGAGGCTCTGGCCCTGTCTGTCCCAGTGGCTGTGGTGGTGTTATACTGAGGATCACTGCTTAATAATTACCACGTGGGTGATTCTGTACAAAGGACATCACCTGAAATGCATTAGCAAAGTGGATTGTTTGAGTAAGGTACCACTCTGCTGTCACACAAGGAGTAATGCGTTCTTGGCTCTCACACACCACTGTTCCTCCCATGCTCTGGTTTTTGTTTGTTTGTTTTTCCCACAGATTAAATGAGATCTGAATTAGACCCAAGAGCTGTTAGAGGATCAGATTTACCCCTTTCAGTTCAAGTTTGAATATCCTGCCAAACATTCCAGCATCTTTCTTACTCCCAGCAGCCAAGGCTCAGCCTGAAGCAGAAAAGTGTTTGGTGGGTATGAAGGGAAGAGGTCACTAAACTTGTTAACATCTTGTATTTAGTTTAACTTAGGTAGGATGGTCTAGCAGTCAGAACACAAAAAGGGCAAGTCAAGAGACCTGGCTTCTATTCTAGAGTCTGTCAAAGACAGCTGTAGCCTAGGACAAGTCGTCAACTTGTCTGTGACTAGTTCCAGAGAGGTAAATAAACTTGCTAGTTTTTAAAAGTGCGACGGGACTCCCTGTTTGTTTTCTCTGTGAGTGCTTGCCCAGATGCCACATTATGAAGCGCTGGTTTTTAATGTTTAGAGTTTATGGGAGCATTTGCCATCATGCAGAATTGTGCTAGGTACTGTACAAATGTTTCAAAATGCGCAGTCTCTGCCCCAAAGAGCTTGTAATATAAACAGACAAGACAGCAGGGGGTCCTGCGCTGACAAACTGACCTATGTTCCTGCTAAGCTACGCGCATGTGTGCGCGCACACAGGTTGTGAAACCTGCCCCCCCAACAAAATAAAGCATGCACAAAAAAATTCCAGAGTGCCACTTTAAGAAGACAATTTCAAGTAGCATGTTTCAAATACGATTTTCTAATTTCTCACATCACTGCCATCACCATATCAAAATAAAACGTAGACATTCGTTGCCTCCTACACACGGACGTGGTTGCACTCCGAAGTTTGCCCACCCTCCCTGGAGTGCGCACAAATTTGGACACTGGTTGCAAAAATTTGCACCAAAGACATTTTTTGTGCACGCTGCCTATGAAGCATTAGAGGGAACAGTGGAGCTGACCCGCCCGGTCGGATGCCCTCCGCGACACCTGGCACCGGGGCCAAGCCGGCCTGGTGGCTCCAGCCCCGGGGGGGAGAAGAAGGGGAATGGGGCAGCTGCGGCTGCGAGTCGATTCGGTTCGAGTCGATTCGGTTCGGTTCGGTTCCGTTCGAACGCGGCGCCCGCTTCGGATTCGCGCAGCACCGGCGCCGGAGCAGCGGGGCGGGCCGGGGGCGGAGACGCAGAGCGGGGCTGGCTCAGCCCGGCCTCGCCCAGTTCCTGCTCCCGGCTCCGGGCCGCCTGCTGGGGCCATGCCCGGCTGCCCCCCGTCGCTCCGCCCGGACCAGGAGCTCGCCTACAAGGTGGGATCGGGCCCCGCTCCCCTCCCCCGGCAGCGCCCCCTCTTCTGAAGTGGGGGTGCAGGGAAGGGTCCCCACTACCCTCCCTGCAGCCTGGTGCTGGCCCCCGGCCTTTACGCCAGGGGGTGGCTGGTGGCAGAGGCACCTGGTCCCAGTTCCCGATGCCCCGCGGCGCTGAAGTTTCGTGGGGTGCCCTGGTGTGGCGCTGAGCCACAGCAGAGGTTTGGGGGGGTCACCAAGAGCCCTTTCTGGGAGCTGGGACTCAGTGTCCCAGCATCGCCTCTGACGCAGGCAAGGGCTTCCAGGCGGGCGTGCAGCAGGCATTTTGGGAGGCGGACAGTTGTGGCCCCTTTGAAAGCATCCCCCGTTCTCTCTGTCCCCACATCAGCTGTCAGGCTGCTTCAGTTGATGGCCGCTAGTTGGCCACAGGGTGCCTTCCAGGAAGGGTGTCTGCTGGGTGCCGTAAAAGCGGTCCTCCCCATGGAATGGGATCGGATGCTAGTGAATACCCATCTGAAATTGTCAGTGCGACAAACAGAGGCAAGGTTCGGCCAGGGCAAGTGGGGATGTGTCGCCTGGACTCGATCCAGGCCTAGCTTAGGGGCTGCAGAATACATGCTCTCTGCCGCTTGCTGCTCTTCCCTTTCCGTCCCTCTCTGGGTCTTGCTGTCCTTGCAGAGCTCTGCATGTGCAGCCTGTGCAGCCTGACCAATCGTCCACCCTGCCTAATGGCTTGTTTTGTCTCTGCCTGCTACTTCTGGGAAAGTACATTCTGCTTTCCTTTGGTTACTCAGAGTTGTGGCTTCTTTCTTGGCCTCCTCCTCCTTTTTTAATGCCAGCACCTTCATCCTCCTCCTTTCTCACTAATTGTTTCTGGAGGCTTGTAGGGAAGAGGGCTTTTTTCTGAAGGCAACCTGGACACTGTACCCCATGCGAGCTAAAGCCAAAATGAAGTGCTGTGCTGAAAGCTTGCTTCTGGTCACGTGTCGGGTTTGGCTACATCAATCAAGGCGAATTCACCTGCAGAAGGGTCGTTCTGGGTTCTGGATCCTGTGCATTGCAATTTATTTGCTGGCCCAACAGAAATGCTCACAGGCTCCACTGATGTGACTGTGGACAGACACCTTGTTTGCATCTTGACTGGGACAGCCAGCGTGTTAGGGCCTGAAGCGTGGCATAGCTTTGACTTCAGCTGAGGACCTGGCGTCTCCATGCCGCTGCTCCAGATTATTTCATTCCCAGTAGGTCACTTGTTGCAGCCCCTGTGTAGTTTTTGTTTTTAACAGGGGTTGCTGAAGTATGTGTGATGAATTATCACCCAGTGACCACTGGAAAATTGCTGCTATCTCACAGCAGGGAGGAGGGAATCACACTCTCGGGCAGCTGAGTACTTAATGCACTACATTGATGCTGGCACTGTGTAAAAATGGATGTGGATGTGCCAATGAATCTACACCGAGCTCTGTTTGCTTATGAGGAGTGGATGCAGAGCTGCGTGTTTGTTCTGGTGTCTGGTGTGGGTGAGGCTGTTACAGCCAAACAGAAGAGATCTGACAGAGTTTGCTCAAAGAGACAAGGAAAGTGAGGTAAGATCTTTTATTGCACCAATCTCCGTTGGGAAGAGAGGCGCTTTTTATCTCACCTAGACCTTCTGCTACAGGTCTAGGGGAAAAGTCACAGCTTAAATACAAGGTGAAACAGATGGTTTAGCAGAAGTTAACATATTTCAAGGGACCATTCACAGCAAAGTGGAAGGAAGCAGGAGAAGGCATTTGGGGATTGGCGGAGGGTGGTTAGTGGGTTTTAGATTGTTGTACTAAGCTATGCTTTCAGTGCATCTATACACTCCATGATTTTTAGCGCCTAGCAGAGTTGTAATAATTTTAAACTCCCACACTTGTCTTTTGAAAATGTGGTGAGGACTGAGAGATCAGAGACACGGGGCTTAGTGAAAAGTGTTTACCCCAGGTGATCTGGTGTTTTGTGTTTTATTTTCCTTGGTGAGTCCATTCAGGAGCATAGCAGTTGCCTGGTTTCACACGCAGCTGTTTTGTGCAGTGGATGCGGTATGCCCCATGTTGTGAGAGGCATGTGTAGGACCCATGGCTCTTGAAAGGTGTGTTGTGGGAAAAGGGCGCTGATCACTGGAGCAGTGGAAATACGGCTGCAGGTTTCATATCTTTTCTGGTGCCACTTGGAGTAGGTGTCTCTTGGTCTATGGGGAGCTTGCTTCTGAGGAGGTTGGAGGCAGAGGGAGTGTTTGAAGGCCAGAAGAGGGGCTCAGGAAAGATTTCTTTCAGGGTGGAGTCCCCACCAAATACTAGTTGTAGCTGTGGGATGATACCCAGTATGAGTTTCAGGGTAGGGTGGCAGGTGATACCTAGGTATGGTCAGAGGAGGTTTTATTTCTGTATTGGAGCAGGTTCTTTGGGGGTATTTGTGTGGCTCATTTGAGATCTACTTCTCTGGTGGTGTGTCCCTGTTTCGGGAATGCGGTTTGAGTTAGTAAGGTGTATATCCTGGAGTTTCTCCTTTGAGCATATCCTGTGGGGACCTGGACAAAGGGGACAGAAAGAACAAGCCACCTACCTTCGATCACAGGGACAAGGCTGGCACTGGGCTCTGAAGAACTGAGGGAAGAGGGTGGGGGGGTGTTAACGCCATGGTGTTACCCCTTCTCCAGGACGGACTCCATGGGCAATTGATCGAAGGAACGTTAGGGGCCTAATGCCACTCTGAAGTCGTGGGAGCACCAGTTAAATGCTCTGATCATTTAGCAGGAAATCTCTTTTGGCCGTTCTCTGCCGGGGACAGGGTCTGCTCAGAAACAGGAACTCTTAAAAGCTTCTCTATGTCTGTGCTTATGCCAGCAAAACTTTTGTTGCTTGGGGCGTGTGAAAAAACTCCCTGCTGAATGGCATAAGTTTTGCAAGTGTGAGGACTGATGTAGCTGCATAATAGAACCACCTAAACAAGAGGCAATAGATATGACAGTGGGAAATGTCTCTACACTTGCGCTTATATCAGGAAAGCTTATGTTGCTCAATGAGGTGTTTTTTCACATCCTTGAGTGACAACAGTTTTGTCAGCAAAAGCATGGGCGTAGATAAGTCTTTAACCATTCTCCTTTAATGACTCTCACCCTTGCTAGTGCTTTTTCTTTCTTTCTTTCTTTCTCATATGTTTTGTCACCTCAAATGGTTTCTCCTTCCCCTGCTCCCAATGAACCCACACTCTGCCCAGCTCTAGGCAGAGGGGGGAGGCATCAATAGGAAACTCCATGAAATCAGGTCACGTGCGTGCTCATGGCTGAGAGCTGTAGGAGCAAAGAGAAGAGAAGGAGACCCTGGGCTGGTGAGATGATGTCCATTCCTCAGCCCTGAGGCATATTGGCTGCCCCTATCTCTGACTGTATTTCGGGCCACCACAGGAGCAGGCAAGGAAAGAAGGAGGTTAAATTTCAAGGACCCACGTGCAGCAGTAAGAGAATTTCCCAGTCTGGGGAGCAGCCTAGCACTGCTGTCGGGAAACATTGCCACCAGATGGGGATCACTGCTTTAAGGGAAGTTGTGTCTGGGGCACAACTTATAGGGAAGCGTCCCTTTGTGTGGTGTTAAATCTGTATTTGAAAGAGAAAAGGCACTGGGGGATGAAAGGAAGTTGATGGCTCTGACAAGCTCCAGGAATAGCAAGAAACGTCCACCCGGACTGTCTCCAACAGAGTTGGTCCCCCCGCTCGTCCCCCAGACAGCTGCAATTCCCTCCTGTACATGAACACTATGAACTGGTTCTGCCCCATCCTCAGCTCCGCCCTTGCTCCCCAAGTCCCTCTCCCCCACACACTATTAATGGGTTTTTGCCCCCACGTTGTAGGTGATGCTGCTTGGAGACTCAGGCGTGGGGAAAACCTGCTTCCTGATCCAGTTCAAAGATGGGGCCTTCCTCTCTGGGACCTTCATAGCCACTGTCGGCATAGACTTCCGGGTGAGACTGTCGCAGCTCTCTACACTGAGAGAGAGCCTCTGTTATAGCTCAGGGGATGAGAGCGAAACAGCTCCTCTGCCCCATCCAGATAATCACTGGATGGAAGAGAGTTTGATTGAACTGCCCCACTCTGGCCTGAGGAAAAGCAGCTGAGAAGCACTGAGAAGGGCAGAGGAGCTGCCTCCATGGATGTTCTGGGACCCATGGCTAAAAATAAGGGCGCTCAGGACCCACCGAGGGTAGCCACCACAAATCAGCTGTTCGGGGCACTGCCATGGATCAGCTGTTGGGGACATGCCACCAAACAGCTGATTCACCTGGCACCATGTGCTGTGCCACACAAATCTGCTGTGCAAACCAGTTGTTTGGTGGCACGCAGCGGGGCTGTGAAGCAACCAGCCAGCAACCAGCTTTTGTTCTGGCCCTGCCCTTGCCCCCTTGCAACCTATCCGCTCTCTTTCCCTGAGCCATCCCTGCCTGCCAGCACCCACCAGCAGTTGGTGCCTATGGAGGAGAGAGCTTCTCTCTTGAGCCAGTGCCAGGTTAAGCAGGGTGCACTGTATGAATGACTGACGGGATCTGTATGTTGGAGGGACTGGAGCCAGGAGTGCAGATGTAGCTACGGAGAGGGTCTGTCTCTCCCATCTAGAGTATTCAGAGGCACCTACCCCTGTAGCGTGTAGATACTGAATGTACATTACAATGAGAGAGGCCCTGGGTCTGGAAGTAAAGCGGGCTCTGTTTCTGCTGTCCTAATGTTAGTCAGTTAGACACAGGCTCTTTTCTTATTGTCTTCTATTTCCAGCCTATTTTACACACATGGGCCCGATTCTTCTGTCGCTCACGCTGGGTCGAATTGGGGATTAGTCTACTGAATGAAGTAGTGTTTCTGAGTGAGACCTGGGTCTGGCCCTTAGGCTAGAAAACTGATTTTCCCAAAAGCTGTGATGTTGGTGTGGATGGGGGTGCTGTGTGCCTGCATGGATGCCAGAGGTTTATCAGTAATAAAGGGGAACTTCAGAAGTTTCAGAGGTTTGAGCCATGTAGACACCCAAAAGTCTACCTTATTCCACCATTATCTGGACTTTTTAGGCCTGCAAAGAGCAGCTTCCTGGGGAAGAGAAGGTTTTTCCATGTTTGTTTGAGTTACCATAGCACCTGTGAGCCCCATTGTGCTAGGCACTGTACAAATACTGAACAAAAAGATGGTCTCTGCCCCTCAGAGCTCGCTGATCATCTGACTGAGCCAGAAACCATCAGTTCTCTTGGAATCAGGATCTCTTTGTGCAACTGTGCAAGGCAGAGGGGTGCCAAAATGAAGCCAGGGTTTCAGATAGTGACCTGCACTCTTCCCACCCACCAGTGAGCTTCAGCTTCAGTTAGAAGAAAGGTTTCGCTTTGTTTTTGTTTCACCCAGGCTGGTTCACCAAGCTCTGACTGTAAAGCAGGCATGTGCAGCTTATGAGGTCTGGACTGTACCCAGTGCAGCGTAGGTTTGTGGGCACTGCAACCTGTGCGCCCTGGGACATGGACATGTGCCCCCGTGGTGCTGCAGAGGGTAGCTGGAGTCTGCAAGTATGAGGATGTATGGAATTAAGGTGCATTCTTGATGTCAGGACTTTACTCTTTAGCTTCAGGGCTTGCTGTGTTGCCTGTAAGGCTTCTGGGGGCCTAGGCCTGTCCACTTTTGTGGAGCCCCCCAGTGTGGCAGCACCCAGTCAGGAGATGGGATGGGATGGTGCTGGGGCCAGCAGTCTTGGCAGCCACTCGGATCAGGTCATTTCTCAATGCTGGGGCCTGACCATCACTGGTGGGGCCCAGAGTCCACGGAGCAGTGCTGGAGATCTGAGCCTGCTGGCCAGTGCCTGACTTATTTTCGCAGGGTAGCATGTGGCAGGGCCCCCCTTAGCCCTTTGTTAATCCATCCCTGCATAGGGATTCACGATGCTTTACGGTACATATCCAAGTGGAGAGGCAGATTCTGTCCCCTGCCTCAGCCCTATGTGCTACTTTCTATTAATCCCCAGAGCAGCCCAGAAATGGAAACTTCCTTTTACTCTATTCCCATGGATTATATCTTATTCGATTATTATTATTTAAGATTTGTACAACTGTGGGCTGACCTAGGACCCCACTGTGCTAGGAGCTGTACAAACAGAACAGAAAAGTAGTCCTACCTCTAGGAGCTTCCAATCTAAATAGAAAATAAAATTATAACAAATGGATATATACCGATGGGAGTACACAAGTAAACCATGACACTCTGGATTGGTTAGCCTGTTGGAGGCCAGTGTGCTCTTCTTAATTACAGATGACCTGCTGCATTTAGCCTGCTCATCAGATGCCTTTTGAAAGGCCAATTACTGACAGGCACCAGGTTTTCCATCTGCAGCCAGGAGAGGGGTTGGCAGCAGCAGCATCCCACATTTGTCACCTTCCCCTCGAGGTCTGGCACCACTAAATAAATATCCACTGGGCAAGAGGTACCTAATCAAAGCAATCAGTGTATCTAGGCAGTTCATTAGGAAGGCAGCCAGCCAATCAGAGAATGCATTGGCAAGCGACACCTCCCTCCACTGCCCCCCACCAGTCATAATAACCAGAGTGAAAAGAGCATCCATTGATAAGAAACACATCCCCGGTCAATCCAGACAAGGAAAGTATCAAGGGCCTGGAGTCTCCAGCTATCCACAGAGACAAAAATCCCCCTCAGGTCTTTATGAGCATGCAGGGAGTCTGAGCAGAATTCAGTGGTTAAAGTATAATTTGATGGGCCCCGGAAACCTCCTAATCTCCAGGCCCCTTTCCTGTATTGTCCAGGTCCCCTTCGTGCATGTGCAGGCCCCAGCCCAGGCAGGCACTTGCAACCACTTCTCAGTACCGTATGCATCACTTATCACTCCACAAAAATATTTATAATTTATATGGTATTTATGTCTATATCACTTATTGTCACAAACTAGCAAACGCTGCATAACACAAAAAGTATTGTGATTAATAATGTGATAAGTAAAATGTGATATGCAATTGAACACAATGCAAGGCATAAGCAGAGACAACTGAGACAAACAAAAACACAGAACTGCGTTTATTGCTTGCAGTAAAACACAGATACGCAAACTTTCAAACTTTAGAGAAACAGAGTCCTGTGGCACTTTTAAAGACTAACAGACTTATTTATCTCATGAGCTTTTGTGGGAGAAAATCCCTTTTCATCTGTTGCTTCTTCTACAAAGCATCTGACAAAGTGGGATTTTCTCCCACAAAAGCTCATGCAATAAATAAATCTGTTAGTCTTTAAAAGTGCCACAAGACTCTGTTTCTCTGCAATAGACTAATGTGGCTACCCCTTTCAGTATCAAACTTTAGTAGTTCAGTCAACACAGTCCATTCAGCCAGTGCTTTCTCTGCTCTTAATTTACATCCTGGTGCTGTAAAAGTTTGTCCATCAAGAAATAAACTAAGACTACCAATTCTTTTCACACACACCACCTTCACAATCTTCAGTCATTATTAGCATGAGCTGGATTTGAACTAGTCACATGCAAAAGTTTCAGCAACTCATTACCGCTCTCCCCAGCCAGTCAGTTTGCCTAAAATACAACTGCTACACCAACATGTGTATGTTAAGCAGTCTTATCAAGAAAGCTTTTAATGTGTCCTGCCTCACGACTGCATGAGACTAGCTGCAGACTCATCTAACAAAGCACTTCTCTATTCTTGTGAAACATCCACGTAGCAGAGAAAAGACCTGACATAAAACTGCCAAGTTTTGTTAACATCAGTCTCCTACTTGCATGCACATACACAGGGGTCTTGGTGTCTGAGGCAGCTGGCTCGTGGTAGTGGTTCAAAAGGAAGGTTTCTATAGCAGACTGTGAGCATTAGGTGCCAGTGCCTGCTGGTAGCAAGAATAGAAAGATCTGCCCTGCCACTGGCTTCCCCCACTGCCCCGAGTCACCCCAGCCTCCTCCCTAACCCCTCTGCCCTGCCGTTGGCTTCCCACACTGCCCCGGGCCACCCCCCCCATGCCTTTTTCCTGCCAGCTGCCAAACTGACTCCAACCCCCTCCGCCCCCGGGCCCCATTACCTGACTGCCAAAGTGGCCATGCCACAGGCTGCGCCATGCAGGCTGAGCATGCTCTGAGCATGCTCAGGGTGGGAGTTTTAAAAGATCCCAGCCTGAGGGAAGCTCCCTGCCAACCAGAAGACTGTGCCAGAGTCCTGGGGCCCATTCCAGAATCTAGAAAAATTGGGCCCACGCATGCATGAAAGGGGCCTGGACAATACTGGAAGGGGGCCCAGAGATTAGGAAGGTTTTGGGGCCCCTCAAATTATACTTTAACCTCTGGACGTCACTCATGTGTTAGGTCCAATCTTGCAAAGAGCAGAGCACCTTCCTCAGCTCCTGCTGATGTCAGGCAGATCTGTGGGTAGTTATCGCCTCACAGGTTTGAGCCCATCTCTCAGCCCCCCCGGATGCCTAACAGGCCTGGAGGCTCTGAAATGAAAACAAACCAGCCAGACTTTGGAGCTGGGCGTTTCCAGTGCTTTGACAGGCCACGTTTCAGATCAATCAAGGAGGGAGAATGTTTCAACTAGATGTAAAGTGCCTGCAGGGTAGGATCACTAGAAATATTAGTAACAAACATCTGCTGTTGGTTTCTTGGTCTGCGCTCTGGAGCTCTGACTTAGTGTTCAGGGAGTTGTTATGTTAGAAGCCTTCATCCATGCATTATTATTTCTAGGTGTCTCCGTTTTTCACTTTCTAATACAATCTGTCTGACCTATGGGATTTCTAGGGTGCCCAGGACCTTGATTTGTGAGCATCAGCTCCCTAACCTCTCCTGCTGGACATTTTCATTCTAGGAAAGTGTGTCTTTGAAGGTTGCCCAACCTGGAAGCCTCCTCCACAGCTGCCAGTCTGAATCATTTCAGTGGGCTCACACCATGAGTATGAGCCCTTGAGTCAAAGACCTTAATTTATTTCTCTCTTGCTGACAGGTTGAAGCAGCTGCTGAGAAAGCAGACAGACAGTTCCCCGTTACCTCTTTCTCTTTGTTTCCAGGCCCTGAATCCAGCATTACATGCTTCTGCCTCCATGGAGCTGGTCTATACTGAATTGTGCCGTAGGGTTCATGACGACCCATGGTACCATGAAATGCAGTTGGGGGAAGCTGCATCTCATAAATGACTGCAGCTGGCTTTCCCACCCTCTTAAACCAGTCTGGTTTTGTTTTGTCTTACAGAATAAAGTTGTGACAGTGGACGGTGTGAACATAAAATTGCAGGTGAGTCCAGGACCCGTTGGGGTATTGATACCAAAGTGACTCAGGCAGTTAATCCTTTGTCTGCTGTGTCCATACAGATGGATGGTGGCATCTGATCCTCTCTGATAAGGTGGGGTGGGGTGGGGAGGGGAAGGAAAGCAGCTCTATTCTCTTTCAATGTAACTATTGCAGTGACAGGGCACGGATGCCAGCATTTGGCAGCTATTAACATGGACATTTCTCAGGGAGATGGTAAGCTCTTGGGGGCAAAGACTGTTCTGTGTGGTATGTGGTACATGATATGGTATAGAAGCAAGGAGTCCTGTGACACTTAGAGACTAACAGATTTATTTGTCACATAAATCTGTTAGTCTTTAAGTGCCACAGGACTCCCTGCTTCTTTTGCTGAACTAGATTAACACGGCTGCCCCTTTGGAACTTGGCATGATATGTTATGTTTGCTTGATACACAAAACCTTGCAAACCATCCCTTCATAAACACCAGTGACAAAGGCTTAGTTTTAGCCAGCTTTCATGCATTTGCCCCACATAGCCTTGCAACTCCCAGCCTGAAGTCTGGCTTGGGGCCTCCTATATCATTTCAGCCCAAGGCTTCAAATTTCAGATGTGTTTGTATGATCTGGAGATTTCCTATAAGGAGCAGAATGTCCTAGCAGTGGGTTCTGAAGTGCTTCCATCCCTCGCACTGATGCTGAGCTTACCTTCTGTTGTGTCCCAAAGCCAACACTGTGGGATTTGAATGCTGGGGAGGCAGTGGGGTTTCTTGCTTGGTTTTCAGCGGGGCTGTTTCTTTGCAGATCTGGGACACGGCCGGGCAGGAGCGATTTCGCAGCGTGACCCATGCCTACTACAGAGATGCTGAGGGTAGGTTCCTGGGCATGTCTGTGGTTGGCCCGATTTGGGGTCAGGTGAGAGCTGGGATCCACAGACCTAGTGGAGCTGTTCTCGCCACTGACAGCTTGGAACAGAACCCTCATTAAACCCCCACTTTGTTTCTGTTCTTGTCTTCCAGCTTTGCTCCTCTTTTATGACATCACCAGCAAAATGTCCTTTGAAAATATCCGGGTCAGTATCTAACCCCTTGAACCTTATTAACTCCCAAACCCTTGACGAGGGCCAGCAGAGTCTCCTCACCCCCTTTTTACTTAGAGGTGGGATTCTCTGCTTGCCCACTTTCTAGGTGCTTGATAGAAAGACTCCTACACCCAGAGGCTGAGGCTGTTTTTGGCCTGAACCACCCTACACCTCAACTCAGAAGCATGGGATGCTCCTTCTAAAGCCATCGAACACAGCAACTTCTTCCCCAATGACTGCATCCCTAGCACCATGGGCAGACACCCTTGTCTCCTCACCCATCCCTCCATCTAGCTGGCTTGCCTGTGAGAGGAGATGACCTGACTCCCCCTGAAGCAATTTCAAAGGAGGCTTCTACCACCTGTTAATGGCAGACAGATGGATGGGAGGACCTGTCCCAGTTCTTGGCATCCAGCAGTGCTGGGTGGTCACTTCCCCGCCTGTCCAAATTGTTCTGTGTTAGTATGTGAGGTGTGACCTTTGCCTTAGTCATAGGGGAATGGTTGTATTCCAGCTCCAGATGCTGGAATAACACATCCAATAACTGCAGAAAGCTGAACACACTTGCTGGGCACTCTTATCAGGAGGTGCCATTATGAAATGAATGTGGGGCCTTTAGTCCTGAAAGCAGGGTCTCTGCCACTTGAGCTACCGGAGAACCTCTGTTAACTGGCAACTACAGTAGACTATTATCGTCTCCAACCCGTCACACTGGTGATGTAGCTTCACTGATGGCAGCAGCATGCATTGTTAAGTCAGATGGGGTTGGAGGAACTGGTTTGGTGCGCCAATGTATTGAAAGGCCAGCACAGTCAATGTGCAATGAATGTAGCTGGAACCATACTGAATCAGGGACGTAAAGGGAGGCCCACTCTGTATCCTGCCGCTTGGCAGACGGCAGGCTGGGGCACAGAACTGGACTCATGAGGGTGCAGGCTAACACACTGTACAGGACATTCAGGCGCAAGGACAAACCATTAACTAAAGTGCCCAGAGATGAGACCTGGTTGGGAATTTTTCAGGGGAAGGCTTTTTCCATCAGAAAGTGGTGATTGGTCAATACCAAGCTTCTCATGTCAATGAGTCTGCTTGACAGGGCTTTTGTTGAGAAAGTTTCTCAGATCCTGATGGAATATCTGGTGGAGAGGGAGAGAAAGAGAGTACACTACCCCAGAATAGCTAATCACCCAGTGGTTTGGTGACTCCCTGGAGATTTTAGTCTCTGCTCCGAATCAGGCAGAGTAGGGATCACTTTCTTTCTCTGTTTTCTCATGAAAAATAGTGCAAGGCATCAGTTTCATTACACAATAGAACAAAAGCAGATTCTGAATCTCTGAATTTTTTCAGTGGCCCCCCATTATTCACGTGCCCCAGCCATCCTCACCACAGACCTCTGGGCATATGTGCTACAAAAACTATACAAAAACTGCAACCCACCCATGTTCTACCCCTTTAATCTAGTTGCTTTTACGCAGGGGCCTGCCCTCAGATCCGCCCTTCCTAACATTACACTCTGCACCACCCCCACGCACTTACAGTTGCATATTAACCGCTTGTCTTGGCTGTTCATCTTTATAGCCATGTGACCATCTTCCTCTTTTGCAGGCCTGGCTCACAGAGATACACGAATATGCTCAAAAGGATGTGGTTATTATGTTGTTAGGCAATAAGGTCAGTGTCGCCTCCTGGTGGGTTATAGCTGTGCTCATGTACAGCTACTCTTGCTTTGTGCTGTCTCTTTGTGTGGCTCTGAGCCCCATCCCTCCCCGCTTTGTTCAGTGGCACTGTCAGTAAAAGTTTTGCTTAGCATGTTTTGGAAGAACATATTCCACATCCTGATCAGCTCAGACAGTACAGACCAGCCTGCAAGTTGCTCCACTTTCCAATGTCACCAGCCTGTGTGTCCTTGTCTGTTGTTCCTCAGACCTTCCCTACCAAGGTAGCAGGTGTGAGACAGAAAACAACCACTCCTTGAGTTTGTCCAGTAGGCACAGATGGCGGCTGAAGAAGCCATGATGTCCCACAGACCACATCATCACAGCCCAAACCCTAGTTTACATGTGCCGGGGACCTACAGTGGATGTGACTTGCTGCCCCAAACCCAGAGCCAGAGTCCATTTTCAATTCTGTAATTCCTTGAATGGTTCTGTTATACCCTGAGTCTGTATAGAGTGCTCTTTGTCTTCAAACCTTAATTGCCCTCCTGCGTCCCAGAGGGTGTGGGTGTCAGTGCCGGAACAGAATTCCTGGGCTCCCTGCCCCGTTGCTGTGCCCAGATTGCTTACCCATGTCCCTCCCTGGGAAGGGCTTGGACATTTGCCTGGGTTTGAGCCTCCCTAAGAGAACTTTGAGACATTTAATTTGTGCACAATGACTCTTGGGAGAGTCCCTGCCCATTGCTGCCAGCAGAGGGAACCCCAAGCCTTCATCAAGAGAAGTCTAGGCATGCATGGCTCCCCATGCAAAACAGACCAGTGAGTCTCTCCTCCAGTGACTATTTCCCTCCATTTGCAGGCAGATGTGGGCAGCGAGAGAGTAATCAGGACGGAGGATGGAGAGTCACTAGCCAGGGTGAGCTGCTTTGGGTTTTGCAGGGTGTCTCTCTGCTGAAGGTATCTCACTCGTCCCTCCGTTCATCATCCTCAGTCACATGTGGGCTATGGTCTCCTACTGTCCTGGATCTCAGAGCCAACCCTCCATCCATTACTTCTCTTAGTCCAGCACTTGCAGTCTTCAATATAGCATGGGGCTGGGGCTGGGGCTGGACTGACAGGGTGCACATGAGGGAGGTGAGATGTAGGGGAGGAGGCTGGATGGAGGCAGGACAGGAAGGGAGGTTTTGGGTTGTGAGATGGGGTAGACCGAGGTTTGAAGGTAAGGGGCAGTGTGGGAGAGCTATAGCCCTAGTGTGTGAGAGAAAGCCCTGGGAGGTCTGCGTTTGTGGGAGTGGTGCTAACTGTAGGACTATGCAGCTCTCAGCCTGCTGAGGTATATGAGAAAGCTCCTAAACCACCTGCTAAATGAGGTTCCACCACGTTAGCCACCTCCTCCCCACATCCCTAGGGGACGCCTGTCCCCATCTCCTGTAGAGGGCCTCTTATCTGCTCTGCCCTTTCTAAACCCTCCATCTTCTTGAGCAGCCTGCCGAGGACCAACCAGCTGTGCAATACATAGTGCTTCTCCTGCTTGCTCTGCCTCAGGTTCACTACTGTCTTGAGCCTCCTCTGGCCAGTGGCCCAGACCCAAGAAACCCGCTTTAATCCCCTGAGATTCACTTTGCTGGCTGACGGGCAGGGGGTGTTTCAGTGGGGGAAGAGAGCTAAGAAAAGAAGGCATTTCCTGAGGCAGCAGCCAGCAGTGTCTGATGGTGCTGTGTCTCCTCTGCAGGAATATGGTGTGCCTTTCATGGAGACCAGCGCCAAGACTGGCATGAACGTGGAGCTGGCATTTCTGGCCATTGCCAAGTGAGTAACCGAGGGACTGAAGGGCAGTTTCCCATGCTGAGGGGCATGGATTTAACCTGCGCACCCAGAGCTGGGAAACACCTGCCCCAGGGATGAAAGGGAATATCTCAGCCCTAATGGTGGGAGTCTCACCTAGTGGTTAAAGCAGGGGACTAAGAGTCAGGGGTCTTTGTGGGTAAGACACTTAACCTCAAATGTCTATCAAATTGCCCTCTCTCAGAACATCATTAAGCGTAACTCACTGGTGTTTGAAAATAGGCCCACCTCGGCCAAGCAATGAGGGGTCTTCTGTTTTCCTTTGAAGCAATTAGCACTAGCCCAGGGTGGGGACAGAATATAGGTTTGCGTGGGCAGTTGCTCCTCTCCAAACAGCACTTCCTTGTCAGAGCATTCTGGCCTCTTGAATGTGATCAAAGAGCATCCGGATCCCGGTGAGTTCTTGGACCGGATCCCAGCTTGGGTAAACAAGCAGAGTTCCATCAGCTTCTGCTGAGGCTGCTCCCGGTTTTCATTGTCCCCAGACTTTGTTCCACTCTCTGGCTGAAGTTCTAGCCTGGAGTTAATTTTTGACAGTCAAGTCACAAAAGTCCTTGAATTGCAACCTGACATACCTGGGGTGTGGGTGAAGTGCCCTGTCAGTGTGTCCCCACTGAAAGGGGCTTTCCCTGGTGAAGTGCTGGCTTTCCAGCGACGCTTCAAACCACCCCCTGCTTTCCAGTATCAATACACCAGCTGCCCAGGGGCCAGTGCATAGGGTCTCAAAGGAGGATGTGCCTCTGATGGTGACTGACTCGCCCAGGGACAGCTGAGCTCCACCACAGTCTAGAGAGATGAAAAGTTCCTTTAATATTATCCCTCCAAGGTGAAGGTCATTGCCAGCAAATGGGATTAACCCTCTGCTAACACACAACCCCATCTCCTCCAAGATTCGATTGTGCATAGCACTTTATTACACCGTCCCCTGAAATGATTCTGCTTCCCTGGCTGGAGCTCGCTTTCTCCTCCTCCACAAGGCACCTGTGGCTCTTGGCCGCCTGCTCCCTGGCTAACATGTTGCTGGATACAACAGTTGGCAGAAAGGGCTGGAGTGGCTGAGGTTGTCACAACCATGGCACGTCCAGTTCCCGTTGGGGCAATGTTCCAGGAACCAAGCCATGTATTCCACCCCTTCTCCCCGTCCACCCAAAAGAAAGGGACATGGAGCGCATCATCTGCCCCTTTCTCCTGAGAGCCACAGATGTTCCTGTGGAGCTGGGGCTATGGTTCACCACTGTCCTCCTTTCAGAGAACTCAAGCAGCGAGCTGTGCGGCAGCCAAATGAGCCCAGGTTCCAGATTCACGACTACATAGAGTCACAGAAGAAAAAGCCCAACTGCTGTTCCTTCATGTGAGAGAAGAGGAAGCCAGGCCACGAGGGAGGAACTTAAGACATGGGGAGAAAAGGCCTGGTATAGTGCAAGAGCAAGGCAGAGCTGGAGGAAAAACTGTCCAAAATCCTGGCTTCAGATGATGTTCTAAAAAATACTCTGGTAATAGATTATACATAAGAAACAGGCAAACATACTGTGAGAGGAGACACGGTGTGTGTGTGTGTGTGAGTGAGTGTGTGTGTGTACAGTGAGGGAGGGAAGTTGTTACAGAATCCAAATAAATGCTTGTTCTGGGTTTCCACTGATCAGTAAATCTTATAGTGCGAGTGTCCAACCCTGCACTGCCGAGGCCCAGCGTCTCAGGAGTGGCTCAGTAAACAGCCAGCATCCCAGTGTTCAAAACTCAGCTGGTTTGGCCCCCAAAGAAGTCAGGACCCAGAGTCGATCCAGACTGCGCCATGTCAGTGCACAGCCAGCGCCCTGTGGCTTTCAGGATGGACCTGAGTGATCCTCATCGGCACAGCCACAGGCCTGTAGCTATCTGGACTGGGCCAGGTCAGCGCTGCTGCCTAGCCGTGGCCTGGCATCTCTCCAATTGAGAGTCTTCACCTTTCTGAGCAGTTTCCATGGGGCGTCTCTGCTTTGGAGCCTGGCTAGGCAGAGGGGGCCGTGGCAGGGAACAGGGCAGGAATAAGCGTTTCTGTCTCTCTTGCATTAGCAGGTGAAGTTTTCCTGCAGTGACTGAAACCAGCAGGCATGTTTGCTAAAGGAAGGGGAAGAGGAGATCTTTTCCCTGTGGCATTTGGTTCCTTCCCACTCCCCTCACCTCCCTTAGGCTCCTGCAGCTGGGTTGCTGCCTTCACCAACCTCCTTCTACCCCTGAGCATGCCCCAAGCAAATGTTATTACAGTGCCTGTTGTTGGGAAGGAGAGACAGGAGACCACTAGGTCGTTGTCTGGCTTTAGAAAAGAGATGTTTCAGATCTCTTGTTTAGATTATCTCAGGCTAAATTGTGATTTAGTGCTTTACGAGAGGCCATGTGCAGCATGCCACAGATGTGCTCTGGAGCCCACCCCTCTCTCACTCTAAAGCACTGGCACCAATGCTGCTAAACTGCGCCAAGAATGGACCCAGCATATCCAGGCTGTCTAAAAAGGTGGTGGCCGCTCGCTGTGGAATCAAGCTTCCAGAAAAGGGCAGCCCTGCTGCTGAGAGATTGTTCACTTGCTCACCCTGGGTGCTTTCCTGCAGATGGAGCTCAGCGCCTCTTCCTTCTGCTCTTGCTGTTGAAATGAACCTGTGGAAAATTAAGAGCCTGAACCAAAGCCCACTGAGAGTCTCCCTGGTGATTTCAGGGAGCTCTAGATTGGGCCCTAATTGCTGTGCAATCTGGTGTTTCACCATTGCAAATGCAGGCCCCTCCTGCCTCTCTCCAGGTGTATTTAAATAACATTGAAGTTGGGACATCAACTGACCAGAGCCACAGAGCTGGAGGCTGGATCCTCCCTCCCTGGTGCAGCCCTGTCCAGCAGTCTGATTATTACAGCATGTGTGGTGAGGCCTGAGATTACACAGCAGTCTGAAGGTCCTGGAGTTCACCAGAGACGCCCAGGGCAGCTGTATGATATAGTCCTGCCTTAGGTTTGGATTTCCTTGGGGAGCCTGGAGGACTCAAAGAACTCGTAACGGGGCACAGAGACCTTTATAGTAGGCCGTCAGCTCAAATACTACCTGAGGGTGATTCCTATCTGCTTGAGTGAGAGTCAGATCCAATCCAAAGTCAGCAGTGGCTAATGGTTACCACCATCTGCTGGCTCTGGTAAGTGACCTGTGTGAAATGAGTCTCTGACCAGTTCCTAAGAGACAGGTGAACCCAGGAGAGAAATATTTCTTGGATTTGGCACTGATCGGTTCCTCTGTTGGCAACATCAGCAGCATAACCAAGCTCCAGTGGGCATGGAGGAGCATGAAATGTATTGGTGGGAGAAAGTGAGAGATGGCTCATCCCCTTGTCCTTCCTCTTTCATTGATAGCTAGAGACTCTCAGTCTGGCTTGAGCCAGACTCCACTAGCTGTTCCGTTTCAAAGTTAAAATTTCGCAATTTTGCCCAGTTGTGTTGCCATTACCCTTATTTTACCATTTGCTTGGTTTTCATTTTCCTTTCCCTAGTGAAAGCTGCAAACATTTGCTAATTCCTCTGGCTCCCTTCAGCAAAGCACTGGAGTGCACGCTTTTACTTGAATCCCACTGAATTTGCTGAACTGGGGCCCTGAGAAGCACTGTACATTAATTTCTCTAGGTGCAGGTTTCATCTGCATGTGCAGCGCCTGGCTTATGCATGTGATATATAAGGGTATGAAATAATTACCCGTTGGAGTTACTAGGCCAATATTTTTGCTGGGTATGATTAGAAAACCAAAAAGGCTCTGTCCCTCCAGGAACTGAAATTTTAAGGCAAGTCAGTTTATTGGATCCACTGTGAGCAAAAGCTACGTCTACACTACAGACTTCTGCCCGTATAGCAATATTGGTCAGAGGTTTGATGCCTGACCAGCATAGCTCTACTGGCCGAGGTCTGCAATGAAGACAGAGTGGGAAAACTCTGCTGTTACTTGTGTAACTTGTTGCACTCTTACAATGTGATTTCACTACGCTGACACAAAGTGCAGCTTTGTCAATATAGTTGTATCCACACTAAGAGTGCTTTGCAGGCACAGCACACCAGTACTCCTACACCAGCAAAGCGCTCCTTGTGTAGACAAGGCCTAATTCACACTGAGGCCAGTAGGACTCCTGGCATGACAAAGGCTAGCAGGAATTGACTGGCTGGTCACACTAGCAAGCTCGATTGGGGGAGAACCTGGTGAGAATGTTGTAATAATAAAAAACATTTCAGCGGCACAAGTTTCATCACAGCCGTGCCCTGTAATTATTAGCATCATCTAGGGCAGTGCCCTGACAATAAGACTATAGATGAGAGGATTGACTTCACACTGAAATGATTTAAATAATAATTAAATGCTCCAAGGAGACGCATGGACCTTGTTGGCTGGAGTTAGATTGTAGAGGGGAGCAGGGAGGTCTTTCATGGTTATATCGCTTTCTGGTGGATCCATTGCTTACACATGGTATTTTTTTGATTACCGTGGCTGAATCTGCTGTGTCCTACACACAGTTCTCCTCATCTAGGTCCAGTTAGAGCTTCACATTAGCTTGAACAGTTTTTGGGATGCAGAGGCCCTGTCATTTGTCTCCCCTTTCCTCCGATTATTCTGACATCTCAAGAATGCTTTCTTTGTCGAATGCAGTTCATTTACCTCTCTTGTGCTTTGCCAGAGACTGGTGTTACTGATTTCACCCTCAGCGCTGCACATGTGCCCCAAACTCAGTGCAAGAAGGGAGGAGTGGGTGGAGATTTAAATTTGCACTGAGTCCTAGTGGCAGTCTATGTCCCGTAGTGCTGGGTTGTCTCAAGAGGGAGTGGAGTATTCCTGCTCCAGATTAGGGCTTTGAATCAGAGAAGAGGACTAAAGGAGATTTATAAACGCCCAGCCTTGGATTTTATTTGCATTTCATTTCTATCTATGTATATAATGCAAATATTTCTTCCTGCCACTGTCGGGTATCTGGCCAAACCCACTTTGCAAAGACATCTCAATCAGCGAACACTTTCTATTGTGCTGGCCTTGGAATTTTGTGGGTTTGCCGTGATCCTGAGTTCATTAAAATGAATTGGAGTTTTGCCAGAGTTGAATGGCAGCAGGACCTGGCCCTGTGTGTCAAGGTTAAAAATCAAGATTACTGCACTTACGCTTCACATTACCTTTCTTTAGATGTGTTTCTACATGCATCAGCATCAAAAGTCCCATTATATTTGATGGGAGCAGGATCAAGTCCTTTGTCAATAAAATTGAAGTCATCTGAGCATCCCGGGGTATTGTATTAGCCAGGATCCTGAAGAACAATGTCCAAAAAAAAAAGTCTTTTGTTGACCAACTTGTTTACATACTTCACGAATATCTGCCACACATAATTCCAGCACGAGTGCTGTGGGGTGACACTGTGCTGAACTGTTTCATATGGCGATCTCTTACATGTAGCAGTATCAAACAGCCCTGGCACACAGTCTGGAGCTCCTCTCTCTGTTATCAGGGCGACTCCTCAGCCTCAGCTATTGTTCGGGGATTGTTGTTTGCAAGTTTACAGAATTAAATCTCAGTATTTTGGAGAGTAAAAGTGTCTGCCCAGTTCTTGGCAAGAGCAATTTGTGATTCAGATTTTTAGGGAAGAGAGAGGCTGTTCCTGGGTGGGGTCTGCATTGCAATATTTGCTGGGTGATAAAGAAGTAGGGTGTACAATGCAAGCCCCAGAATCACTAGCGGGAGTCTGCCCCACAATTTCACTGCACATTTCAGAGTCCAAAGGTGATTGATCAGGAAGAGTAAACATGGCCTGACTCTGTTAAATTAAAACCAACCTCCTCCCCCTGCTGTTCTCATGGTGCAGAGTCTAGCATTCTCCAAATACCTTTGTCTTCCCACCAATGGAATTGCTGCTGTTGCTCTGCTGATGCTTGGGAAAAAAGAAAGTGAGTTGGTTGGCTTTTTTTAAAAGAGAATTTTTGTTTTGCTTCCTAAATTTTGGTCTTTCATAATCTAATCAGCTGCTGAAAAAAACCCTGCCTGGCAAGAGAGCAGGCTGGTGGAGTTACTAATGTAACAAAATAAGCCCTCGTTCAGGGAGCTATTACATTCCACTTTCTCATCAATGCTCACAGGGCTGAATGGCCTGGTATACGCTGCATTTCATTCCTTTGCTCTGATGAATTTTGTCTCCCTCTTGTCTCTCTTCACACAGCGCTAAAGCCATCTTTGCTCAAACTGATTTGTATTTCCTGGCTTATAAAACTTGTCCTGAAAAGCACTTTTTTTGCACCAGATTGCACTACTTGCGAAACCCCTTTTCCAAGAAACAAACAGGGAGCCCTGTGACACTGTTAAAGACCAACAAATGTATTTATCCCATGATGTGCATCATGCTTGCAAAGCATGAATTGTATTTCCCACTTTCGATTGGGCCTCTTCTTGGCAGCTTAAAATCTACTGCCTCTGCTAATTAATTGAGTACTCATGTAGCTCAAGCCATAGAGGTTGGTTCTTCAGCATTGGCAATTTTAGTATTTGTGGATAACCCATAAAGGAGGTTATTACAGATGTGCTTCCCAAGCCTCCTTTAGACCTGTATTTCCACTCTGCAAATTGCTCAGCGCTTCATGAAGGGCTCTCCTTAGAACTGAGTTGGATCCGCGATACCCTACCTGCCTTGTTGCAGTGAAATGAAATGGAGCGTGACCCACTGCCCTACATATGTTCATCCTCTTGGAATTTTAACAAGCAGTGATAGGTCACTGCTTTCATGAAGCTCACTTTGCTGGAGTTTGCAAGTAGTCATTGTCAGCTGCCTGTTGCTGATTCTGCTAAGCACAGTAAGAACTCTACAAACAAATTAAAATGGGCTTAATAACAAGCTCCCATCAGTCTGACAGCAGCTTCTGTTCTGCCCTTGCATTTTTGGTTGTGTCCATAGACCTGAAGTTGTGGCAGCCCTTCTCTTTGTCCAGCAGATGATGATGTTCACATATGATGGCAAAGAAAGGAGGGTAAAACGTCTACACAAAAAAAATCTTGGATTTAATTAGCATTTTAATTCCTCTAAAAAAGACCTGCTAAGGGTTTTTGTGCCTCCCTGTTTACGATCAGCAGTATTTCTGGCCAGGCCTTAGAGCAAAAGCAAAACCACTAAAGATGCTCAGGCTGAAGTGCTTCATCTGTGCATATTAGCATCTTCTGGCAGGGCCAGGGGAGAGGATGGGGAATATCCCCTCACCAGATTAGTAAACCATATACAAGCGGTGTCAAACGAACACAGCAAAGCCAAGGGAAAACGTTCTAATTTATTGTTCCAGTGACCATAGGGCTTAGAGAGTATAGCATTTGCAAATGTGAGTGGGATTTTTCAAGTTGACTGTGTCCCCTCAAAAGTCCTGTTTTAAAATGTTGGTCTCAAATAAATATGGAATAATGGGCAGGGAGGATGCTGAGAAATACTGTAGTCAATTACTTCAAGATCTTTAGCAAAAAAACCCAAGGAGTCCTCTGGCACTTAAAGATTTATTTATCACATAAGCTTTCTTTTCAAGATCTTTGTATCCCATTACCTTCTCAGTTAAAGAGAGAGGAAATTATGTCTAATGGGATGTCATTAGTAAAGCCAGTCCATGTTAGTTTCGTCAATATGTGCCCTGAGTAATTATCTCTGAGTAACAGAAAGCTGCTGCTCCCTTTTCCCCTACAAAATAAAGTTGCTGCTGCTTCTAGCTCCCAGACTCAGTGTGGTCCTTGGTGCTTTCCAAAAAGATGGTGTTGGTCTCCTAAAGTCTGAAGGGATGTCTCATGATGCTGTGTGGCATAGGTTTTATTTAGCACTAACCTCAGACATCCCACAAAGTTCTGCTGTTTCCCTAAAGCCAAGTTATATATGAATAGACAGCGTCTAATTAGCAGTGTCGCAAAAGGAAACTCAGGGAAGTGATCCGGAATTTGGAGAAAGTGAGAAAAGCTTTTTCAAGAAGACAAATAAGTCTTGTGGGGAGTGGCACTTTTAAAGACTAACAAATTTATTAAAACACAAGCTTTCATAGGCTACAATGCACTTTCAGACACCTGAAGAAGTGGGTTGTAACCCACAAAAGTTTATAATAAATGTGTTGGTCTTGGTAAGTGCCACAAGAGTTCTTACTTGTTTCGCTGAAATAGACTAACACGGATACCCCTCTGGAAGCTTTTGAAGAAGAAAGCAATACTGGACTAATAATGTCAGCCTCCTCTGATGCTCCAAAGAAAACAACCTCTCCCCCCACACCATGCAACCTTTACCAAAAGGGGAAAAGTGCAGCACTGTATCTATATAGCTGTCAGTCCCCATGAAGAAACAGATTAGTGCCCTTTGTGACAGGCTCAGAGTCTAGCAGTCTCAGTCTGTGGTGCGGGTACCCCTGCGGTATGCCAGACACTGGCTGGGGGTACGTGTGGCAGCCACCTGTTTCCCCCATCTCAGCTCCCAGCTGGGAGGCAGTTGAGTGTTGGGGTGTTAAAACGTTCAGAGGCTAGGGGGTGCTTGCTACTTAAAAAGTTGAGAAACACTGGTTGAGCATGTAGTCTAATCTTCTCTCCGCCCTACTAAGGAATCTAGCATCTGATATTGTTTCTAGTTGTGTGATTCCTCTTGCTACAGTCAATACACAAGTTTAATTGCTTCTAAAGGCCTAGATCCAAATCTGTCAAAGATGAATAGTTCGACCAGTTTGGTGCTGTCTGTTATCTCTAATGGATGTTAGGTCATGTCACCAAGAAGAAACCAGTGACTGAAATAGCAGGAGTGAACTGGAGTAATGAATAGGTGAGTAGGAACCAGGAGCTGTTCCTGTGCATTCTGGAACTGAAATAGGGGCAAAAATAACAATGTTATTAACGATGAGTAATTCAACCAGTCCCTGACGCACGTGAACCTGTAATACCAAGTAGGGTAAATAGATGGCTTGTTTTTACAGGGACAGTCCTGATATTCAGGGCACTTTTTATATTATAGTGAGGTGTCAAAGACAGACATTCACGACCCATTGACCCAGGCCTGATGTTTCTCACTTGCTATCCGGTCACGCCACAACCAAGCAACCGGGGAGCAGATCCAGAGTCACTTGGCCCCTTTCCCATGCTGACAGAAGCAAGTTCAGAGAAAGTGGTTTGGTGGGGGAGGCCCAAAGAGCAGCTTGGAGCCTGCTGCTGGAAAAAGGAAGTTCCAAAAGGGTAGCCGTGTTAGTAAAGTTCAGCAAAACAAAGGAGTCCCGTGGCGCTTTTAAAGACTAATGCATTTATTTACGTGAGCTTTGGTGGGAGAAAACCCCACTCCAGATGCTTTGAAGAAGCAAAGTGGGATTTTCTCCAAGGAAAGCTCCTGGGATAGATAAAGTTGTTAGTCTTAAAGTGCTACAGGACTCCTTGGTGGTTGTTGTTGTTGTTGCTGGGGGGTGTTTTGGTTTTGGTTTTTTGGGTTTTTTCTGTCGTTTGGGGGGGCTGTTTTGAAAAGAAATTAAATCAGCCAGTTGCCCCTTAGCAGCAAGCCTCCCTCGCCCAGGAATTACAACTTCTCAAGCCGCCCCCCGCCCAGAGGCTCTGAGGCCAGGAAATTCCCCGCCCCGCGGAACTCCCACTTCTGCTCCTCGTGACGTCCTGCTTCCGGCGAACTTTCGTGGCGCCAGCCGCGCGAATGAATCGGAAGCCGCTAGAGCGACACAACGTTCCGCTATTTACATAATCCCGCCTCCTCCCGCCTTGGATTCGCTGCCGCCCTCAGCTCCTCCCCGCTCCCCGCCCCGATTGGCTCGGCGTCGCCCCGCAACGCCTTGTCCCGCCTCCCGCTATAAAGGGCGGTGCCGGCGGCTTGGAACGCTCAGACGCCGGGCCGGCGGCGCTGGTTTCCCCGCGGAACTCGCTGGCGCAGGAGCCCCGCCTCTGGCTCAGCTGCGGGCGGGACGATGAGTGACGGGGCGGGGGGCGAGCGGCAGCTGCTGCCCCGGCTCTGCTGCCTGGAGAAGGGGCCGAACGGCTACGGCTTCCACCTGCACGGGGAGAAGGGCAAGCTGGGCCAGTTCATCCGGCTGGTGGAGACCGACTCGCCGGCCGAGAGCTCGGGGCTGCGGCCCGGGGACCGGCTGGTGGAGGTGAACGGCGAGAACGTGGAGAAGGAGAGTCACCAGCAGGTGGTCAGCCGCATCCGAGCCGCCCCCGGCGCCGTGCGCCTGCTGGTGGTGGACCCGGAGACCGACGAGCACCTGCGGAAGCTGGGCGTGCAGTGCCGGGAGGAGCTGATCCACGGGCTGCCCGCCGCGGGGCAGGAGAAGGAGGAGGAGGAGGAGAAAGAGGAGGAGAAGAGCCGCGAGGAGCAAGCGGAGAAGCCGGACAGGGAGGAGAAGAGCCAGCCTGGCGAGCGGGTAAATGGGGTCACTCCCTGCAGGGCAGGATTGCCGGGCCTGGGGAAAGGGAGGGTGGGTAGCCTGCTGATCCCCAAATCCCATCAGGTGTCCCTGCAGAGGATGGTTCACTTGATAACTGGCCTCTTCCCTTCAGACCCTCTGCAGCCAGCGGCCTCTACTCCCCTGTGCAGGCAAACAAGGCGTCTTGGGGCACTTTAGTAAATGTATCTATTGCATGAGCTTTGGGGGCTGCAGGGCTCCTTGTTGGCTTTGCAGAGCTAGACTCACAGCTCTTCAGACAGGAGGGATGTTGGCCTAACTCAGGGACCTCAAAACACGTGGACCGTGGGCCACATGTGGCCCCTAAAGTCATTTCCTGTGGCCCGCAGCAACGCTATCATGATCGATAGTTGCAATATCGTTGTATGAAAAGGCTTCGGTGGCGTGGCCCTTGGGCGAA
Organism: Podocnemis expansa; assembly: GCA_007922195.1. Lineage (NCBI taxonomy): Eukaryota > Metazoa > Chordata > Testudines > Podocnemididae > Podocnemis > Podocnemis expansa. The sequence goes on from ML682068.1 coordinate 195,956, forward strand.
CGTACTAGTCCTCGTGTGGCCCTCGTGGTGATTTGAGTTTGAGATGCTGGGCCAGTGGGTGCACCCCTGGGCACTGGGATTCCTACCACAGGCTCATTCGAAGGGACGAGGCCCCCGGCCAAGAAACTCTCAGGCTCCCATGGGTTCTGGTTTTGCTGGTTCCCAGCAGTCTCTAGCTGGCGATAACTCCATCCTCCACTTCCCTTAGGAAAAGTGATTGGAAGCTTCTTGTGTGGGTGAATGGCTGTAGGGCTGGTACTTATGAAGTCTGGCTGAGTTCAGCTTTCTGCTGGGGAGAGAACTTGGAGGGGCTCAGGGAGGAAGGGGGGAAATGCTGGGGTGGCCAGATGATGCTGTGTGTGCACCTTCAGGAATTTACAGTCAGTTTCTAGCATCTTATCCCTGCATCCGCTAGGAGCAGGCTCTGCTGTCCCATGCTGGAGGTGGACCTAGCTTCCATTCTGGGCTATAGTTGGAAAAGCAGAGTGTCCCTTAAAGGTGCCAATATCTTTGGTTCTGTGTCTGAAAGTTTTCCAACCTGTCTAACTGGCAGTGAATGATTTGAATGAATGATCCATTGTGGACTCTTAAATTTCTCTCCACTCTGATGAATTGGTCACTTCTTCTTAGTTTAGTGTTTAACCTTGCTAATCCACTTCACTTTTTGGTTCTCCAGCACTCACGAAATGTTGCAACATTTGGGTTACAAATAGTGCAGGAAGGTATATTTTTGTTGGGAGGGGGGGCACTTTCTGCTAAGCTTCATGTTATCATGCAATTCAGTTATTTTCTTTTTAATAAAAACTTACATTTTAGCCCAAACTTTAACTTGTGATGCTTTTAAAAAGACACCAACTTGAAATCTAGCCTGTTAGTTGTTAGTTGCAAGTATTACCTCTGCCCCCAAACCTGATTTTCATATGGTTTTTACAATCACACTTTTCCAGTTTTTGTTTAGTGGTCCTCCTTCAACAATGTTTTGGGAAAGGCAAAATAGACCTGTAAATAAGGGGCAAATGAGAGATGAAGTAGTGATGGAGATAGAGAACCCAAGTCAGATGCCTTTCTCTGGTTTCTTTTGGATATAAGAAGAGGTTTTAGGAGTTCTCTCCTGTAGCCCTATGGAAGAGGGACAGAAAGGGTAACAGTGAAACTGGTTGTTCGGAGTTTGTTTAGCAGAAATATTCTGGAGCAGGTAGAAACCTCCATCAGGGATCAGGATGCCTTATGCTGGGTGCCTGTAAAGTACAGTCAAATGCACAAAGTAGAAACTTTTCCTGACTACAATTGATGCTCTTGGATGTATTACGTGTTTTACCTAGCAATTTCTTTTCACGGAAGAGTGGCTTTTGTTTGCCCCCTTTAAGCATCTTCACCTCTCCATTAGTAACCCCTTGACGTTCATTTCTTCGCATTGCTGTAGTTGGAATATTGGAAATAATGTAACTTCTGAGAAGAAACCACTTTCCTCTTAAAATTTTCAGTGAGGGGGATATAGTTACTCTTAAAGGTATGGATGTGGGTCATGTCTGAACCACATCACTTCAGTGCTTATGGGACTAAAATTTCACTACTTTATCAATGTAAGATTAAATGCTTCTCTCTTTCATATCCTGTCATTCTTTGTTGGTGGGAAGGAAGATCAGAGCCTCTGTCAGGTTGAGATAGGCCCTTGGGGGCAGATGTGTAGCTGAGGATCTAGTTCCTAGCACTAATGTGTGTTTGCTTCATGCGTATCTACTGCACTCATCAGAACAAGTGACTGGTGGCTAGTTGGGAAGTGGTGCAGTGGGAAACTAGTAGAATTGCATTGACCCTCTTTGCTGCTTCTCTGCTGTGATGCCTGTTTTTAAAGAAACAAAACAAGTGTAAGTCTTCCCAGAAGACCTTGCTGATGGTCAGGCTCGTGGTGCCCTATGACCACAGTTTTTCATGTTGACCAGTATCTTCTTGTGGGTTTTTTTGCGCACCCCTTCATGTCACTAAAGCCTTATGCTGAAACTGTAAACTCCTTGGGGCAGAGACTCTCTGTTTTTGCAGTGCCTAGAACAGTAGAACCGTGGCCTTTAGGTGCTACCATAATAGGAAATATAAAAACTGAACAAGTGGGGTGGGGAATTCTAATCCGTGCTGGCTGCAAGTTTTGAAATACAGAAACCTGTCAACTCAGCAAAACTAAACAAGGAGTCCTGTGGTACTTCTAAAGACTATTTATCGCATGAGCTTTTGGGGGGGGAAATCCCACTTTGTCAGACACACTTACTGAACTTGACTAACATGGCTACCCCTTTGGAGATGATCAGTTCAGAAATGGCTGCCCATCTTCTACAATACTTTAGTAGAAATACAGATGAAAACACAATGGAGAGAAGATGTGGAAGGGGAGACACCTTGAAACTGAGAATATTTTTCCTTTATCTACCAGAAGTAACTTCTAATGGGTTCCCTGGCTTTACAAATATTTATGCAATGAAAAAATAAATGCAGTACTTTGGTGGGAAGAGTGTAGGTTTTCACCAGTCTGTGATGGTCGTCTTCAGTGATGTCAGTTAACAATAAAGCTGAGTTATCTTCTCTGGGGAGGGAGAAATAAACCCTTTAAAATTTAAATCTCAGAAGAAGTGGGCCCCTCTTACTGATAAAAGTAAATTACCCCATATAAAGTCCTGTAGTTGACATGGCAGGTACATCTTTCATGTTCAAGGGTGTGAGGGGGAAAAACGTAAAGGTTCAGTGAAACCTGGGGGTCTCTTCACCACTCTTACAGGGTGAAGAAGAGATGAGGGCCTAATTGTCTAACAACTGAAGACATAAATAGGGCAAAATGGCTCATCAAGGTGAAGTGCTGAATTCTTGCTATAAAAGCTCTTACCGACTAGATGTGGTTTCCAAGAAGCTTCTCTCCCCAGTTTTTGTGAGTTGAAGGCTCTCAGCATCTAGGAAGGTCCGGCTCTAGTATGGAAAGTGCCAGCTCTGAACCTCAGTGCTCTAACATAATCTAGACATTTTGTTAATAGTAGAAGACAACTAGAGAGAGGTTCTGGGAGCTTTAGACTTGGACTTGGTGAAGGGTTGTCCTAATTACAAAATGCAACAGGGTATTTGCTTGTACAAGAGGAGGAGCAGGGTGTGATAAATGGCATCAGTGATTGGAGGGAATAGACAAACTTTGGTGCCTGAGCTAACATTTTTAATGTTTTCTGCTGATGCCTGTTACTTCTGTTAATTTTTCCCCATATTGGACTTTAGCCTGGAGCCAAAATACAAGTTCTTTAGCCTCTCTGCTCCACTGCTGGGAGGTGGCCAGCTGTTGGCACAGACCTTGAGGGCAGATTGATCTTGGCCTGTAGAGCAGAAAGATCTTGCTCAGATAGCAAAATTGTGAATTACTGGGTATACCACAAATGCATTCTTCCATGGCCCAGCTCCTGTGACAAAGTGAGAATCGTTTCCCCTCTGACTGGGCTGGGGGGGCAGAAGTTTTTGTTCATTTTACCCCAGTAAAATGAGGGGAATCTCCTGCTGAGGTCTCTTGTGAAAGAAAATAAAGTATTCTGAGGTAGCTTGCCTTTTCTGTAGGGGGCAGAAATCTGGCATTCCCTGCCGCTGGTCTTTAATATGTTGTAGCCATATCAGTTGAATGCCCTGACAACTTGATATTTACACTGCGGCAATGTGCCAAAAACCACTGTAAGCCCTAAGTCCTGTTTGCTTTTGGACAAACGTATTGTGCTGCTCTTAATGCAAGCACAACTCGGGTTATAAATCCAAGTAATTGACAGCCACACGTCATACAGCAGGAATTAAAAACTGGGCTGCCCTGCCAGGCTGCATTATTAGGTGTCTGTCAAACTGTGTTTGCCACCTTCACTGCATGCAATCCGATATGTATTCTGTCCTGCTATATGGCTGGATTATTGTGCAGACAAGTAAAGCAAATTCCACCTGGAGTTAGTGGAGATGGGAACTTCTTATCCAGGTGGGCTAGAGACTCTACGCTGTGGGGCGGGTTGTCCTTGTTTTTTACCACACCCTTGATTGTTGTGGGTGGAGAAGCAGGTAAAATGCCAGGTTCTGTCAGTAATTATTTGTCTGCAATGCCTCTCTCTCATGTGCAGGGAGGAAAGGGCTCAGCAGCCACAAACAAGACTCCCTGTGGGGAGTAGTTGCCCTCTAATACTAGAATCTCCTTCTCTTGGATGTTTAAGGGACATTCTTTTGCTGCCTCTGGTTTCAGGTCCTTCGCAGGAAGTACCTTTGTCTCCTCTTCCTGTAGAAGAGAATCTGAGGGCCTCCCAGTGAATCCCAGTTTGAGTGATTGCTTCATATTTGTCAGGTCCAAAAGCAGGCACTTCTGCACGTGATGGTGTCCGCTAATCTTGCTTCTGATGTGGCTCAGGCTTCCTACCAGCTTTGGTCGCTCTGCAGGCCTCCCAGCTGCTTGTCAGGATGGGAGCGTCCGCTCAGCTCCTCCTACTCCCTTCCCGTGAGCTAGAAAAGGGACCAATTGTGGCCTGTGTGACCTCCCTTCCCACGGCTCAGCATACCCGATAGGGTTGCTTTGGCTGTGCTTTTGAGGCTCGGGGATGAAAACACCATGGAAGGGTCAAGAATATGCTGAGCCACATGATAGTAACTCAAGCAAGGAGTCCTGCAGCATGAGCTTTCGTGGGAGAAAATCTTCAAGGCATCTGACGAAGTGGGATTTTTCTCCCATGAAAGCTCATGTGATAAATAAATTTTAGTCTTGAAGTGCCACAGGACTCCTTGTTTTGCTGAACTGGACTAGCATGGCTGCCCCTTTGGACCTTGATAGTTATTGTAACACGCAGATGCGATTCAGGAAATGCAGCTCTCCATGGAAATAACAGCACTGAGAAGGGGAGTGGATTTAAAAGATGCTTGGTGGATGTTAGCAGGGCATAGAGAATATATATGGTTTCATGGAAGAGGTGGGATATCCCTAACAGCGGACCATATGCGCTGCCAATCTCACGAGACCTACACGTCAGCTTTTATTAGGACCTAGCTCTCTTAGTCCAGGGCATTGATCTCCTCTGCCTGGTCTCTCTGAACTAGCTGTGTCCTAAAGAAATAATACTTCTCCTGTTGCAAGAGTGGCTGACAAGAGACTTCCTTGAAGCTGTAACAGGCAAAACTGGTGAGGCGTCGACACTGTGATGCAGACCCAGCACTTGAGCAGTTTCTCTTCCTTCTCAGGAACGGGAAGCGTATGTTCAAATACCACAGGTCACCTAGAGCAGCGGAAGGTCAGTGTTTCTCAACAGGTAGCAAGCGCTTCTGCATGGGCTGGGACTGACATTGGGCTGGCCTGGCACCCCAAGTGATGACCTACATGTGGCGGGGTGCCCAAGGAGTGCTTTCTCTGGGAGCTGTCTGAGAGGAAGCGAAGGATATTTTTTTCAGTGCTGGTGGGAGGAAGCTCCCCACAGTGAGACTAAGAGGCTCTGTGCTGAAATCTGGCCCGTAAGGAAAGCAGGGCTGGTATTAGTCTTTCAATATTTATTCAGTGCTGATTAACGATGGGCTGTGGGAGTTGTCTGGGGAGTCCTCACTGTGATTTCCTCCATTCAAAGTCTGGGAACCTCGTTTCCCTTCCCACTGCAGCAGGGACGATTAAAAGATGTCTAGGATCAAATTTTCAAATTGAAATCAACCCCTCTGCACACACGTGCGTGCGCGCACAAGTTGAGAACAATGAGGGGGCTGAGTGCTACAGAAATCTTGTTGCTTTTGCAGGCCATCTAAATGGAAGCTGAGTTCTTGGTGTCCAGACAGTCCCAAGAGTCAGTGTGACACAGCTGGCTTTGGGTGGGACATGGGAAGGGGCACTTGGTATAATAGCTGGGTAGCAGCTCTCTTTCTGGCCATTCTGATTTCCCCTCACTTGCTGAGATTTGGGAATTGTTTGTCTGCTTTTGGGAATTAAAACCGGAAGAAACCCTCTGTGGAGGAGGAAGCCGCTTGAGACTCAGCCGCAGGATCAAGAAGAATCTAACGGTTCAGCTGATTAAAGCCTCTTGGGGGAGGTGTTCCCTGGGTGCTGTCAGGGTGAGTAATGGTTCTTCAGGTAGGTAGCACTCCCAGATTTGCATGTGTCTGAATCCTATTTGCTTTACTGGGCTGGACAGGACTTTATTTGCTTAATAAGCTCAAGGCACGTTCTGCCAGGAGGACAAGCTGTTGTGCCAAGTACCAGCCAGTCACTGTGCGTTTTTGTTTTGAGGCAAGAGAGGACACCTGCTGCACTTGGCTGGCAGAGTCTGGAGTGTGGAGCCCTGCTTCCTTGAGTCCCCTCCAGAAACACACACTTGTGCTTTTTGTCCGACTCTCTCCACCCTCTCTTGTGATGACATGACTCCTTGGAATAGAGCAAAGGTTCATCTGTGTATGAACGTGAGGCTGAGACAGACATGGGCTGTTAGTGGTGCTCCGGAGCCCAGCCACATCTTAAAATAGCAGAAGTGGAGTAAGAGGAGGGCTCTGTTGCTGTGACTCCTCTACTATAATTCAGAGTCGTTCCTCCCCTCCAGCTGGATGTGAAAGCACTTGGAAGAACCATTGTATATTTATGATTAAGCTTTTGCATATTTGTGAAAGGGCCTTTTTGTAGCAGTCATCACTGATCATCTATTTGTGCAACCAGAGCTTCTGGGAGACTCGGGTGTGGGCCAGGACACCGCTGTGCCAGGCATTGTACAAACATAAAACAAAAAGATGGACACTGTTCCAAGGCGCTTATACTGTAAAATAGGAACATAGCCACAGGTAGGCCTAGATGGTCCAGGGCCCGCCCACCAGCAATGCAAATTCCCTGCCATGGTTGTGGGGCCAGTCAGCAGCCGCAGCGATGAAGTTGGTGCCACTGCTGCGTGCTGTGATGGGCAGGACTGATCTTGCTCTTGTGAGGCACAGAGGCAGCTCCAGTTGCTACTCAGCAACTCAAGTGTCACAGGCAGCTTTTGGTTATGTGGCTGCAGGAGTCTTGGGGCTGGGCCCACCCTGCAGACTTGGGGGCCTGACCAGAAAATGGGGGCTGACTACACCCCTGCTGTAAAAGAATAGACAACAGATGGATACAGAAGGGCTGAAAAAAAAACTCTCTCCAGTTGGTGTGGTGTAAACAAACTGGAAGGGAGTGAAATGAAAGAGGCACGTTCAGGAGTAATGAGATTGCATTTAGAAAACAAATATTTAGGATGAATATGGGGGAAACATTGCTGATGAATAGCACTAGTGTCTTATGCTGCAGAGAAGTGGTAGGAGCCCCCATTGTTTTGGGATGTACCCAATGGGACTGGACAAACACCTGGAAAATAGGCACAGGGAAAGGACCGGGTGGCTGTTTGGATAGAGCTGGGTGTGTTCCAGATGGATTCTTCTGATTTTTGCTGAAATTTTTTGGACTCTTTCAAATATTTGATCCGAACCACATTTTGAATTCTTGGAACTGCCAGTGGACTGGAAAATTAATTGTTCACCCAGCCCTATTCAATACTGTGCTGACCACTGAACAGAGTTACTGTCTGAACAGTACACAGGTGCTACAGAAAAGTTTTTAAGATGGGCAGTAAAGAATGAAGGAACAAAGTTTGGGGGGGAGTAGACACCCACACAAACTGTTCCCAGTGATGGACATGCATCATTATTCTTCAGAGAAGTGCTATGAGACTTCTAAGGCCAAGTGACTTGGTCCCGGCTCCTAGATCTGATCTTGTAAACTGAATAGTTAACCTGAGGTAGAATTCAGACTTTGCAGCCTACAGGAGTGCAGAAGGAGTCCAGGCTGGTTGCGAGAACAAATGTAGTGGCTTCAAAAAGGTGTCTCCCTTATGTGGAGGCAAGTCAAATGTCAAAAGTGACTTAGGAGCGTGAGTCTCACTGAAAGTCAAATGGGGCTTGGGCTCCTGAGCCACTTAAATGCTTTTGACAATTTTACCTCAAATCAGTGCTCTAAATTATCCAAGGTGGGGCACTCCAATTTGATATGCAGGTACTGAATGCTTTCTTTGCTTGCCTCCGTGCCTTAGATCATGGCAGGCAGGGGAAAAACTCCCACTGTCATACTGGTGTGATCATACCCCAGAGGGTTAACTTGTGTATTTGGTGTTTAGATGCAACATTTGTTTGTAAAGTTAGGTTCACACGCTTTGCCAGCACAACAGGGCCAGAAACGTCATCATCCTCTCTTGTGGTCTTGAAAAAGAATGTGAACTGTCTCTTTAAATAAGCACAAAGGGCCTTGAACTTGACTTTCTACTTCCTGCAACTATAACAACTTGATAAGTTTCACTCATCAGGGTTCTCAAGGGCACTGTAATGATTCATAATCAAATGATAAACAAATCAAAATACCTAGGAACAGTTCAACTAGCAACTCTCCCAAGTCCTGTTCCAGGTTCGTGGGGCCTGACTGACCCACACATGCTGGTAACTCTCAAGCCAGTCAAACGTTGCAGGCCATCAGAAACTAGAAACCCGTGCACCTGAAGAGAGGCTGTGGAAGCTGTTTAAGCGGTCCAGCATCCTTGGCCTTGGAGAACTGTGCCTTCAGCCAATTGCGAAGCAGGACCAGCACGCCTGCTTTCCCCACAGAGGTTCTCAAGGGTATGGAAGATTATTCACATAATGTTGTTCAGCTCATGTTGCTGACTCTCAAAGCAAAAAATAAGTCACAGGGCAGTTTTCTCTGTGCTGAATGACAAAACAGGGCCCTGCTATTTGAGTGGGGTTCAGAGAGAACAAATCCTTTCTCTGCTGCAGCCCTAGGAGCAACTACTTGAGTAACCGTTTGAGGAGCAACTGTAAGTAAGCTGTGCTCAACTTTGTTCCCAACGTCGTTCTTCCTGTGGCTAAAGCAACATGAGGTGTCTGAAAACCACATGCTGCTTTCTGAGCAGATGGTTGTTGCTAAGCCTCCATCCTAACCTGGTGCAGACTGAAACCTTAACAGCGGTCAAAGTGCACAGCTGTAGCAGAGTCTTCAATAACACTGCCAACTCAGCCCACTTCCTGGGACCTTAATCTTCAAAAGAGTGTTAAACTGCAGCCGCCTTTGTGCCGTGGATGAGCCCCTAAGTAACGGAATAATGAGTTTCCCGGGAGGGTGTATGGCTAGGTATGGCTGCCAACGTCCCAGGTGGGTTTTGAACCCTAGAATCAGGGCAAAATTGTGAGGCTGAAGTCTGGATTTGGAATGCCGAGAAACTTTTCTGAGACGGAGTAGATGGGGAGGAGCATAAAATGCATCTCAAGTCAGTTTGTGTTCCTAAGCAAAGAGGCCATTTGCCTCTATGTTGCACAGAGCCAGGCTCCCACTGAGTAATTCAAGCGCCCATCTGCACTCCACTGTTAACAAGGCCCCTGTACAAAGTGAAGGCAGAACCTCATGAAGCTCAGCCTTGTTACGAAATTGCTGTCAAGCTAAGACCCAAGAACCGTGATGGGCCAGCTTTCCAACTGAGTTCTAGCTAGCTCAGTTTCTGCACAGGAAAGACTTCTTTGCAATAACAGAGAGCATGCTGGGTACTACCACTAGCCAGGCTGTAGTTTTGTTTCCAAACATGGGCTTGAGACTTAATCATGTGGCTGCAAATTCCCTGATCTTAAGAGTTTTTGGAAATTGTTTAAATGTGATCCCAAGCCCTAGTGGGCACAGGCATACAATGTAGCTGTTGGAGAGAGGTACTTGCTCACTGTAAAGAGGTGGCCTCCTTCCAGATTCTCCCGTGTGGCCTCAGGTTAGTAATGAAAGTAGCCCTTGCCTCAGTTTCCCCTCTTGGTTGCTCAGTAAATGCCAAAAGAGGCTTTTACAAATTCAAGAATGGCCCCCTTTAGGGCCTAGCTTAATGTCAAGTTTAAATTTTAAATGCAAAAAATGTTCTCTGAGTCTTTGAGCTGGACACAGTCTCACTCTCTTGGTGTCTTGCTTTACCAAGCTACTCTCAGCCATCCATGCTGGGACAGCTGTCCTGGCTTTTTGGTTCTCCAAGTGGGAACCTTTCCTTGGTCTCTGCCACAACTTCCCTTCACTGAAGCCTCCTGCCTCTCTTGACAGGGAAATCAACCCCAGTGTGGTGCCTGAGTTATCAGAATTGGCTGGCCTCAGGTCTCCAGCCTTCTGGGGTAGGACACACACTCTGTACATCCCTGCTGTAGTGTGTGTCATTGATCTAGTTAGGCCAACACCTCGAATCCTTGAAGCTTGGCACACAGGTATCTTGATTTGCAGGGAGAACAGAAGTTGGGAACATTAGTCATCCATGAAATGCAGAGGTGTCTCTTGCTGATAGTCTGCCATGCTCAGACCGGAAGACTTTGTATGCATTTCTAAGGGTGTGGGGAGGGCTCAGCAGCAGTTCCTTTGCAATATCTTGTTGGCAGGAAGGTCAGGCTTAGCAATGGGGAAGTTTTTCAGGGGGTTAAGTCCCCTCTTGCCCTGGCTCTAGAACAGCCTCAGGTTCCAGATGTGGAGGAGGAATCTGGGACAGGAGGAAAGAGTCCAACTTTTGTTTAAAAAGCAAACCTTGTTCCTGAAGGCATTTGCTCTACCTGTTTGCTGCTTCATCGTGGCACGTTTTGCTCACAGCACTGTAGTGAAATTAGTGTGGAGGGAAAGAAGCCAGACCATCTTGTTCCTTGAGGGATCTTGAAGGGGCCCTGTAGGCAGGTTGAGTTCTGTTGAAGGTGCTTCCTGAAGCATTGTGTTAACTCAGTGGCCAACAGGATGTTGGAGAGACAAGGTGGGTGAGGAAACATCTTTTACTGAACCAACTTCTGCTGGTAAGACGGGCAAGTTTTTGAGCAGAACTGCTCAGTGTAGCTTGGAAGCTTGTCTTCTTCTCTCTCACCTGGTTCAGTAAAAAAAAAAAAAAAAAAAAAATATTGCTTCAGCTCTCTTCTGTTGCTCTTGAGCTGTTTCCTGATATGGGTGTGGTCAGTCTAGGAGATTTTGGCTCTGGTATGTACTTGGATCCTGTAGGCTCCAAAACTGAGCATTTATACAACACCAAGTTGAGATAATCCATCTTGTCTGACTCTTAGCTCTTTTGAGGGTAAGGAGTGTTGCACCCCACCCTCCCGCTGTACTAAGTGCTGTATTTCACTGAGGCCTCCAGGATGCATTGCCATGTAAATGGTAGCTCTAGTACCCAAGTGAGGAAACTCTCTCCAAATTGGGATGGTCACCCTGAATTTTTGCCCCTTCTAGAGTTTTTTACTATCCTGCTTCTGAAATGCAATACAATACAAACTTGCCCATTTCAGAGAGTCTGCCCAGGTCACCTTGCACGTCCTGTATGATGAGGGTGTCTGTCTCACAGGAACAACACTCAACAATGCAACAAAGAACAGAAAAGCGTGCATGGCTTTGATTTTAGCATGGTGAAGAAAGGAGACTTGTATGCTCAGGCTTGCTCTGCATTTGGTATTTAAGAAAACTTAAGGTTTGGGGGAGCTGAGAATGTTTTAATGTCCCAAACAACCATTGCAGTTGTCCCAAAGGTGGATCCAAGACCCTGTTTGAAGCTGACCTTCAGTTAGTGGATAGCTCCCTGTGCCAAATGATTAGCAGTTTCCTTATCAAGCATTTTATTGGCAAGTCAGTACATACCAGGAATTATGGGAAAAGGAAAATAGTCTTTGATAGTAATGGGAGGACAATTCTAGAAATCTAGCTGTTGCCATGCTGCCTCAGACCATTAATTGAGCACTTTGTCTTTGACAGCAGCCTGCACCAGGTTTCTGAGCAAATGTCTCGTCTGGTCCTAACTGCTTACCTGGCCCCCACTGGTGTAGTATGTACACATTTCCAATGCCATGAGTGGTAGGGAGGGATTATCCCCAACTTACAGATGGGGAACTACTCATGGAGAAACCAAAACGGCAGATAAGTGATTTTTGGTGCCTAACTCATAGCTATGAGATTTGGGTGCCTAAAGTCTTAAAAAGAACTTGGTTCCAGGTGAGTTGCCCAAGACCATTCAGGAAGTTTGTGGTAGAGTAGGGGACTGATTCTAGTTTTCCAGGTCCCAAGCTAGTGCCCTAACTGGGCCATCCTCCTCCTCTGAGGAAGATGTTAAAATTTTTGTAATGGGGGATGGTGGAATGATTTGTCCCTAGTGGGGAGTTTCTCCCAGTCCTGGCTTTCAGCAGTTGGCTTGTGCACCAAAGCATGAAGACTTATAGCATTATTTAAAATATATGTAATGTCAGCTAGATATCTTCATTATTCACAAAACTAATCCAACCTCCTTTCAGTCCCACTAACTTCCCATGGCAATGAGTTCCGCAGGTTAATGTGGTCTGTGAATGGTGTCTCCATGAAGAAGCTAAGGCTATAGGCAAAAGATGAGACAAGAGGAGAATGTGGCCCTTTTAGATCCAGATTACAATGGGGTGGAGGTTAGCAGGAACCAGCAAGTAGAAGCCCCAGATGATTTTTTTCACTGAGAATGTTGTTGAAGCAAGGGACCTCAAGCTAGAGGAGAAGCTTATAGTTTTCCACATGATTAGCTTTCTTGGACCTCCTCATTCCAGGTCATTGTCCTACGTTCTGGTGAACTAAGAACACCCCTGGATCTCCTCTCAGATGAAAACTTGTTTGTAGCTGATGGCGTCACGCCACTGAGGCGTTAAAATCAGATATTGAGGTGTTCTTCACCTTGCCAAGTGTTGTTTATTACTTGGATTGCAACAGAGCCAAGGAGCCACAGTCAGGGACCTAAGCGCAAACAGAACAGAAAGTTCAGAAACACTATTCCACTTATTGTGAACAGTGATCAACACCTCCTTGCACAGGAGGCCTGTCCAACATTGTCCTATGGGTGTGAAACAGTCTCACCCTGTCTGTACTGAAGTAGCTCTGGAATTGAAGTCAATTGACTCTCAATGGGATTTAAGAATTTATGAAAATCTTAGGCTAAGTCTAGAAGAGTTTTTTACATTCTGTCGCACAGTGGGCAGAAACCTGGTGACCACTGCATTTAAACCAAGGTAATTGGCCAAACCTTTGACTAAAAGAGTGCTGGCAGGTTTTGGAGCATCAGGCCAGGACTGGGTGAGGTAGAATCTGTCTCTGGCTTGAGTCACACTCACAAAGATGGCTTAGGGCCAAAGAGACTCTGACCCTATTCCCCACAAAGTCCTTCCCTTTTTAAAAGGAGCCCTCCAGGCTGTCTGCTCTGCCAAACCTCATTCCTGTTCCTCAGTTCCCACAGCAGAGCTTACGGCTGCCCACTGGTAGCCTTGCCCCAGGGTGTCTCGCCTTAACCTATCTCTACATGCTTACCTTGGTAGTGTGTGCCCACAGGTAGTGGGGGTTCCTATGACCATGGTGACCGGATGTACACTTTGTCTTCAGAGGCTGCAGGCTGGTGGCTAGAAATTGCTGCTTTCTCCTGGGGGTAGATTTGCACTGGACACAACAGATAGAAGTGGGAAATCAGTCTGAGCTCTGGAAAAGGTTTCCTGGCCCCAGAGCTGCCTGGGAGCAAGGAGGGCTGGGTTTAACATTCAGAGGAGAGGGTTTGGTTTACTTTGTTAGGGGCAGGGGGAAAGGGTGTCTTACTTTCCTGTCTTTGAAAAGTCCCCAGTCCCCTTCAGTTTTTAAACTGAAGAAAACCAGTTGAAGATGCTTTGGAAACACAGCTCCTGCCATGGAGGGAGGTGATGGTGTGAACTTGGAAGTGGGGAATACAATCCAGGTTTGGGAGGAGGAGATGGAATAAGTTTTTCAGCAGATCATAAAGATTACTTTTTTCTCCTCCCAGAAAAACTGGTCTTTTAAATTCAGCGTCTTCAAAGCCCTTGTTTAGCCCTCACCCCCTGCTGGGTAGGCATAGTGTGAGACCTGAGTTAATGAGGGATCCTGCCTTTCACAGGAGGAAACGTAATGAATATATTAATAACTTATTTATAAACTGCCCACAGGGCTCTGCTGTGCCAGCCATTCCTGTGCAAAGTCCTCTCCCCACACCTCCCAGCTCTTGGCTGAGTCCTGGCTCTGCGGCACTCCCTTTACGTGGAATAGCCTAGCTTCACGAACTCCAGACAAAAGCGAGGCGTGAAGTAGATTGCTGCCTGTGCCAGCAGAGCGGAGGGGGCTGGGGGTATCTGCATGTGCCAAGTGGCGCCATCTCTCTCGCTCTGGCAACAAGCGTGGGCAGGAGATCTGGTAAACGTAAAGTCTCACTCAAGTCTGCTCTGATTCATCCTTGGTGGGAGGGGAAACCAAGCCCTGTTCTTGGTATATTTTTTCCATCTCCCCCCCCTTCCCTTAAAGTGCAGCCCCTGTTCTCTCCCACTACCATGAAGAAACCAAAATGCGTTGCCCTGCTGTCATGGTGAGCTCTGGCTAGTTCCTGCAGCAGAGGTGGCAAGAGAGGGTGCTTTCCAGCAATCCTGCACAAATCTCATGCCAGCTTTATTGACTGCTTGGCAACCCTTTGGTTAGACATCCTTTGAGGCTCATTCAGTTTCAGATCTTTAGGATATTGGGGAGCTGGCCTCTGGTATCCCAGTCGCTGATGAGCAGGAGGCTGCATTTTGAAAGCAGTGGCCTCTGAAGTAGGGGGAGCAATGCTTTTTTTAAAAAGCAACAAAAAAACTGGGAAGGGGAGAGGGCACAGTCCATAAAGTTCAGCATTGCCAGTGACAAGCAAGCGTTAATGCAAGTCCAAATGCTGGCGGTGGCAAGGTGTCGTGGGGAGGAAGGTTAGGGCTTCACTGTCCTGCTCCAGCGGGTGGCAGCTGAGCTTGATGGGAAATGATGCTATAATCATGAGAGCCAGGCCAGCCCCACATGTTTGACCAGATCAGCCAGGGCAGGGGTGGGAGGATGTTGCGCGAAGAGCTGTTATCTGCATAAGTCTTTCTGCCGACGCTAAGCCTCCTGGCTTCTAAGCTGGAGCCTGGGGTTGTATGCTGTTTTCTTTATGCTGACTGGCTTGCTATCCAGACTGGACAGCCACTGTTATGGTTACAGGGCTAGCTACACCTCTGGCCCATCCCTGGTCTCTGAGTGTCCCCCAAATGTATTCACCCCTGTGCTTTACTGGGGTGTGAGCATGTGTCCCCTACTCACTGCTACTTCACTGCCATGAGCTGCGGTCCAATTTGCAGGTATAAGGGGTGCCTCACTTCCCTGGAAGCTAGCGTGCAAAAGGAGCAGTGCAATGGTGCAGTATGGGCAGCAGTGAGAGTACTGTGTGAGCAGCCCTAGGGCACATCCATGGGAGTCAGGTAGGTTTCTGGTCAGGGCAGCTAGTGCGACACTCTGTCCTTACCATGCCAGCTCAGACCAGCGCTCGCACAAGTGTGTCTACACACACACGGGGTCATACTTCCGTCTTGTAGCATTGGGAGAGCCTAAGGCAAGATCCTAGGCTGCCAGCATCAACCAGCCTTGCCCAACAGATTCAGCTGGGTTTGACACCTGCAAATCTTCCCTTCAGGAGCTTGAGTGGTGGTAAATAGTGATCCGCACAGCCTCTGTAAAACTCAGTATTGCTCATTGCACCATAGGAGCAAAACATGGTGCTGCTGGGGGAGGGTTTTTCAGACAGCAAGAGGGATACTCATGTCTATCTTGTCTAGACTCTTAAAACCAGTCTGATCTCCACCGGGAGTGAAATCAGAGTGAGTGATGGGGCCTTTCTCCAGGCTACCCAGGTTTGTGAGGTACCTTGCTACTACCCCATTAATGCAGGAGGTTGTCTGTTCCTGGAAGGCAGCTCCCACTGATTCACCAGCTATAGGCTCCCCTCTCGGCCTACACAGCTCCACTGTCCTGCTGCAGGTTGGTAATAGGCACAGTCTGATCCCCACCATCTCCAAGCCCCTGTTTCACTGGACCATCCTGGATTTCTTGCTCCCAGAGAAGTGGCTCAGCTCACCAGTTCCACCTCAGATCACCCTTCCTCTTCACATACAGCACTTAGGTCATTTGATAGTAAAAAAGTGTCTGTTTAATGAAGAGAGGCTCACGTGACAGTAAATACTAAGAAATGTAGGATAACCCATGTTTCTATGCAAAGTGCAGGACTGGAAGGGACCTCAAAGTCTTCTAGTCCAGTCCCCCACACTTAAGGCAGGACCTTGCCTTGACCCTGTAATGACTCCCTGACAGGTGTTTGTCTAACCTGCCCTTAAAACTAGCCAAATGATGGTGATTCCACAACCGTCCTGTCAAATAAAACCATACCATCCTGGAACTCGGACGGACTTATCTAGTTACCTTCACGTCTTACAAACCAAGGCTCATTCTGCCATCCTTTGGTGTTTTCCAGCCTGACAGGCTATGATGATCCCTTTTTCTAGAGGAAAGCCACGCTCCCAGCTTGTCTCTTCAGTGAAGGATATGGTGTCTCTCCCTGCAACCCCAGAAGTATCCAGACAGTCCTTTGATCTTGTTTCAGAAGCTGGACGGCCTCCTGCTTAGTGTTCCTTTCTATAGACTTTTTGTTTCTTGTTGATTTGGCAATCTTGATTAGCTGCTGGTGCCCTGGTTTAATAGGCTTACATTGTGAGAGAGACAATGGCCTGACAGAGATAAGCACCTACAACCCGCTGCCTGCTAGAACCTGTTAGGCACGTTCCCTCCTGGTGACCTGTCTTCAGTTCCAGTGCTTTGGTTCCCAGTACAGACCTATGGCTTCATGTAGCTCATTCATATGTACATTTAGCAATGTGTTGACTGATAGTTTGGCCTCTTCTCAGACTGTTAGTCACTGAGAATGCTGCCTAATATTTAGAGCAGACACAGGATGTTGTTGGGACATGGGCGTTCAGCTGAAGACTGCCACTGTGAGGCAAGTCCCAAGCTTTGTGCTTGGTGTAACATCTCTAATGTGGCACCTACTTTTAGCCAGCTGTTGGGTGTAAATAATGTGCTTGGAGACCCTCCAAGGAAAACTGGTACATCACTGATTAGTCTATCCCTGCTGAACTTTCAAGTCAGGGGAGTGACCTGCCTGGTTTGATAGGGTAGGTAAAGAATGAGGCTTCATCTCCATCCCCCTTCGTCTTCTCCCTACCCATGTCCCAGGCTCTTTGAGCTTTACTGTAAATACAACACTGGCGTCAAACAGACTTGGCTATGACGTACATACCCATCTTGCTGGGCCACTACGTTCTGTGGCTACTGGCCTGAAATGGAAAGGAATTGAAAGGTGTTGGGTGAGGCAGGGGGAGCTTAAGCATTGGGTAACTGCAGAGAATGATCTTTCTCCTTTAGCAAAGGTCTGAGTGCACATGAAGAGTCTGGTTCTAGAGACAGGCTGGCTTTGGCTCTTCAGCGCTGTCTGGCAAATGTGCGTCTTCTGGGGCACAGGATGTTGAGAGACTGTTCAGACTTTTGCCTGGCTCTAACGACTCTTGGGGGAAGAAAGCAAGGGGAGAAGAGGGTGTAAGACATTTCCAGTCAGCTCCTGGCTTGTGTAGTCCCATCCCTGTGGTGTCTGAGCACCTCCCACGTAGTGAAATGAGACCGTTTTAATCTCACTTCCCAGACGGTGGGAGAAATAGCTTGCCCAGGCAATGGAATATCTTGTTTGTGTGTAAAGCACTTGTTGACAGGAAGCCAAGTCAGGGGAATGAGTTGTGCAGCTGGCTCTGAAAGGGGCAGGGAGCCCTGAGGCCGTCCTGTGAGGGCAGAGAGCCATGGCCTACATCCAGCTGGTGGGGAGATTATCTCTTGCGCTCATGAGCCCTCCCCATCAGCAATCTAGCTCCATTGTTCTGGAGGAACAAAGCTATTGCAGGGAATTATGACTCTGGATAGGGTGGGTGCCTTCCTCTGTCTCAGAGCTTGCTCCATGGAGGGCTTTGGAAATGAGGCTAAAGACCTCTGATACAGACTCTGGCTTGGCAGGGAAGTGTTCGTGCTGGCCTATGTGCTGAGCAGACGAGCAGATGCTCTGTGTCACAGAAGTTTTTTTGGGGTGTGATCCCTAGATATGAGTTAGCAGTAATTTAAATCTGGCTTCTGCACCGGTGGCTCTCTACCATATCTGCTTGATGGGGTGGGATGCCTACACCTGGCTAGATGGGATGAAATGGGTGTCTTGCTGCATGGCTGTGGGCATCGACTATATCGGAGCCCTAGATTCTGAACTGAATGATCCACAGCATCCGTCTGTAGACGGGAAGTTGTCAGAAGTGAGATGCGTCCTCACAGCAAGAATGAGAGTCACAGACTCAGTCGCCCTATCAGCCATGGAGCCAAAAGCATCCATTGTTTTTAGATGTGAAAACCCCATTCTCCTGGGGAAACGAATGTTTCCTGGTAGAGTTGCACCTGACAGACTTGGAGGTCCCATTGGGGGGGGGGGGGGCAATGGATTCAAACGCTCAGGCAAGCTTGTGATGTCCACTTCTCTGTGCTCACTGCCTTTGGTCAAAGGAAGGTTTAGCACTTCTTCAAATGTCAAGGCATGGTTGGTGTGGCTTCAGCCCTTGGGGGATATCCCAGTGGGAGGAGCAGGGGGGAAGGATGTCTCTCTGCTTCTTGGGTTAAATATCTAGCACTAAGAGAAGGGCCAGGAACTGATCCAAGCATATTTGCACACCACCATGGCAGCTCAGAGGCCTGGTGGACACTGCTGCCTAGTTAGCTGGTTGACTGTGGAGGAAAGATGCAGGGTGAAGGGGCATGTATGGTGGGAATGAGTAATAATGGCCCCATTGAGTCCTTGATGTCCTCCCTGCCCACAGAGATGGGTCTACAACCTGTATCTGTGTGTAGTCCAACACAGCACCATCTGTTCCCATATAAGGTTTATTCTGAGACTCTGCAGCCCCTCACAAGTCTCTGAAAGGGATCAATTGCAGCGGGAATGCCTCTGTGTGACAGAGAGGTCACGCATACAGCCAGGGAAGATCTGTCCTGAACTCCAGAGCATTGGAATGACTCCTGGATAGAGAGTGATGCATTGATGCGTCTCTGGCCTGACCTTGCCCAATATTCCTCCTTGCTATTTGAAGAGCAGTGTCAAGCTGGGGCCTGAGTGTCTGCTGGGTGTGTGGCCATTATTTGGAATCTCTCTAGTGAAATCCCCATGTTCTGAGCAATCTGGCTTCAGTAGCCGCAACAGCTAGTTTCAAGGCCAGGTGAGTGGGTTGGCTCCTCCACCTTCATGTGGCACCTGCTTCTAAAGCAACACAGTCCTGCAGCTGGAGACAAACAGCACAGTAGAGCTGGGAGCTGTCTGCAGAGCAGCCCAAGAAAGGGGTGGTGGCCTCCCTGGGAGGGTCAGGATGTGAATATGCTACATGTTGCACTCTGTCTTCAAAGTGCTTTAGGAGCACTTACTAGAAAATAGTGCTCAACACCCCTCCTAATGCAGCAAGCTATTGCATCCATTTTAAAGATGTGGGATATGTTTACACTGCAAGGTATGCCCAGGTTTAGTAGACCTCAAGTTTGGGTCTGTTAATCTAGCATTTGGTCATCTAGACTCATTTGTAACCTCGGGTTAGAAGTTGTTGAACTCTGGGTCCCAAATCTTGGTCTCCAGCATCTATGCTTCATTATACGGGCATGAGTACAACTACCTGTATACCAGAATTCCTGGTGCCCTCTTAAGATGTGGCTGCTTTAGCCCTTTGTTTGTGGAGCAGTGCAGAGAAACCCTGACTGTCCAGAGACCAAAGGAAGTCAGCCCTAGAATTGTGGGATACTTCTGATGGACTCCCAGACCAGTGAGTCACTCCAGTGAGGCTACACCTACACTACAAATCTATCGGACTTGAATCCTGAGTCCGAGTTTGACTTGGGCTCAAATCCTCCATCCGCCTGGGTCCAAGCCCTGTGTTAGGGCAATTTGTCTGTAGACAGAAGGGGGATTAAGCTGGACCCTGAGTTCAAACCCTGGGTTTGCCTTGTGTAGACATGCCGTAGGAGATTGACTTCCCAGTGCTATGTACTGAAGCAGGCCTAGCAAAGACTGGAATACGGAGTTGTGTGTTCCCAGTTGTGCACCGAGACCATAGATGGGAGTTGAATTGAATTCTCTGGCTCGGGCCAAGTCCCTGAGTGTGGGATGGTGGTCTCAGCCTTGGGGATCTGTGAGGAGGCTTGCTAAGCATGGTAAAAGACTAATAAGCACAATTTCTATGTCTTCCTTCACCACAGAAAGAGCTGCGACCGCGTCTCTGTCAGATGAAGAAGGGCCCTAATGGCTACGGATTCAACCTCCACAGTGACAAAACCAAGCCAGGGCAGTATGTCCGGGCTGTGGATCCAGACTCGCCAGCTGAGGCGTCAGGGTTGTGTCCCCAGGACCGTATTATTGAGGTATGTTCAGCAGAGTAAGGCTGTGCAGCAAGGGGCCAATGTGTGGCAAAGCCTGGGAAGTAAGGTCAGAGAGGGCAGTGTGTGGTGGGGGAAGGGATGGTTTCCAAAGGATGACCTGGGGATGGAGGCTGGCAACATCCCGATAATGCTGCATCTTGCAAGTTGCAATTATGACTGCGGCCGTCTGAATGGCCTGACTCTTCCAGAGGACGTAGCACAGGTTGTGGGTGGTCTTCCTGCACAAACTAAAACTCAAGTGTTGCAGCCCATTCACTTGGAGTCTGATTGCTTAGGAAATGAAGCTGCCTCTCTAGTGTGGCTTTTTGACTTTCTTTGGCCCTGATGCTGGCCTGTTACTCCTATGGCCAGAAGCAAAGTGTCTGGGATGTACTTACTGTGCTTCCCCCTCTCCCATCTCTCACGCTCTTCAGGACCAGGAAATGAACACGAATCCCTCCAGTCCTGTCTGTAGGAGGCTGACTCTGCAGGGGATCTTGTCTGTGACTGACTGTGCTTTCTAGAGCACAGCACACTGAGCCCGTTCAGGTCCTGACAAATAGGTCAAGAGTGGGCAGGCGAGTTTTTCTGGCCTCTTTAGTTAGTGTGTAGGAGTCCTTGTGGCAACTGTACCCTGCCTGCTGTATGTGGTACTTCCTGTTCTTGCCGCAGGTCCATTGCCCAATCTGTGTGCATACCCTGCCCAGCACTCCTGGTAGCTTTGCTGCTGTGTAGCCCTGTGCTAATCACTTAGAGAAAAGCTGATTTTAATGAGATTTTGCTGGCTGTTATGCTAATCCCTGAAAGGCTAGCTCTAGGGACTGGTGGGGGCTCTGGGGTAGTGGAGCTCTGGCCGCCATCAGTATCAGGACAAGACGGACCATGCCCTTCTCCAGGCTACCCCACCTGCCTAGTCCCAGTTGTGCAATGTGGGACAGCCTCCACGGAGATCTCCAAAGACTTCATGCCTCTGATCTGTTTGCTACATCACCCATCTTCAGATCATTCCCAGGTGAAAGTCTCTGCCGCACTGTTCTTACTTAGCCTCTGATGGAATCCCACCCATGGATTGGTGGGATGGTGACCCCCAAACCTTTCCCGCCTCCACTGTCATGACTCAGCCTGCCAGCTGCTCTCTTCGAGCACAGGTTAAATGTTCCTGCTAAGACATGCTGCCCTGGAGCCAGCTGAGACTGGGTCAGTTCGTTTCTTAAAAAAGCCATTGTCTCTGGCTAGTCAAGTCCTTTTGTCTGAGTGAAGCAACCAAATGACTTGTGCTCCCTGGACAGGGAGCTGGTTGTGAGATGGTGACTTATGGGTCAGTGTCGCTATCCCAGTGTCAAGTGTGCACTGCTGCACGGTAGCTGGGGGTGGTAAAGTGTGGATTTCATGTGACCATCTCCTGGGCCTGTGTGAGCTCAGTCATTAGTCTAGTTCCAATGTACAGTGTTAGGCCAGGAGGGAACTAGAGCAGTGGCTCTCAACCACTGCGTTGGGACACGTTACTGGGTCACCACACAGTGGTAAGTGTGTCATCGAAAGCCGGGGAGATGGCTGGATTTGGCGAAGGGGGGCTGGCATGTCCTATAGGGTCACAATATGGCCCAAGTGTGTCATGACCTGCAAAGGGTTGAGAACCACTGGTAAGGAGCAGATTGTTTGTTTACTTAGTGGCCATCCCCTCTTGGTTTAGACTCCCCTTCCCTTCCCTGCGTCTCCACGTTAATGTCGCACAACTAGGGCTGGTCTACAGTAGCAACTTTTGCTGGTGTTACTCAGAGGTATGTGGGATATTTTTTGGTGGGGTTGGGGGCAGGGGCATGATATATCCATACAAGCAAAAGCCTTAGTGTAGATGCAGTTATACTGGCCTCAAAGGGCTTTAGCTAAAATAGATTGTTTCATTCACCCAACTGCTGTGAGCCATGGTGGCAAAATAGCACTTTTGCTAATATCAATTGAGCCTACTCCGGGCGGGTTTGGCTTGCCAGTTACTCATAGCTATGCTTACAAACCTTTTTCTAGTACAGGCCTAGTCTCAGTTGCATTTCTGCTTGGGGTATTCTTCTGTGTCCCTAACTTATTACATAGGGGAATGGGGCTTATGAAAAGTCTCTGTACCAAAGAAGCCTGGGTACTCCTGTCTTAAATCAAATGGTGCTTGCAGATTGGATCCGCTGCAACCACAATGCAGCTGTGTGGAAAGGAGCAAGGCTCAGCTGACTTAATGTACTTCAATATCTGATTTGAAAATGAGGAGGGCAGCTCAGAGCTGGCCACACTGGGGAGTGATCCAGGGGTGGTTACGTTGGGATAAGAGAAACGTGTGTGGAGCAGGCAATATTTGTGAGAGAGGATCTGAAATGTGACTGACTTGCAAGACTACAGAGCCCTGATCTCTGCGTCCAAGTCCTGACCTTTTGTGCCTTGCCCAGCGCTTATTCCAGACCCCCCTCTTCATCCTGGGCTGGCTTGGCAAAAAGGCTTTGTTGGAACCAATTCCTCCTCAATCATTGTGACTCACAAGCTGCACTTGTAATTCAGACTGAACATGCAAGGCTTCACAGCTCCCCTAGGGCCAGACTATTTTTGTGGCAATTTGTCTGAGGGTGGCCTGGGTCCCAAGCTTGGCAGTGAGAGGAGAAAACTTGTCAGTCTTGTGATCTGTTCCCCCTTTGTGAAGCAGGGGATTTGGGTGGAACAGGCCAATGGGAGCTGAGAGGAATGGCACCTCATAAATGAAGCAGCCCACTCATCTTGCCAGTCAGTAAAGGTTGCCTGTCTAGATTTGGGGTCTGACTGTTCTGGGCTTCTGGACAACAGGACTGTGACATAGGCAAGAGTGAACGTGTGTGTGTATATAGCTGGGCTGGGGGGGTGTCTCACAACACCCTGTGGTATCCTGCCTGCCCATACCAGCCTGTTAGCAACTGAAGGAGATAATAGTCAGCGTGTGGCTGGGATCAGCATTTCTGTCTAACCCCCTGCAAGCCTTGTAGTTTGACACACAGCCCCTTCTCTTGTGGTCTTTC
This sequence comes from Podocnemis expansa, assembly GCA_007922195.1. Classification (NCBI taxonomy): domain Eukaryota; kingdom Metazoa; phylum Chordata; order Testudines; family Podocnemididae; genus Podocnemis; species Podocnemis expansa. The sequence continues at coordinate 219,299 of ML682068.1, forward strand.
CTCTAACTCTGCCTGCTCCCCTCCGGCAGGTGAATGGACAATGCGTGGTAGGAAAGCAGCACGCTGACGTGGTGGCAGCCATCAAAGCTGGAGGAGATGAGACCAAGCTGCTGGTGGTGGATGTCTTAACAGATGAGTTCTTCAACAAGTGCAAAGTCATTCCTTCAGAGGAGCACTTGACAGGTGAGGAGCCAGGGTGTTGGGGCTTGCTTGTGTTGCTGAGTGACAGGTGGGTTTTACCTAGGTTTCCCACCTATAAATTCTAGGTGGTGACCTGAAGTTCTCTGCAAACAGATGGCTTGTGGGATGGCTTCTTCAATGGAGGAGATGGAGACTGGGAATGAAAGTCTTCCTGCTTTTGGGATGGCTTCATTTCCTGTCCAAAATAGAGAGGGTGGAGATCTGTCCTGGTGACAAGTGACTTCTAGCATCTCCATGCAGCCCCTGGTGCTGACTGCTTTTGTTTCCATGGCCCTTCATCCTAGTCCATAGCATGAAGTGAGTTTCCAAGACCCACAATCTGGGTCACCAGCTCTATGGGAAGCTGGGGAGAAAAGCCATGAAGACATAACCCTGAAAGGAAGTGAAGTATCTTGCGCTGTGGTCACGCAGCCAAATCAGAGCCCTTCAGCCTTCAAAGTTGGAAGCTACTTCAGAAACCCGAGGTGTTGCTGGTTTTACTGGCATCTTGCATGCCAGCAGGGAACAATCTGACACATCTGGGACTTGGTGACCTGGCTCCTTGACTGTGCATGCATCTGTCCTGGGTTTTGTGAGTCTTATAGCTGAAATGGTTAGACTTTGACAGGGTTTGTGCAGAGAAGTGGGTCCAGTTTCTCCATCAACATGGCCTGCATCCCAGTTAGGGTTTAACAGGCCTCTCTAGCTTGTGGTCTACCCCCTCCTCTTATCCTGAAGACCTCAGTGGAACACACTCTCCTGCAGATTTATTTTGGGCCTAGCACTTCATTAACAATATTTAAAAGGGGAAGAGGACAGTGTCTGCTGTTGGGGTGGGTTAAGGGCCCTCTACCAATGTGAGAAACCACCTCCTTTAGACTGTGAGGATCCTGGCGGGAGCCCCTTTGCTACAGGAGAGCTGGGGAGCCTGCAAGGAGGGCTGCAGCATCTGGCAAGGCTAATGTTTTAATCACCAAACAAAATAGCAGCTGAGTGTTAATCGAACCCTGGTGTCTGGGTAGCTGTTTATCTGGCCTAAAGAATTTTTGTTCAAATAGCTGGATTTCCTCTAGCAGGTCAGACTCTGTGATGCCAAATCTGAGTGGAAGGTTGGCCAGATTGTGGGAGTAGTAGGAGAGTTAATGCTGCACTGGTTTCAGTAAGAGGAGTGGGCCATAGTTGGGCAATTCGGTGCCCCTCTTGTTCTGCCAGTAACTGGCTTTCTTTGACAAGGGAGCAGAGGCAGCTTTTGGGTAGGCAAAGCAGGTGTGTACCTAGGGCCCCAAGCAGTAAGGGGCCCCATTGCCTGTTTCACCTACCCCAAAAGCTTTGTCTGCCTTGAGGAGAAACTTGCTGCTGGGGTTGGGGCCAGTGGTGGGGAGCTGGGGCAGGGATGGTGGTGGGGTGACCAACAGTGGCTGACTGGGGGTTATGGGGGTCAGCAATGAAGGGGCACAGGGGCCCCCATGGACCTGTAGAGGGCTTCACAGACCTATTGGGGCCCCACAATAGTCCTTTGCTTGGGGCCCCCAACAGCCAAAGACTGCCTCTGCAAGGGAGAGCTGGGTTTTGCTGAGTGCCAGCTACATGACTGGGGCAGGAAAAGCTTGCTGAGAATCTAAACTCATATTCTGGAGAAGTAGGCTCTTTTCCACTCCTGACCCAGGATGTTCTGGGGCGTGTGGGTATAGAGGGGAAGGTCTGCAGCAGAAAATCCAGAACTTCTCTAGCAAACTCTGAAGATCTGGGCCCAGGGTGGATTGAAAACCCCCGAGCAAACAATGATCCCCATCCCCCCGGTTAGCTCTTAACATAAGCTATGGTGTAGTCACTCTTTAAATCCAAAACCTGCTTGTGAGGAAAAGGCTACATCTTGCTTAGTAGCAGAGAACAGCTACATGGCTGGGTCAGTGGAGATGGGGGGCAGGTGGGGGGCTTTCCACAGGAGAGGAAATCCAGTGTTTGGCTTGAGCAAACACTGACGTGAATCTAATGAGCTAGCTGGAAGTCACAGGAACTGCTAGAGCTAGAAGGGGGTCTCTGCTGTTCATACCTTTGATCCTCCACCCCCCGTGGGCTGACACATGGTGGTCTAGAAGTGAAAGACCTGCTGGAGGGAAGGAGGCGAATGGCACTTCCTCTGTCACACTTGCTGAGATTCCTTTTACGTGCTGGGGTGGGGAGCAGGAAGTGCTCTGGAATCTCTTAATTAATCCTGTTAACCTCCTTTTTCCCCACCAAAATAGCCTTGCCCTATGTATGACTCTGTACCCGGCAGACAAGATGTTCTGTGTGGGCCCCTCAGGATAGTCCAGCCTGGGACAGGTGCTCATCTTGGCCTTGCTTCAAGAGTCTTGAGCTTCTCATTGGTGCTTAGCTGGGGGGGGGGGGGAGGAGAGAGACTAGTTTTGGCTAAAGAAAAGCCCTTCCTCCATCCTGAGGTCTGGCTGCAGCAGGTTCTCTCCTGTCTTCTTTCTCTAGTGGCTTCTCATGAGCTTTCCTGCCACTGGCATTGTTCACATCATGGCATGCAAGCAGGAGCTGAGGCTGCTGGGTTCTGCTCCTGCCTATGCCACTTGCTTGTGACGTGACCTTGGGAAAGACACTTCACCTGTGCACTGTACATTGTCCATTTGTACAAATGGATCTCATGGAGTGCTGGGAAGCTCTCAGATGGAAAGAGCTTATGGGGACATGCATCTCTGTCTACATCAGCAATCACTTCCTGGAATTCAATGCACTGTGGTGGGGTCTCTGGCCACATGGGACTCAATGTTTCGACAGACTGCCACCAAGAATTGGTCCCCACCATTGTTTAATGTTGGTTTGAGAGGAGGTCTCTTCTAACCCTCTACACACAGGCATGGCAGAGACGGTTTTTTTGCCTTCGTTGTACAAAAGGTGGGTAGGCAGGGAGGATGTTGAGGGCTAGAACAAGGTCACCCAACAAGTGTGCCCATCCTGCTGCAAAATCCTAGTAGAGACTGCACTGTAGTTCTTGCCTTGAAGGAGTTTGGCAAGGTCAACGCCCTGCCCGTGGTTCACCTCGCCTCATTCCATTGCAGAGAGCTACAGAGCCTCGTCTCCACTCAGGTTTCCCAGCATTCATTATCCTGCTATAGAAATGCTCCTTCTGTGATGGGGAAGATGCAGCCAGACCAGGGTACAGTGGCAGAGAGAGAGAGGCTGGATCTCAATGGGAAATGGCAGCTTTGTCCATGGCTTGGGGAGGCGAGGGGGATAGCCGTTCTGTGGATGAGGCAACTGGAGCGATTATAACAGTGTATTAGCTCCTTGGTTGCCCAGCAGTTTGGCTTTGGGGGCTTTCTCCCTTCTTTTCTTTCTGGGAAACTGAACTTCCTATAGTAAAGGGGAGAAGAGAGGACATGGGGAGGCAGGAGCCAGCCAGTTTGCTCCAGGCAGAGACCTGAGTGCCCAGGCTAGGGCGAAGAGAGTAATGAAATGTCCGCCCTGCACTCATGGGGAATAAATGCACTAATAATGGGGTTCTGCACTGATCCCTGGTTAGTGCTCTAAGATTCTGGGGCTCCTTCGAATGTGCTTTGTCTGACTTTCTCCTAGAACAATTTCCAGATTCACCTGAGGGGTGAATTTTTTTCCCATCCCATAGCAGCAAGTGTTGCTTGGTTTGTGAGCTGGGAACATTAGATGTTAAGAATAAATGAGCTAGGTTTCTTCCACGCGCCCCGCCCCTGAGGACTAACCTCTGATCACGGCAGGATTTGCTCTCTGATGGCAGCAGTAGGGAAGTGAGTGACCTTTGCATCTCTCTGGGTAAGTGGGTGTGACACTCTAGGCAACCACACAAGAAGGTTTAGTGGCATTTCCTTTCTCTGCCTTTGGGTTGCCTGCTCCACCCCAAAGGGGTAGTTTTTGTGGGGTGTGATGGGGTTTTGACTTAACTCTGCCAGCATCAGTAAAAAGACAGCATCAATGACAGCTGAGGAGAAACTTCGTCTGTGAGAAGTGGAGGTCTCCCTTACCACCCTGAGCTCTAGGTCTCTGGGGTGCAGGGTATGAGCAGCCACTAGATAAGCAGCCCCATTTCGACAGTGATGCCTGTATCCTGGTGCATGGAAATAAGGACAGGCAAAGGCAGTGGGGAGCTGGTTTAAGAGACTTTTGCAGGCTCTTTGTAACTGTGTCTTCTCCCACAGGTCCCTTGCCAGAACCCGTTGCCAACGGTGAAGTAGAGAAGGTAAAGATCGTGCCAAGCCTAAGCTTTTACAGATGGCGTGTAAATGCCACGTTTACTGTCTGCTGTATTGTCACTGCAGCAGTGGTGTCCGCACCCCTGTCGTGGGGCCCCACCCTGAAGCTGAGTGGCTCCTGGAATCTGTCAGGTTCCCAGCTTGTTCCAGAGCAGAGCTGACCTCTGCAGAGGAGGGGAGAGCTAACTCGTTCAGCGCTAATGGCGAAACCGTTAAGACATGCTCCTTTCTGCATGGCTCTGCCCCTTCCCAGGGAGGAGAATGGCCCATTCTTTAGGAAGGGGTCGGAGGCCAAGTCAGGCTGCTCTTGCAAATGGCCTTGTTACTTCCAGTCTGGTTTGGAAAAACAAAACCTCATTAAATGCGGTGCGGAGAGGAAGACGTCTGCTCATTAGGGCCTGCAAGGGAATCTTAATATGTATCAGAAAAAGGAGGGTGAGGAGACAGGCTGCTGTATTAGAGTAGGGTGAAATGCTGAGTGAGGAATAAGCAAATCTTGCTGCTGGGATTGCTCCATCAGGCTTCCTGACTGACTGGTGGTGTCAGCCCATGGAGGCAGCTGGTATGTTGGAAAGGGACCAAGGGTGGATTCCTTCCCCTGGGTCCTTATCTGGATCTCTGTGCTAGATGAGATGTTTCGCGTAGATGCAACTGTGCAGAAGCTGGGGCAGGGAGTTGGAGAAGGGCCCAAAGACAGGAGTCCCACAGCTGTTCTGATGGAAACAGTGGCATTGTTGGGTCTGGCCCATAGAGGGGCCATGGCTTTTTCTCCTACCTGCACTCCCCTTTTCCTTGTTTGCCTGGGGCTTGGTCAACACACTGTTTGTACTGCTTTATTTCAGTTAGGGCTGCAACATCAGGCTCCCACCAGAGTGTTTATAGCTGCCCAACTCTTTGGTTTGACACAATTCTACTGGGATAAAAGTGCAAAACAGACCAGGAACAAGCTATAAGCAAATAAGCCTTTATACCAGTAGAACTGTTTCTACACTGGGGGTTGTGCATCTTTAGAAAATTACAACTGGAAGGGACCTCATGAGGTCACCTAGTCTACCCCCTGCTAAAAGTGGGACCACTCCTACTAAATCATCCCAGCCAGGCTTTTATCCAACTGGGTCTTAAAAGTTTCCAAAGATGGAGATTCTACCACTTCCCTAGGCGACTCGTTCCAGTGTTTCACCGCCCTCCTAACAGAATCAGAGTATTAACTTAGCTTTAACTGTGCCGTTTCAAAAACAGTGTGTAGAAGCAACTATCCAGTGCAGAATCAATCTTGCACCCTTGGGGTACTAAGTAACAATGGCTGGCGTTGCAACGTGGCCATTTGAGGGCTAGGGAAGAGGTATCTGTCTGTCTGCCCTCTGTCCCTTTGCTGAGGCAGCTCTAATAGCAGAGGTTGAGACAGCACAGCTGCTTGGTTTAATCCTTCCCTGCTCTGAACACACAGCACAGAAGTCTGTCCGGAAGATGCTTAATAAGCTGAAACCTGTCATCAGCTTATGTGCTCTGAAGAAGGATTTTGCAGCCCCCCATTTACTGGTCCCACTGAGGGAGGAGCTAATTGGAATCAACATTAGCCTGGGCTCTACAGGGAGTTGCAGTGACCCTCGGGATAAGAGGGGATGTTGTTTGCGTCTCCCGTCCTGCCCCAGCAAAGGCCTAAGTTCCTTCCAGCCTTCCTGGAGTGGCTCTCGGCCACCCTGAAGAGGATCTAGCTTGTAGTGAGCTTCCAGTCCGTGCAGGCAGGTGTCATTACTGGCAGTGTTGGCATTTTGGTTAATCCCACCATGGTGTTACAATCTGCCTTCCCTTCTGGCTCCTGCTAAATGGTGCTGAACAGCTGTGAGCCCCTCTGATCCACTGAGGAACGCAAAGCCCAAGTGAGGGGGTGGACAGTAGGTTCTGGAAGGCAGGGGTTCTCTGCCATAGAAATCTCTAGGACAAATGCCTCCAGTTCTTGAAAAAACAGGGTCATGGGTGGAATCTGCAGGTGGTATTTGGGGCTCCATGTTAAGAATTACTCCTTTGTGTTGCCCATCTCACCCACGTATGGCCCCAGCACAGCCTCCCTATGGATCTACTAGCTACTGACAGGTTCACAACAGCTCTTTCTGGATAATGTACCTTTCTAGATGGTTTTTAGTGCACAGGCTGTTTTCAAGAAAGTAGCATTTCAGGGCTGGGCCTTGGAAAGTGACCCTGCTGTCTCCTGACAGGCATTACAAATCCTCTTGTGTGAGTTTAATTTGGAGAAGGGATCTACTGCACAGGAGACAGCAGTGGGAGGAATGACTGGGGAAAGGTGGGCATGTGCTGATTGCCTGGCCACCTCAGTGTCTCATTCAGTTCCTTTTCTGTCAGGAGGACAGCGGAGAGCAGCGGTCGGAGTCAGTGTCTGAAAGTCCGTCTAACTCTGAGCCAAGGTCCGCATCCCCCTCTTTGAAAGAGACCCAGAATGAGGTATGATGGGACTCCTGTTCTGCAGGGCTGGGGGACAACTTGCTGATTGAAGCAAAAGTTGGGGGAGGGGGAGAGGGAGGGTTTACCTCCTTGGCTTCTGGGGTCAGAGGAAGTTGAGACAATGCCCTAGTTGTGCATGGAAAGAGATGCCTCAGACCTCCTGGGTGGATCTGATGGAAGAATAGGAACCCTTGTACGTGGCAATTGGGTTGCACCTTTCTCCAGCCAGGTCTGACAGAGCATCGCCTATGCCAGAGAGGAGCCTTCTGGAAAATCCTCTCTTCCATTTTTCAGCTGGGTGCTGAGAATCGGCCTCTTTCTTAGGTTCTTAAATAAAAATGGCCTGACTTCGAAAGGGGGCTGAGGTGTGGGCAGCTCCAACAGACAGACAGAACTGCACGTTAGCTCAGGTTGCTTGTCCCTAGACACCAGAGGTAATTGTAGGGTCTGCAAATGGGATTCAGACAAGGGGAGAAGACCCAGAGTGGTGGGGTGGGGGGAAAAAGCAGACCATCCACTTGGGTGAAATCAGGCTGGGATGCTCACTTTGCTTGGCTGTCATCTTTGCAGTCTGACTCTCAGCAGAAGGAGGAGAAACAAAATTCCACACCCGATCCGCTCCTGGACCTCAATGTTCCCCTGGCAGTGGCCAAGGAGCGTGCCCACCAGAAACGCACCAGCAAGAAGGCGCCACAGATGGACTGGAGCAAGAAAAATGAACTCTTCAGCAACCTCTGAAGCGCCCCCTGCAGAGAAGAGGAGAGGTACCAAACTCTCCAGCATCTGATCCAAATCTCCACCAGCATCCCACTTGCTTCCCATCTCCAGTTTCGCTAGGGAGTGGATCCTTCCCCTCCACTTGGATTGCACAAGTTGGTTTTCTCTACTGTAATCTAAAGGAAAAAAAGCACAATCGTTCCTTCTGTGCATTTCCGGAGCAGTGTTAACATTCCAAGGATGACCAGATGTTTCAATATGCCTCAATAGCTTAGGGTTCATTGGGGTAAGGGACTGGACTGTTCAATAGACCTGAAACAAACCCTGGGCGTTTGCAGTACGCATTGTGTGGCACCTTTCACTTTCACTGGCTTTTCACTGTGAATGCAGGGATAACATTCAGAAACAGCATGGGATTTTGGGTGCCTGACTTGCAACCCCTTCAAGAAGCCTGATTTCATACTCCAGCTCTTAAAGAAGCTGGGTGTATTTTCAGGTGGTTTCTAGCCGAGCACCCAAAATCACCAGACGCATCTGAATATCTGTCTTAGGCTTTAGGGTATTCTAAGCTCTGGTTCAACAAAGAACCAAACATTCCTTCCAAGAATCACTGCATGGGTTTTTTTGTTTATTACCTCTGACCTGGGGCTTCCATCCACAGTGATCCATTCCTATCAAATCCCTTGATCTGAAGGTACTCAGAGGGCACAGCCGCTGGAAAAGGCTAGCCGAGCAGCTGTATGTATGCCATGAAACAACTGTCCTGAACAAACCTCACATCACCGAACCATTTATGCCAGGCCAACTGGAAGTGACCCTTCAAAGGATCTAGCTCTGTAGGGTAGGTGAGGCCTGAGACCAGGAAGATTCCCTTGCTATGTTGTGCCCACAGGGTTTGTCCGGCAGGGGAGGGGTGTTTGGACCAAACGCAGTTACCAATAATGGCAGGTGAGCATCGCCTTCAGTGTCAGGTTACGCCTGGAGATGGACCTGGTCAGGGTTTTGAATACTGGAATATGTAACAAGGTTTTTAAATACTGTCTGTTTTTCTGAAATGAGATGTTTCCAGTCTTTTTTAGAGGAAAGAAAAGATTTATTCTGTGGCAACTCTTCCCTGTGGATGTTTTATTTCTGTTTGCAATCGGGGTATTACTGTACTGTCAAGCTCAAGAGAAATTCTGTTTACCAGAAAAAATCCCTCCTGACTGCGTGTGTTCATTTGATGGCTAAATCCTTGTACAGCTGGCAGCCAGGTGGTTCTGAGCAATCCCCTGATTTAGCACCTTGGCGATGAACATGTTCCAGCAGCATCCGTCCTGGGAACAACCCACTATCAATTGTCCTGACATGCTACACCATTGAGTGTTGTGTGAGGAAAATCTGGGCAATGTTCCTGTGTTTGCTCAGCTGAGGGTGCAGTACATTGTGGGATAGCCTCCTGCTAGGATTGGGACTGGCGTACCTGGTTTGCAAACACAGGTAGGCAGGCCTGCTTGCTGCACCACAAGGGGCTGCCTTAAAAACTGTCACAGCCTTGCTCCTGAATGTGTCAACCTTGAACCAAGCTCTTCACAGGCCTTTAGTGTAGATGGGGCCCTGGGGTGGGAGAAACTGCATGTTGGGAGATGTCTGAGGATATTTGTGTGGCTAAAGTGCCTATGCAGTGGTCCAGCTTCAAGTAGGGGTAAAGGCTGGTCGCTCTGCCTGGCCCTATTTTCTGAAAAGAAATAATTGCCCCTTATGTGGGTCTGTTAAAGCCCCCATCAGAGCCTGGGAAGTTCCAAGTCTGCAGAAGCTGGTGGTTTAAAAGTTTCCAGTGCATTGAAATGGACCGATGCATTCTGGGCCATCTGGCCTCCTTCTGGAGAGTAGCAAGGGGCAGGGAGGGTGAGGAGAGGAATCTGCTGGACCCCTCGCAGGTTAATGACTCTGGATTATCGAAATGCTCTAATCCTGGCTGCTCGGGGGGGGGGGGCAAGCAAGACTGCAGTGTGTACCATCTGTAATCAGCTATGGCTGTCGCTGGAAGCGGTCACAGCAGGCGTGAGGGGGGCCTTATCTCTGCTCAGTGAGCTGAGTGGAAGGCAGCAGCACCTAAACTCTGGGGAAAATAAATGAGTTGCCTCATGCAGCCCCTGGAAATTTCACAAAGCCATGCACGTTCCTAACCAGTCTCCAGCCATGAGTGGCGCAAGCCAGGAAACGGGGTGTCATGGGAGCCTCTCAGATGGCACAGTGGCTAACAGCTGAGGCTGGGCTGATGTGAGCTTGTAGCCCTGTCACAGGCTTCCCTTTGCCTGCTAGGGATGCAAGGGGGGAGTGGGGAGAGTGGTTGAGTGAATGCCATGATGACCTAGCAGATCCCTATGTGAATCTGAGCTGGGACTGGGGAGGAAGCATCTGGGGCATTGGCTGCAGCCAGGGAGGAGAGGCAGGAGTAGATGCAGAGGGCTTCCTTAAGGAGAAGCAGATGCCAGATGGGATCATGATGTAGGCAGGTTTCTAAGGGTGTGGGTGGTGGTTCCACTCCCAGATGTGAGATACAACTGTCTTGTGCTTGTTGATCAGCATTGGCGCTTAAACTTTGAAGACAGAAAACACAGCAATTGAGGGATGGGGGAAACAAACAAGGAGTCCAGTGGCACTTCTAAAGACTAAGAAATTTATTTACCACATGAGCTTTAGTGGGAAAAAATTCCAAGGGAAAGGAGTTCCAAAGGGGTAACTGTTAGTCTAGTTCAGCAAAACAAGCAAGAAGTCCTGTGGCACTTAAAGACTAAAATTGATTACATTTATTTATTGCATGTGTTAGTCTTTAAGTGCCACAGGACTCCTTGCCTTCCCTTTTCAAGGGAAAGGAGTTAACTAGCAAATGGTGACAAGTGCGTAAATTTTAATGACTACTGCACTGGCAAGTGCTGTGTTTCTGCTTGTGTGACTTGGTTTCAGAGTTTGCAGCCTCTTAATTCTACCAGCAAATGGAGCTGTTCCTTTAGCCAGCGGCAAGACAAGAGGCACATGCGTTTGCTGAAGATGCCTAGATTCTGTCCCCACTGAAGGTGACTGAAAAAGTTTGGACTCAAGGTCAATGGTGGTTGACTAGGAGAATGATAGATAGTAAAATGAAGTTGACAGTTGAACCGAGCAATAGAGTTTCGATTACAGGGCTTCACCCAGTTGTCATAGGACAATCACCCTAAGCTACTGCGACAGTCCATGGTTGCATCTAAACCAGAGAACAGCCTCTGCAGAAATGATCAGTTACTACAACTTTCTTCTGATTCCTGTGGCTGCCACAGTGGTGTAACGGCTCTACTAATAAAGAGGAACTAGCGCCATGCTATCACATAGCAGCTCTCTGTGGTGGTAGCGTGTGGCATTTGTAAGCAGGGAGATATTGCTTAGAGGCTTGTTGTGGAGGAAATGGGCTGCTTAGCAGGCCGTCGAGGGAGGGGAAGGTGTCCAGCTTGCTTGTTGAGCCTAGCTGCCATCTTGTGGCTTGGTCAGTGTTTGCAGCACCATTTTTATACATGGCAAGAAGCTTACGTGGGCTAACCAGAGAAGCTCTTATCCAGCAGAATGTGCAGCTGAAATGTGTGGGTAAATACAATACAAACCCCAGGCAGCTGTTTTGATCATAGCCTCAATAACTCAAACAGAAGGACTATTTTCTTTAAAGCGCTAGAAACTTTCCAAGGCTGAAATGAATGATAAGTGCCCTCTCCCAGCTCTTGCATTCATAGCTGGTGGGGGAACCAAGAAAGAGCAAGATCTCCATCCCTTTTAGCTGAGTCCTAGCGTGTCTGCCAGTTGATGGGGATCTTGGTGCCCTGCCCTTTAGAGAACGCCAACCCCCAAGCAATTGAGGGATGTTCTCTGCTCTTCCTGCCCACGTTGAGAAAGTGATCTTTCTGCTGTGCTTTAGAAGCAAATTAGTGAAATTTTACGTGACGCAACTGTGGTGAAAAATGTCAGTGCCACATGCTCTGCTGCTTAAGAACCTGTTAAGCCCAGCAATAACAAAAAAAGAAACCTACAAAGATGCCACAGTTGGGAACATAATGGAGACCTTCCTGACTCTTTGGTGTGGTTTTTTCACACCACTTTTCGTTCTGTGCAATATGCATATGGAAGACGTCTGTCTTGTTCCTTCTCTTTCTGACCCATTTGTGAGATTCTGTAGGGTTTCCTATCTTCCTTCCTGCACACATCAGCTGTATAGGCTATCACTAGCTAAATTCCATGTAATAGGGCTGTGGAGAAGTGGGAACCCTCTGCTAGATTAGTCAGGGAAGACACGGGTGTTGATCCTCTCTTTTCTATTTGGGTGATGGGACACAGGTGGGTGATATGAGGTAGAGCCACTAGGGGGCAGGGGGGTAGTGTTTAGGGAGCCTGTACCTGGGACCCCCCCCCACTGGTCACACTGGATTCAACTGGTTGGGCCAGGGGGTGGAGAGCTGGGCAGAGCTAGGAGGGGAACAAAGGCCCGGGGGGGAAGGAGGGAGAAGAGGGAAGATGGGGGTCCAAGAGACAGGACCCTGCCCTGGGGTGTAGCCCTAATCCCCCTGGGGGTTTCACTTGTGGTTGTTCTGAGGATGCTGATACCAACTGTCCTTGCCGCTGTATGAACTGGTTTGCTAATAAACCCTCTGATTGCCACACTGGCTGAGAGTCGCTGCTGATTGGGACGATTGGGACCCTCCTGGGGGAGGAAATCCCCTCCAAGGGAGACCGGACAGAGCAAGGATCTGAGCCTGGAGTTGGGGGCTGGCTGCACGGAGCGTGGAGACCCGAGGTGCTGGATGGGAGGAGACTCCACTGTGGCAAAGACCTGACTGGCTGTGGACAGAGGGGATCCAGGAGGCTTGTCTGGGGTCTCCATCACAAGGGCAAATTGTGATATTGCTCAGTGGACAGCAACTAATGAAATAACCTATTCTGCTGCAGGTGTGTTTTGGAGGGAGGAGTATCAAAGGTAATATTGGAACCTTAACTTTGCTTCACTCTGGCCAGAACATTAGATTCTCCACTGTTGCATAATTTGTAAATTTAGTCATGTTGCAATGCATTCTTGATCTTGACTGTGCCCATGACAGGCTGATGGAGATGAAGGTTGAGTAAGGGGGGAAGGGATATAGCCCCTGTTACTTAAGGATTCTGGCATACCACAGTGGGACATCAAGGCTTCAAAGAGAGACAGCTGAACTCGAATTAATATGCAAGCTAAATTCTGTGAAAGCGGGACTGAATCAAGACTGTGGATTCTTTTCCCATTACAAAGGGTAATTTGACTTCAGGCTTCCCATGGTTTGAGCCTGTAAACTGCTCTGATTTGCTGTTACTTTATGACCTGATCCTATGTTTTACACCCCCTTGCATTTGGTTTCATTCCTTTCTGTAAGTTCACCCATCTTCGAAGCAACTGAGGAAGTGGGATCTTCTCCCACCAAAGCTCATGCAAAAAATAAATGTTAGTCTTAAAGTGCCACACAACTCCGTGTTGTTTTTTCACTGGAACAAAGTAGCTGGCGTTTTCAAAGATTTAAGATAAAGTTGGGTGAGTGTCTGTTTCATGCTTTTGGTTCAGAACTGCAGGCTTAGCTACTCTTACAAAAGCATCTGTGCACATATTTAAAATGGGCAGGTTAAACTTTAGAGGGTGAACAAAATTTATTAAGGAAGTCAATGTCTAAGAAGTTGAAGGAGGCTGTTTGCCATAGCTTTATGGACACTTACATGGCAATGGTGGTACCTCAAAAGGGGGAGGGAAAACAGACAAACTAAGGTGCTGTCTGCGCCAGTTTACAGCCATGAGCAAAGACTCCTGATTTAAAATGACTGGCCGTTTTCCGAGGTAGTATGTAGCAAACACAGCCACCATTGACCTCCAGGAGAGGACGACGCAATAGGATGGAGGGCTATAAAAGCATGACTGGTGCGGAGAAAGCGAATGAGGAAGTAAAACAAAGGAGTCCTCCAGCACTTACGAAGACTGTTTGTTTATCACGTGAGCTTTCATGGGTATAATCCCACTTCATCAGATGCATGAAATTTGAAGCTGCAGAAGAGGTGAATGCATACATGCAAAGAAGGGTGAGTCACAAGGTCAGTTCAGACTTTTTCAGCAAACCAAGCAAGCTGTCTGTATTCAAACAGTGTGGAGCACTAGATAAGAAGGTGAGAATGTGAATTTCCTTTGCCAGGAGATGTGTATAAAACAAACAAGCAGAGAGATTTGAACATCAATGTTTGTTTAAAATTTGATGGAAAAACAGGTCAAAAAGTCCCTGGAAACGCCATCCCTTTCTTCACCCTGCTTTGATGTGAAACTTCTCTCCAGATTTGGTTTATCCATGTCCTGGATACTCCTGGTCTGTTAATGCCAGCAGGGGGTTATTTCACTAGCCTTCCAGGGAGTGGTTGGGAAGCAGAGCAAGCGTACAATGCAGGCGATCGGCCCTGCTTCCCAATGAGCCATTGGAGAATACAGACCAATCATGAAAAGAAGCACTGTGGAAAATCAGGAGCTGCCTGCCGATATATCACTGATGAGAAATGGAGCTGGTTTGTGCTAGTAGGAAGTTTGGTTCTCATCCTGCAGGTAAATTCTAGTGAATGAAATCGAGAAGCAGGCTTCAGACAACCCCATCTCTGTGAGGTAGCCCCTACAGTTCATAGCTATCTGCCGTTTCCTCCCCACCATGCTCCTGTTCTCCTACCAACAGCTTGCAGGCTGTAATTTTAGGCTGCCTTGAGGAGGGTTCCCTGGTATTAAAAGGGCCATCCCACGAGGTCGTATATCCCAGGTCTGTAAAGGATGGCCTCCCCGAGTCTGGATCTTTTATCTGAATCCCCAGGGGCTGTTTGCAGCCTGACAACCCCAAAGCCGCTGCTACGTGTGATGAGGAGAAAGTCCTGCTGGTTAAACTAGTGTTGTATGGAGCCCCAGGTAGGAAATCGAGTTTAGGATGGCTGGGGGCCGCATGGGAGAAAAACTTAGTTTGCTTATAGAAGCTTTGCATGGGGTTGAGTCAAGCAAGCATAGGGCTGTATCCTCCCCCCTGTAAAATGACACGCCTTAAATTGCAGAGCTAGTGACCAGAAAAAGCAGATTCTGCAGAGGTCAGGTAGATGTTGCTCAACACCTAGGATTTCATACATCATGTTACCATATGAGGAACAAATCTCTCCATTCCAATCTGCTCACCAAAGCTCCCAGCTTCAGCCCTGTTCTGCTCCCTGACCGTTTTGGGAATAATTTATTTACTCACTTCAGTGGATAACTAAAAGGGAGGATTTCTTCAGAAACTATTGCCAATGAGGTAGGAGGAAGGAGCTGCTGGACAAAGTGCATGTGAGTTTCTCGGGGACCTCTGCTCTGTGTGGGTTGGGGGAGTAGAGGGAGAATCAGCCAGCAGTAGTTGTTTAGATAGCTCTTGGCCCCCGATGCAGAATGAATTTGCTGTTGAGCTCCAATGTGGAAACAAAGGGCACAATAGCAACACCATCTTGAGGAACTGCAAACTGTTCCTCTGGCCAGCTGCAAGAGGTACCAGGTTGGATTTTTTTTTAATTGCTTGCGACCTGCTTTCCCAGTGTATGGCAGCTTTGCCACTGAGTGCAGAATGCCATATGGACCTGGATGGAGAGGATGCTAGTGGGGGATTGTGGCTGATGGGAGCAGACAAGGTGAGCAGAAGGGACGACAGGATGAAGGGAATGTTAAGGGTGTTGACAAAGGTCCTGTGTTTCTCAGTTGAGGGGTGATCAGGAGAAAACAGAGCTCCAGGCAGGTGCCTGAAGAGGATATGGTGGGCTGGGTTTGGTATATGCTACAGAACCTCCCCAATTCATGTGTGAGACTGGGAAAATCCCTGGGGAACTGATGAATTTTGCAAATTTATGAGTAAGCAAACAAGCACAATAGCAAATAATCTGTGCTGATGCATCCTGTCTGTTTTTGGTTTGTTTTTTTTTTGTTTGATCACTGCTACTCAGTTTTGTTTCTTCCTAGTTCCCATTAGCCAGTGTGGTAGGAAGAGCCATCTGCTGCAGGATGTCAGTAGGAAAGGTCACGGCTGCCTGTCTCTACTGCAGTAACCAAAAATCTCTGCAGTGGTGAGATGGAAATGAGATAGCGGGGGGTGTGGGGAGCTTCGTGGACCAGAGAGGTGAGATTTATGTCTGAAGTGACAGTGGCTAGGTGGCTAGTCTTCACTGACAGGCGTTTCAAGCTGCCCATAATCATGTCTCTGTGACCTTGCATGTCACCTGTTTGCAGTGTCTGAATGACTGACTCTCCGTAAAAGGGCATTTTTGTTAGCAGGTCACCCAGCATGAGGTACTGGATTGCTTGGCTCCACCCAGCATACAAGATGCTACCCTGGAGTGTCATGGACTAGCTATCTGAGAGTTTCCAGCTTACGAATTGATATGTCTTTAACAACCCCAGTTTCGTCCCCTTTGTTACAAGTAGCAAGACTGAGAGACACGTTCCCTTTTTTTGTCCGATTTTTCTCTAGAGTCTGAAAAACGAAAGCCAGCTAGTTAGCGTTGCTTCTCCTCTCTAGCTAGTTTTTGCTCCTGAGTGCAGGACTGCCATATTTGGGTTGTAAACACAGCAGAAAGGTGTTGGGCTGTTTACAGGGTGTTACTTTAATGCCAGCCCTGTGAAGACGAGCCCGTTTGCACGGGAAGAACCAATAGCTTTGTTTAGCAACTGGCCTCTCAGGCTCATGGAGGCCAGAGCTCACTGCCCTTCCTGGGCAAAGCAGCTATGTCAGGGTGCCCCTGGAGGGTGGAGCAGTTCCACTTTTCTCCTCTTTGGGGTGCTTTTACTGTGCAGCATCAGTATGGGGTCCAAACCTGAATGGGCTGCTGCCCCAGTAAAACCAGCACCGATGGGGCTGAAGGCAGCACCCCCAAAGCAATGGGGTGCTAACAGGTGCAGGGGAGGTTCAGGGACAGGAAAAGACAAGGGTTTAGCCTACAATGAGGAAAGGACAGGGACTTGGGCCTCAGCAGGGAGAGGAATGGAGGGACTTGTCGGTGGGAAGAGAATGTGCACAGGAGCGGGAGCCAGGTGCCACCCGGGGAACGAAGAGATCTTGCTGGTGGATGAAGCCACTCTGTGCCTAGCCAGCTGTCTCTGCACACCTATGGCAGTGAACTGCTCTCGACTGGGCCTGGCAGAGGTTCCGAATCCTCTAGGAGATCCCGGTTCCCGGAAAGTGACGCTCCTGTGAGTATTTCTGTAGCAGATCCCTGCCTGCAGCTACCAGCAAGGAACGGGTGCCGCCTTTGGAGGGGCTGCAAATGCCGCCTGTGCTCTTGGGTGGGGAGGAACTTCCTAGCAGGGAAGGAAGGGCAGTGTGTTTACAGGTGCTCTGCAGTGCTCGCCCCACAAAGCGGGGAGGGCCTGGCCCCAGGGGTGGCTGCCGTGGTGGAATGTTATTGAAAACCCAGGGCTCTGCCCAGCTGATCTGGGGAACCTGCCAAGGAATGTACGCTCCTCCGCGGGCTCGCTTTGGCCGCTGAACTCTGGGGAAAGGGCTTGAAAGGGATAGACATCTCTCCTGAAGCTCCACCAACATCCATCCCTACTCCCGCTGACAGATGCTGCATTCTCAGACCCCACCTCGAGGACTCCTTTTGGAGCCCCATCAGCCTTATGCCCCAGGATCTCAGCTCTTGCTCATGGGATGCCCTCCCAGGCGCTGTGGCCTAGTGGTTAAAGCAACCTGGGTTGTAGTCCTATCCCTTTTACTGACTCGGAGCAAACCACACCTCCTCTATGCCTCAGCTACCATAGCAGGAATAATGTTATTCCCCCATCCCGTGAAGCATGTTATGATTGTGGGAAGTGCTGCATAACTAGAGTGTTAATATTTATTGTTGTTCTTTAATGGCAGCAGGGACCACCTGAGCTGCTGAAGTAGGATAAAGTGATAAGGGGGTCCCCAAGGACATTGCACCCACATTCATGATGGGCTTAAACTGAAAAGGGAGCAGCACAGCTGGCATCTGCACACTGCAGATTGCAGATGGTGTGGGAGCCCAGTCAGGAGGGGTGGCTTCAATCACACTGCTCAATGAATGTGATTCACCAGCACCCAGCGTGTGAGCCTCACTGCCCTGCAGGGTGAGGAAAGCTGCTGCAAGCTAACTGGACACATAGGTTTCATTAGCACCGTTGCCAATGAAAGGGCTTTCCAGGTCACTTGGTTTTTCAGCAGGTAGCCATGTAGCTAATGGTTCAGTCATTTCCCACTCCGAAAGGACCCTGCCCACTATTCAGACAGATGAGGTGGCCAGTGAACCTCAAAGGTGGGGTGATTTTGCAGCGAGGGGGCCTACAGGATTACTGGGTTCTGTTCTTGACTCAGCTGCTGCCTCACTTCAGGCAAGGCACTTAACTGCTCTGTGCCTCAGTTTCCCTCTGTGTTAAATACTTTCCCAGCTCGGGAGAGGGGGGGTTGTGAGTCTTCACTGACATGTCCTAGTGTTCAGGTGCTATTGCAATTCCGAGCATTTCTTATCAGGGCCTGGCTGGCACTTCCTTTCTCTAGAGGCCGAAGACAAGGGAAGGGCTGGTTTAGCAAAGGGCTACCATGGAGAAGGTGTGAGCCTCTGGGGAGCCCTGTCAGGGGAGATGAATGGTCCTGTGGCAGGCGACTGTAAGGAACGCAGTCCGGCTTTCCAGACTCATTGGTTCCTCAGACTCCCTTGTTGTGGCTGGATGAACCCCATAAAACACTATTTATCTCCTTGTTCCCATCAGTCACCATGGCAATGAGGCCTCATCACCTGCAGTTTGCAAGCACAAAGCTGTATCCTGGGCCAACAAATCAGGCTGTTTGGGTACTGCCTGACTGCAGGAGACGTGGGGCTGGTCTCCTGGGTAGCCTTGGTTACCCTCTGCTGCAGATGGCAGCTGGGCAGGCCTCCGGTGCCTTTGCACGGGGATTATCTTTCCAGGGAATTACTCCCAGGCTTCACCTCACTGAATGACCTTACAGAGTGAGCATCCCTCCTGCCGCAAGGGGTTTCCGGTTAAATCTCCCTCCAGTGAAGTCTATACCCAAGAGAGAGTTGAGTATATGCCCCATGTTCTCCTCATTGGGTTGCTCCTGGCTCTGACTAAAATGCAGGCCTGGCATCTTGGAGAATCCAGGTGTCCCAGCAGCAATATCGAGGTGGGGCTGTTGCAGGGAACTCGGGGCAGGATTTTTCACTAAGAAAACTAAAGCACGGTTGCATTAAATGACCTGCCCAAGGCCTCCTGGCAAGTCGGTGGCAGAGGGGGGATTGTATCCCTGCCTCCCAATGCCCTGCCTGGTGCTTCATCTATTAGAGCATGCTGCTTTTTGGGTGGTGGTGGTGGTGTGTTTTAGGGCTCCCTGTGAAAATGTCATGCTGCGAGTCATGACAGAGCAGCATGAGGGCCTGAGTCTGGCTGCTCTCTGCAGGGCACCAACTACTTATTCTTTGCTTTCAATGCAGCGACCTGTCCTACAACCAGCTGAGCAAAGTCCGAGCGGAGGAACTTGCCGGATACCCCAGCCTCCAGGTGCTGTACGTAACTCTCTAGCCCAGGGGTCTCAAACTCAAATCACCACGAGGGCTGCATGAGGACCAGTACATTAGCCCAAGGGCCACACCGCTGAAACCTTTTCATACAACAATATTGCAAATATCAGTAAAAATAGTGTCATTGCAGGCCACAAGAAACCGCTTTAAGGGCTGCATGCAGAGTATGTGTCATGCGTTTGAGACCCCGGCTCTAGCCAAAGCCCCAGCCCCAGCCCCTTCTATACCAGCTTGCGACACTTGTTTCACCGTCTACTTTTGGTGGCAAGGAAGGGCCAGCAGGTTTGATTCTCCACTGGCAACTCCCTCAGCCAAGAGGCTCAATGGCCTATCAGGATGATGTTACCAGTACCTAGCCTTGGGCATGATCACCAGCCAATGGCTGAGAATAAGGAGACCCTAATAAAGGTTTTTTGATTACTGGAGGGGCTGCAGTATCCAGGAATCTTCCCCTGCTCCTCCTGAGCTCTGCATGCCACAACCTAGCCCCGTGTTTTCCAGCAGCATCTCCAGGCTGTTCCCTCTTGAGGGCAAATCGGGGCCCTGAGTTCACTCCATCCCTCATCCAGGCCTTCTCTCTGGTTTCTCCTTGGCAGGGATTTGAGCTACAACTGTATCCGCACCATAGAGGAAGGAGCTTTCCGCCACCTGGGCAGTCTGCAGTCACTGTATGATTTTTACGTACCTTCCCTCAGCCTTCTCACCATGTGGCTCTGGCTGTCCTTATTTCTTGTCTTCCTCCCTCCCTTGTGTGCAATTGTCTCTGTTCCTTCTCTCGCCATTCCTGTGTCTCTCTGATCCCAAATCCCCCGTAGCATGAATTTTTCTGCCATTTTGAGGGTGGGGTTCTATGCACAAAAGGAGGGAGGTATCTAGAGGTGCCTGATTTCCCCCCTCATGTCCTTCCTTTCCCCTCTCTCCTCCCACAGCAAGCTCATCTCCAACAGACTCGTGTGCAGCTGCTCCTTGCGCTGGCTCGTGGCTTGGGTGCAAGAGAAGGGCCCTCTGGTGAGCGACGTAGAGCTGCTCCGTTGCTTCCAACCAGCAGCCTCCAGCAGTGTCCAGTTACTGAAGGCAGATTTCGCAGCTCTGACCTGTGGTGCGTGTGTGAAACCTTGCATTGAGGGAGAGGCTGTGTTGCGGGGAAGGAAGATCTCAGTTTAGCGATGGAATTCCAGGCATGCGACTCCTCTGCGAGGTGTCCTCCTCTGCCCCACTGGGAGCCCGACAGAGCATCCCAAGCATGTGTTATGAATTTAGGGGGGTGGAGGAATTCCTCATAAAAAGAGTGTTTTTGACTATCCCCTCTGGTGTTCAGTGGTAGTGAGGGAGCTGCCTTCATCCAATCTCTTCACCTCCCACAGATCTCCAGCGGCTGCCACAAAGCACATTAGGGCATGGCTCAGCAACCTGGCTTTGTGGACTGATACAGACAAAGGATACTGATTCAGAGCAACAGTGCAGCTGGGGAAGAGTAACTTGGGTGAATGAATGGGAGAGAATCTATAGGGAAAGCTGGATCAGATCAGGAGGAGCTAGAATGCATAGAGAAACTAGCTGAGAGGAAGAAAGGTCAGACCAGAAAACTGCTCCAAGATTGAAGAACAAACAGGTGACCCAGAAAGAGATCACTTAAGGCCTCAGAACAGAAACTTCACCAAAACCTCAGTCAACTGAGACACCTCCAGATATTCAAGGTGTTGGAAGTCAATGCCACATGAAGAGTGTTGCATCATGAAGGGTAGCTGCCTTATTATAGATCTTGGGTAAAAGTTCTGGCTCCACCTGCTTCAGTGAGAGTTTTACTGTGGAGTTCAATACAGAGCTAGGATTTTATCCTGTACTAGGGTTTACAGGTGTACAAAGGGAAGTTCATTAAGCAATAGGGAATTGAAAGTGTAACAAAGCCAAAGTCCTACTGAGCTGCATGGTGTTACTAAAGGATGAACTAACTTTCCCAAACATGCCGAAGGCCCTGGTCTTCCCAGGGCCCCAACTCAATGGTTTGTTCACTATAAAGTAAAGAACAGCTCATCAGGTTTTGTTGAAACTTAATTTTAAAAAATCACCTTTGGAGTGAAATGAAGCGTGAGAAATTTCAACCCAGGAGGGAAGTTTTGGGGAAAGTTGAAAGGGAGAAACCCAGTGGTTTGAAACAGAGGTGGCTTTGAGATGGCAGGTCCAGCCCCTTCTTTAGAGTTCTAATGCTCTGGAGTCCCAAGTCTGGCCTGAATTGGGGATTTAGGGCTTGGCCTATCTAGAGTTTCAAAGAGCCCAGCAGCAAGTCTGATTCCCCAAGGGCTCACCTAGGTCTGTTTCCTTTTCAGCGGATGCTTTTATCTCCTGTGTGAAGGACCCAGAGAAAAAGAAAGACTCAGTCCTGCACTACTCCTTCCTCCACCCCAGCAGGCAGAATCAGGCCTCCTGCCATGCACTTTGCTATCAAAAGACGCACACCCATTATGCCCTGGACTTGGAGGATCGCTGCCTGTGTGGGTCACTGGGCAGCAAAGCAGCCATGGACTGTGAGCAAGCATGCTCCAATGAAATCAGGAGCCAAGTGTGCAATAAAACAGTCATCCATGCCGTGTATCCCGTCCAGGTAACAGTCCCAGGAGTTAGAACGGCATCTCACAGGAGGGCTTGTCTACACAGCAAAAGCCCTGCAGGGGCCGGTCTGTCTGAACAAGTGTGAATCCAGCTGGCTCCGCTAATGGTGCGGTGCAGGTTTGTGAGCTGAGCATGTAGCCGGTTTCTGTGCCAGACTCGTACTACCTGAACGGGACCTGAGCTGGGCTGATGTCCCTGCTGTTATTACCCAAACCAGCTGGCTTGGGTAGGCTAGCCCATGTTCAGCCTTCGTTGTGCAGACAGACCCTGCATGTGGAGAGGGCCCCGGAAGTATTTATCTTCCTAGCTCATTGCGTTGGGGCATTGATCCAGGGAGCGGTTTGCAGATGGAGCCTTTGCTTATGGCACTCGCTGAAAGAGTAAAAGGAAAGGTGGCCAAAGGGAGTTCTGGATGGAGGGTTTAGGGCATTGGCTGGAGTTGGGGCCTCTCCGGCTGGGGACAAGGAGTCTGTGGAAGTGACCGAGGTGGAAAAGAGACCTCCTACATTATGTTGGGGGTGGGAAACTGTGAGGTGACTGTTATCAACACCCATGTATTTCTGCATCTCATCTCCTCTCTCTCCTCCACCAGGTGAGCCCCTCGCTTTCTTCTCGGTCCCATTACAGTCTTCATGAGTTGATAGAATTTACCACTGAGGCTCTCCTCCCTGGGACCTTGTACATTTGGGACTTTGGAGATGGAGGGGGGCAGTTCAGCAGCAACAGTCCGAGAGCTCGGCATACCTATGCCCTCCCTGGCATCTATGTGGTGACAGTCAGGGTGCAGGTGGGGGCAAGATCCCTGCTCCACAGAGCTGCTGTCAATGTGATCCTGCCTGTGGGATTGGTGGGCATAGAGTGCCCCAGAGCAGTGGGGAGAGGAGAGCGCATCACCATCTGGATCCATACCCAGCAGGGCACTGACCTCTCCGTCCTGTGGAGGAGGAAGACACCAAGTGGGCAAGAGACTCTGGGTGAGACAATGAAGGAGTTTATTTTGAATCAGTCATTTCCCCCTTCCCAAGAGAGGGAAGAAAACCAGCCAGGGAACTTCTGAACATGTGGCAGTGCTCGATACTGGAGGAAGTAGAACAGCTGTGACCCTATTCTGCCAGGATGGTGCATCAGAAAAAGGAGATAGGAACAGCAGGGTAGCCTGTCAAGGACAAAGAAGCAAGGATGGGACTAAGACAGTCTGAAGGGGGTATGGGATTGCAGGGCAGTAGGGAGTCTGAGAGGGCAGCCGGGGGAGTTGCACCAGGGGGTGTGGCAGGGCAGACTCAGGAGATGGGGGAAAACGCTAGGCACATCCTGACGGGGTGCTGTGCTCTGTGTGATGGGAAAAAGGCAGCAGGAGGAATGACAGAGGCAGGGCTGTTGCAATCCTGGGATTGGAAAGGAATGGCTGCGGGACTGCCCCTGTCCCTGTGGGGAAGGGAAGCAGCGATAGAGACCTGGTGAGGCTGCTGTGCTGGGAGAGGGGGTTAGGGAAGAAGAGCACATTAAATCAGCTGCCTGTCCATTTGTGAAAAGCTCCCTCCACAGAGACCTTCAGAGAAGGGAAGGCAGCCATCCGGTATCCAGGGAGACTTGGGGCAGCCACAGAGAAAAGGTTTTTAAAAAAAACAAAACAAAACAAAACAAAAAAAACCAGTTGCCAAGTAAAGCCCTATAAAATCTATTGAGGCAGCAAAGTCAGTGAGGGAAGAGTGCCTGTGGCAATGGGAAAACTCTAAGGGCACAGACACGGACTGAGAGAGAGGCTTATGGGGGGGGCGGGCATCAGACGGGTAATTCTGCCCCCTCCCCACGCACACAGATTGCAGCTCAGCATCATCTTAGCCCAGATGCCGCAGTGATGGGCGCCATATGAGGCCCTTGACACCCTCATCATTTTGGTGGTTCTTGCATGGATTCCTCCTTGGAGACGGTGGTGCTTTGCGGAGCTGCGTGGCAAGGGGGATGATGCTGAGCCAGGACTTGCAGCTGGGCTGGCTGTTTCTCCTCTTGCTGGGCAGAGGGACTGCTGGTATGTGAGGCCTTGCTGGAGAGTGAGTAGGGTGTGGGGTTTCTGCAGTGACTGATGGGGATGGGGAGATAGGCTGACACGCGCATGCTTTCTGGTTACTTTTCTGCTGGTGCAGAATCTCTGTTGTAGAAGTTATATCGCTGCATGGCTAGGATTGCAGTAGTACATAGTGGTGAGTCTGGTGTGCTTGATAGGTGCCCCTAGCTTGTTTAAGCTTCAGTGTTGGTATATATTGAAGCAAATGGAAAGGGGAATGTGGGAGCTGAGATTCTTTGCCATGTGGTCTCCTGTAGTCAAAGGCTGTCCTGCAGAGTCTCAGACCCCACTGGGGTTTGTAAAGCCAGGGGGCCTGAGGCCATCTCATGTGTGCAGCCTGTAGGAGACAGTCACTGTAAGGAGTCAACACAATGAGAGAGTGTGGTCTTTGTGGAATCACTGCAGGTGATGACCATACAGTGTCCCCTCTTGGAGCAGACCGATAGTCCAGCTAGTCAATGTCCTTTCTCCAGGAGTAGCCAACACTGGGTGCTTCGGAAGACAAGAGAAACCTTCACAATGCACTTCATTGTGCCGTCTTTTGCAAAGGGGGAAATTTCTTTCAGGTTGTACTCAGAAGTATGGGGTTGAAAAATCCCAAGAGAGCTGAGTTTCAGCTGGAATAGTTGTAGTTGACTTCTTAGTCATCCACCTGCTCTCTTTCTGAAGTGGTCTAAGTTCTTTGTTCCCCTGCAGCTCAGTCGTAGCTGACAAATATCTGGCTATGCAGCCCAAGCCGTGGATGGATGGCTGTGAGAACCTCTTTCTTGCCTGATAATGGTGGAGCCCTGATCCCTCTTCTTTTTGGCTCCTCTGAAGGCTTTTTCCACTGGGCGAGCAGCACCATACAGTCAGCTGTAGATACTACTCTTTGTGATGGTTCTCCTGGTGAAGTGTGATGCCTTTGGCGTATTCTCTAGGTTCTTGGTCATGTCCTGGCCCATGCTGCTGGTCTGTGGAGCCAGCCATCAGTGTAAGCCCATTACACAGATGATTAATAGACCTGGTCACTGTACAGAGCATCATGTTGAAGAGTCCCTGGGATGGGAGATCTGGGCTGGTACGTGTTGAATGCTTTAGTGCTCTGTGTGCTTTGCAAGGCCAGTCACCGTGCATGTGTGTTTTGTTTTTGTATGATTTGTGACTGCAGTTCCCTGTTGGATGCTGATAGCCAGGCCCTTAGGGCAGCAGGTTAGCGACGTTTGAGGGAAAGGAGGATCCAGTCCCCTTATCACAGCAGCTCCTTCTGGCATGGAAGGAAACAGAGAAGAAAGGGTTGGCGTTGTGGGTGTGTGAAGAGGAACCCCGGTGGCTATATCTACTTGCACAGTCATAGCAGCTCCTGCTGTGTCTTGTCCAGGATCCATTAGGACGTCTTTCATGGGAATCAACCTAAGGCCAAATTCAGCCCTGGTATAAGCAGACGTGGCTCCCATTAACTTCAGTGAAAGGCTGCACCTGCTTACGCCGGGGACACATTTGGCTCTCTATCTCAGCAATGGAAGCTTGAAGCTCCTCTAACCCTTCCCCGCCCCCAACATGCTACCTGGCCCTATGATTAGAGTTTGGGGTGCTCGCTGCCACTGTGACCTACATGCTGTGTCAATACAGCTCTCTGGAGCTGCTCTCTCCCCAGACTTTGTCACCTGGGAGATATCCCATGCATGTAGTGCGCCCAAAAGGAAAACTGGTGCACCATTGGTTGTGGAAGTAAGGTGAGCTGACTTTCCACACCCCTGGGGATAGAGGAGATGAGCTCAGTCCCTGTAGCCTGCACTGGAAAGACCGTGTTTTGTTCTTATCTCCGGTTCAAGGCAAGGAAGCTACCCTGTGTGTGTCTGATGTGAGGCAGCTATTGGGGTGTATTGGGATGTGGGTGTCTGAACCATCTTTCCAGATCATGAGAGTTTGGGCAGCCTGTCTTACCCCAGGGAGTGGGCATTCTGCGCCCAGACCTGGTGTTGGGCAACAGGAATGAGAAGACTAAGTATAGCCCCAGGAAATGTGAACACACTGATAGTGCCTGGACAGGCGGGAGTGAATTTGTGCTCTGCTCTGGAGGCTGAGGGAGTCCAACATGGCCATCTACCAGTCGGGGCACCCCTGAGGGCTGCAAGGCCAGCGGAAAAGACTGAACTCCTCCGTCCTTCCCCACTACCCCTGTTTCTCAACTGTGTGGTGTCCCCAGCCATTGGGAGTGCTTGTGTGGGGCAAGGTGGGATCTGAAGAGAGCTCCCCTGGAAGATGGGGCAGAGGACTTATTTATATCATGCTGGAGATGTACAGAAGAGACAGGGGGAAATCTGGCCCTGCTGACTTTGGTGGGGCTTCGTATTTAAGCCCCCATCTCTGCCTTGAAGAGGCAACAGTTTACTACCTGCAAGACAAAGCAACAGTGCAGTCAGGGAAGAGTGCCAGGAGATGAAGGTTGAGGAGACCAGCCCAGGGAATTTTTCTGAGGGACAAGGAATTAGGGATGGGTTTGAAAGAGGGCCCTTGACCCAGAGGATGGACAGTCTTGTGCTTAAAACAGTGGCTAGGCTGTAGAAGATTTGCCTGCAGTTCCTGGCACTTCTGCCAATTCTGTGTGTGACCCTGGTCCTATCATTTAGCCTCTCCAAGCCAGGCTCTTACAGGGATGCAGGAGTGATAAATTGGTGAAGGTAGACGAGGTGTTCGTGCACTGTGGTTGTGTAGCCGTGCGTGGAGCCGAGGGACTGTTTCAAGTGCCAGGGACAGCATGAATGAAGGAGCAGGGCAGAAAGTGGGTGTGGGGGCAGGAAATGTATGTGGTGCAGGTGGGAAAGAGATTCTGTGTGTGCCTTGAAGATAAGGAGGGAGAGGGCTGTCAGTGGACACAATTTTTGATCCTAGTCTTACAGGTGCAGAAAGCACCACCCAAGGCTGCCTCAGTCCCGTACCCTTCTTGTCTGGGAGTGGAAACCACCTGGGAAAATCCAAAGCCAAGTTCCCCCAAACGATAGCAAATTTTTCAAGAGGCTTTGGTCTATCAGAAAGGCCCAGACAAAGCACTTCCAGCGGCCTGCCGATGCCACTCCTCGAGCAGGGGGAGCCAAGAGAGGTTTCTCCGTGGCAGGAGGGATGGATGGGGGTCTGGAACAGATCAAACTTTGTTTGGGGTTGCCATGGCGATGTATATTCAGGCTTCCTGTGGTAGGAGCATTTTGGTTGTTGCCAGGCGACCCCGGCATGCCAGCCAGGGTGCTCGCTGGCGCCCCGGCAACCGCGCTGGATACTGTGACGGTTTCATTGATTTGATTGGATTTTTCTCATTATCTTGAAATTGTTCTCATCAGAGGCATAGCAGGGCTCAAATGGCCAGCGATACCGCTTTTGGGCTGATCAACTGTTGCCTGGGTTCCAGCCCCAGGGGTAAAAACAGATTCGTCGTTTCCTGCCCTTTATAACGCAGCTGCTGAAGTGCTTTAAAAGCCCACTTCCATTTATTTTTACCCAGTCCTGCTTGTCATGGCTCTTCCTGGGTTAAGTCCACTCTTCGGAGAAGAGAACAAAGGACTTTGGTCTTTGGGCATGAAAAAATGCGGGGCCTGGGGGTTTGGGCTGGGGCATCTGTAAATGGAGGTGAGTTCTGGGTTCGTAACAGCAGAAAGCGTTAAAAAGCAGAGGAAGTGGGAAAGTTGCACAAATGGGCAAGAAGTAGGAAGGAAGGGCAGAGAGAGAGAGAGAAAGGAGCTCATTCCGTCCAAACCCTGAACGCATTTAGAAGTACTTTTGCAAAGAAGCCTAATACTGACCACAGGGTAGTCTAGCTTTCCAGCCTGAGTTATTTCTTTGTGCTTCTAAGCAGCAGCCATCTTCCAGCCCAGAGGTGGCTGCATTTCAGTGGTGGGTGAAATGATTCCTATATCCGAGGTCTGTATAGTGCCTTCAGGGTGAAAGGTGCTAAGTCAATGCAACATGGAATCATTTATTTTTCCTCCCTTCTAAACTCAGGATTTCTGTGAAGTTCCCTCCTCCTTTGTCATGAAAGGTCACTTACAGGACAGGGTTCTCTTTGTCCCCGTTTCTTCTCTTTTCTCCTGAAGGCCAGCTGGTTGGCACCACCTCAAGGTGAGCCTTTGGGTTTCCGTTTCGATATCACACTGAACAGCCTCCTTGGAGCTGCAGTTTACTACTCCTTTGCTTCCTCCATGAGGCGAGTACGTTTATCATCTTAGGTTTCCATCTCGTGGTGCTGAGGGAGAGGGAACCCAAGGTATTATCAGTGCTGGCCCTTCTTGATCCTTCTCCCTTAGCATGGGAACAACCTCAGCTGATAGTGGTGAAGGGAAGGATTTCCTACTATGGGGGTCTACTCACTAGAGGGGACGGTCTTGGGCATGGAAGAGGCTGCATGCCACCCTGAGGAACGCTGTTTGCCAGGGAGAGTAATTTGGTGCTACCTCATGGTGCTAGGGAGGGAAACCCAAGAGGCGGGGTGGTGGTGGAACATACCGATACACTACACCAGCCGAGTGTCCTGGAGAGGACTAAGGACCTGCAGAAAGGTGTTCCCAAAGCTTCTGGCAACCTTATGCAGTCTGTGACTGTGGCGTGATGTCTTTCCTCTATCTACGTCAGCCGGAGAGCAGGAGGAGCTGGCATTTTTGGATCCGCCTTCTGCCACAAGCACTTGTCAGAGTGAGCTCAGCAAGGTTGATGATGAAAGTTCTGGGTGCATGGGGACTCTTCTCATCTCTTTGTTCTCGATCTGCAGATGAATCCTCTTGCCCGCAAGGTGGACAGATCCATGTACAGAATCGCTACTGTTACTGGCTGACCCCAGCCAAGGAGACCTGGCAGGACGCAAGGAGGCTCTGCCAGCAGAACGCAGGTGGAGATCTGGCCATTGTAAGAACTCAGGAGGTGCAAAGCTTCCTGCAGGATGCTTTCTCTGGGTGTGTATCATGCTCCAGCCCCGCTGTCTGTGCTCTTCCTACAATGGCAAAGGTTTTTGTGACGCAGCACTAAGGCAATAACACAGTCACGCTCCTAGTTTCCTCTAGCCCCATTGCTCAGTGGTGGTGTTGCTCATGGTGATGTTTGCGGGTCTAGAGGATGTCAAGCAATAATAACCTTTCACTAGGCAGGCCATGTGCTGTTGTGTGAGGACATAGCTGGATGTAGCTCACGCCTTTAAAAAGCACATGTGGGTCCTTGCGTAGAATAGAGCCATTCAAAGCAGGCAATAGAAGAGTGCGATAGCTACGCTGAGCCTTCGGCGTGGTGGGCTGCACTTTCAGGGGTGCTGAGTGCCTGCAGCTCAGTTTTAAATCACTGGAGATGCAGATGTTCAGTGACCCTGGGAACTCAACCTTCCGCACATGCTGCAGGGAGTCTCTAGAGAGCTGTAGTGGGATCTGG
This sequence comes from Podocnemis expansa, assembly GCA_007922195.1. NCBI lineage: Eukaryota > Metazoa > Chordata > Testudines > Podocnemididae > Podocnemis > Podocnemis expansa. Next base: position 248,540 of record ML682068.1, read on the forward strand.
CTGTCAGCATAAGGCTCCGGGAGCCCAGAAATGGCTTTGAAGACCTCTGCAAGTGGATATGATGTGCCCAAAACAAGAGGACTTGTGCCTTTACCATGGGCACTAGATAATTCACGCCAGTGCAGGCTGCACTGGGAGCTGTTTCTTGTGCAGAGAAGCCTCTAGGAAATGGGGACTCACTGGTTTTTTGAGGGGGCATCCCTGATAGAGATAAGTCTTTTTTTCCTCAGTGTTGGTTTGGGGGTACTCTCTTCCTCTGCCAATTGGGCAAGAGGCATTAATCTCCTGACCCTGGCCCAGGTCCTGTTCATTTTCCCAGCCACTCCCTGTATTCTCTGTTGAACTGCTCCTGCCATTTCTCTTTCTGTCTCTAGTGCTGGCATGGTTTGGATTGGGCTCAGCTCCTTCGGTTCCCTGCGCTGGGTCGATGGGAGCCTTGTGGACTCCTTCCAGAACTGGGATCCCTTCGGTAGGCCCGAGGGGAAGAAGAGCTGTGTCCAGATGAAGCTCCTCAACTCAGAAGGGGTTTGGAGCAGTAGCCCGTGCTCTGTGAAGTCATCGTTTCTGTGCGAGAGGAGAGCTGGAGGTACCGTACGTCCTGCTGGCACGTGGGGGTGGGAATGTGTCTCCTGACTAGACTGAGAGATTAGACTGCTGCTGGTGATCTCCAAGCCGTTGTCAACAGGAGTAAAGAATCATCTCCCCATAGTCTGGGTAGAGATGAGTGCTAAGGGGGACTTCCACTCTAATAACATGGTTTTATACTGCTCCTTCATCCTGTCGGGTCCCAAAGCTCTACTGAATGGCCCCCATGCTGCAAGATGCTGAATGCACTCCCCACGCATTGGAGTCCCATTGTGCTAGGTGCTGCATGGACACTCAGCAAGACGCACCCCCTGCCCCAGAGAACTTACAGGACAGACAAACGATGGGCAGAAGTAAGTGTCATTATTCCTCTTCTACAGAGGAGGACAGTGCTGGATTTCCCATTAGGTACTGTAGGCACAGTGCCTAGGGCCTACAAAATTTTTAGGGCTTACAAAGGAGGGGAAAAATTTAAAAAAGCAGATAAAATAAGGACAAACACATGGTTTAGCATTAGAATAGTTTAAAGTGCATCATGTCAATCAACGTAATGCAATTGGCGTTTCACTCCGAAATGCACAAAAAGAGGGGTAAAGTGCCTAGGGTCTACGAACACCAAAATCCGGCCCTGGAGGAGGAGCAGAGGCAGGGAGGGATTAAGTCACCCATGGAGTCTGGAGCGGAGCTGGGAACAGAACCCCAAACTTCTAAAAGCCAGGGTAATCCTTAACCACAAGGCCATGCTGCCTTGCCACAGTTAGCATCTGAAAGTCAACTCTTAGTGCTTTTCCTGGGACTGTGGCAGACTCCTGTTTACTCTGCTGGTGCGTGAATGCCAGGGTTGTAGGAGCTTCTGACTGTACCATGAATATTTCTGTGCTCATTCTCGTGGGTGCTATTCTTCCCCCCATATGTCTTTTTTTTTCCTTCCAGTCCCTGTTCTGTACTGGCTGACTGAGGCCCCAATTCAGCTTAAGTACTTACTTAGGGATTTGCTGAATCAAGGCCACGGTGTTGCCAGGTGGCTTTCCTAGAAGCCTGGTACTTCATCAGAGATGCAAGCAGATGGTAGGACTGGAGTGAGCATGAAGCAGAGAGGTGATCATCCATGTGCTTTGTGTTGCAGCCACCCTGCCCAACCCAGACTTGTTCCTGACGGGCGTGCCAGTGTTCAGCGGAGTCTATGATGTGAAGAATGTCAGCACAGAACAGCTTCCCCCTCTCATGGGGCCTGACAGCATTGAGGTAGTGTCCAGAGCCAGCTGGTTTGTGTATGTGACTGCTGGATGAGTCCTTATGAAGCCTTTACTCCCTTCCCTCTCTAGTCATGTACGTTACCTTGCTGAGTAGCCTATGGAAGTGGGCAAACCCCTGGGAACAGAACACAAATGAGCCCTGAAACATCAGATGAGGCAGTTGTCTTAATGTTTATGGCCCAGGTGACATGGGAAATGTCAGAGAGAGCCTCTTTCTTCGTCCCAAACCAGATAACTGGCCACACTTTGGCTCAAGTGCTGATCTTTAGAAAGCTTATTTGAACCACAGAGGAACATCATATCACAGCAGCAGAGGTCTCTTCATTGCCACCTCACCGTCGTCCTCCTCTGCCACTTCTCTTCTTGCACTTTCCTCCCTCATATGTTCATTTTCTGGTCTTGTCTTGTAGTTGATGCTCTTTCCAGGCCTCTGGTTCAGCCATGCTGGTACTCTGGTCTCCGTAGATTTCGGGGTACAAGGGACAAAGAAGTCAGTTATGGTCCGGTTCCAGATCTTCCGCCCGCATTGCAATCCCGATCAGTACTTCATTACACCTGGTAAGAGCACAGCGTCCATACCTCTGTTTCTTATTCTCTTATGCTGACAAATCCAGTCTCTAGACCAAGAAATTGTGCTAACAGGTTGGTGGACAGTTGTAAAAGAAGAGGGAGGGTTTATAGCTCTTCAGTAATCTGTATGCTAAAAACCTTGGGTTGTTATCAGTGGGATAAACAGGAAGGTTTATCTGCTCATTTCCCTTCAGAGTTCATCCATGTACTTTGCTCCTCTAGGGTTGACTGGAAGGATAAAACAACCCTGACAAGCGTGTTGGTTACATATAACTGACTTGTGAAGAGAGCTGGAAATATTTGGTGCACTATTTTTCACTGAAACGTGCAGAATCATCCAAACTAAAATTATTTGTGAAACAGGATTAGGTTTGACAGAAATCTGCCAACCCCAAAAATTATTGGGGAAGGCAGTTTTTAAATTGTCTAAACATCCCATTTCAAGATTTTCAAACCAAAATTTTGAGTGGATACAAGTTTAGAAATGTTAGTAAATTTTAGACTAAAAAGAGTTAAGGAGGAAAAATGGTCAAACTTAAAATGAAGCATTTTGAAATTTTCCATTTTTTTATGGATTTTCAGTTCATAGAAATTTTTGAAACTTCCAATCTGTGGCCCAGTTTGGACCAATAGCTTGAAATGTTTGTGTGAAAGAGAGATTATTTCCTGCCCCAGTTCCCTGTATTCATTGGTCTGTTTCCATTTCTTCTACTTTTCCATTCTGTGTATTTGTGTTTCAACCTCTTGCTTTTCACACTCTGGTTTTTTTCCACTGGATTTTTTCCTTTTTCTTTCTTGTATCTCTTAAGTGTATTGTGAGCACAGTGAGGTGAGATCTATGCTAGAAAAGGTTTGTTAGGACACAGCCTATATCTGCAAAAATTTGCTTGTGACAGAATAGCCAGTTTGGAGAGCAAAATAATCTACACCAACTAATGTGATTTTGTGCATCTATACTAGAACTTTAGTTGATATAAAAACGGGACACACAAATTGTCCCCTAACCAACATTGCTACACCCAATGCATGTCTAGTGTTGACCTGGCCTATCATTCAAGTCTGTGCCAACCTTTTTGAATGGATGAGATCTGAATGCTTTTGAAATTAGATGAAACTAGATTTCCCAGAGCTTTGGTTGGTGACCTGGTGTGAGTGACACCCACAAAAGGGTTGCTGGGAGATGATTAACAGTGTTCTGTCATTAGGTTGTATTCCTCAGTGAAGGGTGTCTAGTCCTGGGTAGGACCATGTGCTTTCATCTGAGGTTGTGTATGCTGGAGGCATTGCCACTTTGTCCTGCAGGGAGCTGTGTGGGTGAAACTCAGTCCGAGCTGGTTGTTCCCGGTTTAAACAAACACACGCACTGGTGTTTTCCTGAATCCAGAATCAAGTGCTGTGCAGTATCAGGCTGCTGCTGCTTCCCTTTAGATAGGGATGGGGGACGACAAAACAGGTGGTGACTTGCCAGTGGTCACATAGTCAATAGTGTGGCCAAGAACAGAACCAACTCCTAATCGAGTCCATGCTGCCTCCCAGTTTAGGAAGTTCTCATTCCATCCAGCTGGTCCAGATCAAAATTTGGGGGTTTTGAAATCCAGACTTCACTGCAGATCTGATTCCAGGACTTGGCCTGCTCCCTTTCTCTCTTTGAGTGTGTGTTTCTGCTCATTTAGTTGTGTGGTTTGGAAATGTCACTAGTATAAATGATTTGTTTGGAACACGTACACATTACAAACATAACCCAATTTCTTCTTTCTTTGAGCTCTCCCAGTCCAGCATAGCTTGCAGCATGTTTGTTTCTTCCCAGGCTGTGAGCTTCTTCGCACGCCATTCGCCTGCTGTCACTCCCGGCCACTCTGCAACACCACAGGTTGGTGCCCCAGTGGGCAGCAGTGGTGCCCACTGAGAGAAGGCTGCTTGAACATCTCCAGTCCTTGCAGCTCTTATGCCTTTGAGAATATGACCTCCAGCATCCTGCCCATCCAAAACCCCCCGCGTTACAGAGGGACCCCACCCTTCTACTCACCAGTGGCTGACTTGCCCATGCTACTCCCTGCCAACAGCGAAAACAGGCATGTCCATGTAAGTGCTTCTAGGACATTATTCAGTTGCATCTTCTTTCTCCCACTTTGTACAGCCCAGTCATCTCCTGCCCTGTCTTCCAAAAGAAAGATGGAGAGTGTCTGCCTGTGTGTGAGGACAGAGAGAGAGAAAATCCCCTTGTGGTATGAGTCTTTGTGATGGGGCTTTTGTGGAGATGTCGTTTGGGGTCACATCATCCTGCTATGATGCAAGGACCTTCTATGAAGACAGAAGGCTCACACTTGTGTGTTGAAATGCTCAAAATGAACTTGAGGACAGACCCAGGGAGATTAAGGAGGTCCCAGGAATTTTGAGTGTGTGGCAGCTCTCTGACTCTCATTCTTGCCCTACCTTTTGCTTCTCTCTTCCTGCCTTCTGCTTATTCCTCCTCCTTTCTCTGTGCTCTCTTCTCCACCGAGAAAGAGAGGGGCAGCAGCGCATTTCATGGAGAATAGGCACAGAGGGTGGCCTGCCTGTTTACGGTAGATGCTGTGGTTGCAATGAGAGATGGCTCTTCATATGTGTTTCAGGTTCTTTTGCCTAGAGAGGAGATCAGTGTTTATCCGGATGACATTATTGCAATACAGCATAACGCAGAGGTGAGCTCCCTCCTTCGGTGCCTGCGACGCTCACATTCCCCCTGGCGCCAGAGCTATATCAGACTGGTGAAGAATGGCTGGTGGGAGGGAAGCATCAGCGGCTTTACCAACCCCTCCTGGGTGGACCATGTCGTCTGTGATGTCCGGGTGACCTTTGTGTGCAGGACTCGGAGCTTTGCTGTCACTCCACTTCTGGGCAGGCATTTGGAACGTGGGGCATACACCTACATGGCAACAGTGGGGAACGCGGTCAGTAGCACGCAGGCAAACTGCACGGTGGAGGTGCAGACCAAGGTCAGTGGGCTGCAGATCATCCATCCAACACCAGTCGGTGGGAAGCTCAACGTAGCCACCAAGAGGGAGACCCTGATTGTCATCAAAATTCTCTCCGGCTGTAATGCCACAGCCCACTGGATGGCACCGGTGAAGAGGGCAGAGGTGCAATTTGAGGCTGCCTGCCCAAGCAGTATTGTGGCACATGTCTCTGCCTGCCACAGAGACACTGCAGATACTTGGTTCTCCTCAACCGTGCTTCGTGTGGAGGAGCCAAGCACGGAGGCGCTGAATGTGCTGGTGTCCAATCAGATCAGCTCCCAGAAGCTGTCGGTGAAGATCCAGTCGTACAACGTCATTGAGGGGCTCCAGGTTGTGCCGCCTGGCCCCCGCAGGATGCTAGTGGATGTGTCTCAGGTAGGTTGTCTTGCTGCCATTATTACACCTGGGTTACCTTCAAGGGTGTCCCCCCCCAACATCTCTGTGGTCCACTGTGGCCCTCTTGGATTCTGGCATATGGGCTGCTGGAGAGTTTTACACCAAATCTCCCGCTTCAAGGAGCCTCTGACAGGGGCCCCGTGAGGGTCACTCAGCTGTAAAATGGAGCTGCCATCATTCAGCAGAAAGTTCCAAAAAGGGTGGCCTTGGAGGAGACTGTCCTGCCCTTCCTGAGGAGGCATTGGGGCCCAAGAAGCCAGGCTAGCATGGGGCATTGTCTTTCACCTCCCAGCTCCAGCATCATGCGCCTGGCTGTGCCGCATTATGTCCATTGCACGGTTGCTGGCGAGTAAGTGACTGCTGATGTTCAACACAGCTGGACTCTTCCAGCCAGCCAACTGCAAAGGGATAGAACTTTCCACATCTCTGCTATAATCGCTGTAGTAGAAAGTAAGAGCCTGAAACAAGAGGTCTAGCAGAATAAGCTGGGAACAAGGCCCAAGACCTAGTGGAACAGGCCAAGATAGAAGAGCTAAGTTTAAAAGAATGGGCAAATCTATTAACTTAGCAGGGGTTGGGCTGTGCTTATACAACCTCACAGAAACTGAGAAGTAGTAAACTGATACTGCAGAAACACACACTTCCAAAACAATAATAGGTGTAAGAATCTGGATGCATGCTTCAGAGGCAGTAAGTGCCAGGACAGCCTAGTACCAGAAAGATAAGATGTGGCATTTTAATGGATAGAAATGTGTTTTTAATTGAAATGTTTTGCCCAAACCACACAGTACAAGGGTGCAAGGAGCATCAGACAACTGCAAATGACACCTTGATGAATGAAAATGTCTGTCTGTAATGATAAAAGGAGATGCTTGACCAAAAAAGGTAATGGGTGGTGTCCAAAAGGAGGTTTCTGGTGCCCAAGGGGCAGAACGAACAATCCCAAAAGTATATAGACGAGGGAGTCTGAGAAATCAGCTTTGTGTGGCTGAAGGGGTGACAGAGTCCTGCTGTCAGTTGAGCTGTTTCGTTGCACTGCAAGCACAAATGCTGTTGGTGTCCCTGTTGATATAGGTTGCTTACCATTGTGCTCCATTTCAATAAAGACTAGCCTGGTGCCTTTGTTTCTGCAAAGATCCAGGGTTGTTTTGATTTTATTTGATCCTGAGTGCTTTTTCAGATAATGCTTGCACAGGGATGCACACATTCAGCTGAACCCACAGTCAACACCCTCTGACAGACAACCAGGAGGAAGCAATCTGAACCCCCATATAGGTCTGCTGTAAACAGCTGATTGCTTTGCTTGGCAGGTGTTCTCTGCAGAGCTCAGCCAGGGCTCCTCTGTCTCCTACAGCTGGGTCATTGACAACATGGGCATGTTTGCCTACAATGGACAAACCTACAGTGTCAAGTTCAAGAGGCCTGCCACATACCAACTAAAGGTGAGAGAGCGTGAGAACCAGCCATAGGCTCCAGCAACTGAGGCACAGATCATAAAGCAAGAAGAGAGTCTCATAGCCAACACAAGGGATTGGGGAGTCAGGGCTCCAGGTGCTTTTTCCAGTTCTGCCACTGATTTGCAAGTAAGTCCCCCATACTCTCTGTGCTTTAGGTTCTTTGCCTGTAACATGAAGGTGGCAATTCATGTCCACCTCCCAGGCATGTTTGTGGGATATAAATCATGTTTAGAAAGTACTGTGAGACCATAAGTGATGAGCACCACAATACCCGCCACTCTAGATGGGTGCTTTTGGGAGGAAGGAGAGATGGACAGATATGCAAATAGCTGTTCTTAAAATCAAAACACAAGGCTGTAGAAACCTGCTCTTTTAGCCGAAGGATTCGCAGGACTCGAGGCACATCAAGCTGCATTACTGAACAGTCCAGTCAGCTGCTTGATGTGGGACTCTGCCTGTTATAACCAATTGCCCCAGTTGCCTTACTTCTATGGAAATTTAACTCCCAATGGGTATCACCAAACATTTGTCTCTGCTACAGCTCAGTTGCCGATGGCTATCTGGTCAGCGATTAACAGCCGTTGGATGTCTCTGCATGTTGCATTTTGCTGGCTATGAGGCCACTTGCCTCCAAAGAACGTCTGGTCCTGGCTCCTGCCCTGCTCTCCCTGTCCTCCCATTGAGACCCTCACTTTAGTTCCCTGGCCTTTGCCACCAGCTTGGATGACATATGCACTGTGCTGGAAATCAGTGGATGAGGCAATGGACAGTGAGACGAACACAAGGGGAGGGAGTATCAGAGGTTGCGGTACTGTGGGTTGGGGGCCACCAGAATTGATGGTGGAGTCAGGGAGAGAGGGGTCAGAAGTCTGGAGTAGATGGGAAACCAAAAGAAGGGAATGCCTGTTCAAATTTCTACATATTTGATTATTTGGTGCTATTCTGTTCCTTCTGCACAGCTAAGAGCTGAGAATCCAGTGAGCTCGGAGGCCGTGGAAGTGGCGCTGACTGCCGAGGCTATGAATCCATTAGCCAACCCCAAGTTAGCAGGGCTCCCTGGGGTGGTGGCAGTTAACACCCTCCAGACTCTGGTGTTCAGGGTGGAAGTAGACACTTCCATGGAAGTCACAGTGAGGTAAGAGTCCGTGGAGTCCAAGAAAGCCTCCCCCAAGCGGGATTTATCAGCCATAGGGTTCAGATTAATCAGATCTATTTAATGTGATCTGATCCTAGAGAGATCCGCTTTCACGAGCAGCAGAGATTGTAAAATCTGGTGACACCTTGCACCAATGTCTTTGTGTGAGCCCTCGGGATCCCTTCCTTCTATGCAGCTGGGCCGTGGCTGTAATGGGATGTCCTGAAAGGTGGCAAGTTGGAACTGACCAGGAGTCTGGTGACACTTCTAAAGACGAACACATTTATTTATTGTATGAGCTTTTATGGGAGAAAATCCCACTTTGTCAGACACTTTGAAGATGAGGGAACTTACAAAATGAGAGGAAAATAAATGCAGGAAGGTGTAAGTCATAGGGTCAGGTCACACTGTAACGGTGACTATGGATTCTTTTCCCATTACAACAGGTGATTTGACCTCGCCCTCCTCCACGTGCTGTTTCCCAGTGTTTGAATCTTAACTGCTTTGATTTGTTTTTATAGTGGGATCCAGTCCTATCACTTACACGTCCCTGCATTTATTTTCCTCCCATTCTGTAAGTTTCCCATCTTCAAAGTGTCTGACAAAGTGGAATTTTCTCCCATGAAAGCTCATGTGATAGATAAATTTGTTAGTCTTTAAAAGTGGCACGGGACTCCTTGTTTGTGTTGCTGGACTAGACTAACACAGCTACCCCATTTGGAAGCTGCAACTGGTCTCTAATTGTAAGACTTTGCTGGGTTTGAGACTAGCTCCCTCTATGGGCTTATGTTACCAGAGGCGCCACTGAGATTGGTTTGCCAGTGATGGGACATTGGAGGACCTAGGCCAGTTACGTTTGTAAATGCTGAAATGTTATATAGCGAGCATATGACGACTTTCTGCACAGCCCATGCAATGAAGTAGGTAGAGACCCAGCTGAAAAAGACATGCTGATAGTGAGACAAAGTACACAGAATTGCCATATTGGATCAGATGCAAGGTCTGTCTTGCTCTCTCCTGTCTTCGCCAATGGTCGGCACAAACCCCCACTGCTTCTTTTCCCAGTGTTGGATATTTTCATGATCCTTTCTAGTTAAAGCCCAGCTTTAGCCTTGAATCATGAGCTTTTTAATGTCCCTTCCAAAAGGCACACTTGCATTTGTTGTTCTAACTCAAATACCCAACGTTAACCACCTATGTGTCCAACCTCTGAACCAGTTGCAGCTTGTTGCTTGCCCGTCAACAATCACTTGCCTTGCTTTCTCCCTGTCTATGAGGTTGAGCTGTTTCTCTTTTTAGGTGGGACTTTGGGGATGGCAGCCCCAAGGTGGAGAGTGCCCTGTCTCCCCCCTATGACTCTCATCTGTCACGTCCAGACCCACAAGGAGAGAGGGTGCAGGTGCTGGCCAGAATGACCCACACATACACTCAGCCAGGTAAGAAAGGCGCAGATGCTGACAGGTCATCGGGGGCTCAGAAGGGCTCTTAGTTGCAGTCCCCATGCTGTCGAGGAGAGAAGAAAGAGTGAGGGAGAGAGTATGGGACACGGAGACAGAGGGATGATGGGAGAGAGACCCAGTCACAATTATTGTTTAAAGGAGTACAGAGAAACATCCTGAGCACAATGGGAAGGACAAAGTCTTTCTTTAGGAACAACAAACCTAGAAATCTTGGTGGGTCCTCCTCATGACACCTTTCTTCTCGGTTTCTGCAGGCGACTACTTGGTGACAGTAGAGGCCTTCAACCACTACGATCGCGTGGAGCAAGTGGCCAAAGTCTGTGTTGTCTGCCCCATAGCATCCGTGGCCATTCTGGTGACTCCAGCCTCCCCTCTGGTGAACCAGGTTACCCAGTTCGAGGCATTGCCCCATCCTTCCCCCCATGGCATTACGTACTGCTGGAACTTCAACGACAGCTCTCCCATGCAGGAGGGAGCAAATTCATCAGTTCGCCACAGCTTTGAGAGGAGCGGGGTTTACATCGTGAGGCTTCAAGCCAACAACAGCCTCAGTGACATGCTGTCTGAGGTGGCTGTGATGGTCAGTGAAGGTGTTGCGGGTCTCCGCGTGGTGGCCAGTGCACCCACAGAGCTGGGTTCAGCCATGCTTGTCCGTGCCACGGTGGACTCAGGCACGGATGTCCTGTGGACTTTTAACATGGGGGATGGGGCCGTCTACAGTAACCTGAATCTAAGCTTCGTGTCTCACACCTTCGCCCAGGAAGGCAACTACACGGTGACTGTGATGGCTCACAATGCTGCCACCTCTGCCCACGTCTCCTCCACCGTAGAGGTTTACCGGCTCCAGATAACTAACATCCTAGCACCCAGCTGTCTGTCCAGTGGGGAACTGACCCACTTCCAAGCAGTGGTAACAGGGCCGAACAAAGAGGTTCAGTTCTCCTGGGATTTCCAAGATGGCAAGCCCCCTACTGTCTGTCATGGGAACCCCATGGTCTTTTACAGCTACCCAGTGGCTGGCAGCTATCAGCTAAACCTGACTGTCCATGGTACAGTAAGCACTGCCTCTCGTCAGCTGACTATCTGCGTAGAGGATCGGATCCACTCGGTTAAGCTGACGGCACCGACTCGAGCTGTAGCTTTAGGGGAACCAACATACTTCCAGGCTGAGGTGGTTCCAATGCCAGGCCCCCAGCACCAATACCGGTACCACTGGGATTTTGGTGTTGGTGAAGACCCAGTGCCTTCGGGATCTCCAGAAATCACATTCACCTACCTGGAGGGAGGAACATACCGGGTGATGGTCACTGTGTGGAATGCGGTGAGTCAACAAAATGCCTCAGCAGATATCATGGTTCAGAGGCCGATTGGCACCATTGCCATTCTCCACAGTGGTGGAACAGGGAGCTTTCTGGCCCTGGGCACCTCCTACCTCTTTATGGCTGAGGTCCCCTGGGACACTGCTGCCACCTTCCTGTGGGATTTTGGAGACCATTCTCCCTTGCAGGGAGGGCGGAGTGCCTCCCACATCTACCACACAGCCGGAGACTTCACCGTTACCGTGACTGGCGAGAACCACGTCAATCGTAGAAGTGCCTCACTTGATGTTGCAGTACTGTCCCCAGTGCAGCGACTGACTCTCAGCACCGAGTGGTCAGTCGCTGAAGTCAGGCAGGAAGTCACCTTCCAGGCTTCTCTGGCTGCAGGAGACCAGGTTCGCTACCTCTGGGCTATTGGAGAACCACGTGGCTTTCAGGAGGGGGCCACCAAGTTCTCCCACACCTTCCCTGCTGCTGGCACCTTCATGGTTTTTGTCACAGCTGAGAATTCAGTGAGCAGAGAGAAGGCAAACATCACTGTCGAAGTCCAGGAGCGAATCCAGGGGCTTCAGATTCACAGCAGGAACGTGGTGCAGGGTCGGTATCTGGCATCTGCTGAGCCCTTTGTACTAACCGCCAAGGTTACCCAGGGCTCCAATGTCACCTTCCACTGGGGGATTTCTCAAGGGCCACGCCAAGTGTTCACTGCAACAGGACAGTCGCTCACGTTCTGCTACAATGCAAGTGGAGAGCTGTTGGTGGAGGTGAAAGCAGGGAATGAGCTAGGAGAAGTGGCCACAGACATTGCCCTGCAAATGGTGGAGAGAGCCAGTGGGGTGAAGGTTCAAGCAGCCAGTGACAGCGTGGTTGTGGGAAAGCCAGTGAACCTGTCTGTCTCAGTAACCTCTGGGACTGACTTGCTCTATTCTTGGCAAGTAGAGGAACATGCCCAGCCCCTGCTTACCAACTCATCCTTTCTGTCCTACGCTTACTCCACTCTGGGCTCCAAGCTGGTGTTCATCATGGTCTCCAATGCCCTCGGTTCCAGCAATGGCTCTACACAGGTGAGAGTCCAGGAACCTGTGTCCAGAGCAAGTTTTACGGTAGAAGGCAGCTCTCCCCCCTTCTTCTTGAAGTCAGGCACCATTCGGCAGCTCTGGGGCTCAGTGGTCACGGGTTCAGATGTTGAATGGGAGTGGCAGCTGCAGAGGAAAGGGAAGCAGCAGCTCTTCCATGGACAGAATGTCTCCTACGAATTCAGTGCAGCCGGCGTCTACAACGTGTTCCTTCGAGCCTGGAACAATGTCAGTGGGGACACAGCCCAGCATCCAGTGGTCGTCCAGGACCCCGTGAGCAGACTGGCAGTGGACGTGGACAGGCAAGAGGTGTGCACTGATGACAGAGTAGTCTTCACGCTGCACATCCTGGGAGGCACAAATGTGAGCTTTGCTCTCACCTTCCCCTCTTTGGGGCTCAGCCTCAGCATCCACGGAGAAACACACCCCTTCTCTTTTCCGGTGGCAGGTTCTCACCGAGTGCTGGCATCAGCCTCCAACAATGTCAGTGTTCGGATGGCCTCTGTGGTGGTGCAGGTGTTGGAGAAGGTTCGGGGGCTGCACATCCCTGATTGCTGCCCAGCTGTCCTGGAGTCCAGCAAGGAGCTGGTGCTCACAGCTCAGGTGCGAGCGGGGGAGAACGTCACCTACTTCTGGGTCTTTCACCTCCCTGGGCACCCTGCCTATGAAGCAGGAGGCCAGCAGGTTGGGTATGTGCCACCCGGAGCAGGTACCCTGACCATTCGGGTCGAGGCGAGTAACCCCTTCTGTGCTGCGTCAAAGACGGTGACCGTGGTCCTGCAGGAGCCTGTAAAGACAGCCACCATGTCCAGCAATGGCACCAGGACTTTCATCAATCAGACAGTGGCATTTGATGTGGTAGTCTTGGGTGGCAGCGATCTCCACTCTGAGTGGAAGTTTGGGGACTCTGAGGAGACCTTTGCTGGTGGTGGAGACAGGCAGATGTTTCATAGTTATGGCCGAGCCGGGGATTTTTTAGTGGAAGTGAAGATCTACAATGAAGTCAGTTTTGTCATAGTGCAGATGACAGTCTCCGTGCGTGAGCTGGAGTGTGACAGTCCCAAGGTGAGGCTGGTGGAGTCGCCCTCCTCTGTCGCCAGATCCCGTACCAGCTACTTTGAGACCAGCATAGATCTAAAGGGGTGCATAGCCTACAGGGCCCTGTATCTCTGGGAGGTGTTTAGCAGCCCTAGCTGTGAGCACCTGGCAGAGGCCGACCAGGTGGCTCTAAAGCATGTGGATGTGCTCACCCCATCACTGATGCTTCCCAGACTCTCGCTGGACATTGGCACCTACTGCCTGCGCTTCACGGCCTCTCTTCAGGACACCCCCTTGACCCAGACTCTTTCTCTGCTTATTGCTGTGGTCCCCAGCAAGCTGGTTGCCATCATCCACAGTGGATCTTGGAGGAGTTGGTCTGCCAAGCTGGATCTGGTTCTGGATGGCAGTGGGTCCTATGACCCCGACATGGGGGTGGACACAGACACCTTTTTGGAATATCACTGGAGCTGTCAGGTAACAAAGGGGATCCAGGAGGCGCTCGCCCCGGCACACCTGGGCAGTCACTGGAGGGGGGGCAGGGCTGTGGCTCTGAGTGCCTTTCGGGGAGAGGGGTGTGGATCAGAAGAGAACAGACAACTTCTCTGGAGGATTCAGTGCAATTCCAGATCCACCAACTCACAGCTCTCCCATCCTTCATCCCATGCCCGCCCTCACGGCTCACTCACTACCCCGCGTGCTGTCCAGGGACTGTCTTTCCTACGGGGAGAGGGTTAGGCACAGATAGCCCAGAAGTGAGTTAATGAGATCTTTCTCTTTGTTTCCACTGCTCAGAATGTGTCCATGCCCCAGTGTGCACCCCCGCTCCTGCAAAGTGGTGCCAAAATCACCGTGCCCCACTCTGCGCTCTGCAGAGGCATTGACTATCACTTCGTTCTCACTGTGAAGAAGCCAGGGAAGGAGCCAGCCTCTGTGAGCCAGACGGTGAGCTGCAAGCAGGGAGAAGAGGGAGTCCCAGGGTTACTTTGGGGAAGGAGACCAAAGGACAGGCCAAGTCAGCCATGAAGCCGGCAAGGAGGCTACCACCTTTTCGGCAGGCGTGTGTGACCCCTTGCCAAGCCTTTAAACTGGTCTGGGGGAGCACAAGAACTAGGTTAGAGCTTGGAAAGGCAAGAATTGCGTACATAGTTCCTGTGACTTCAGTGCATAGCAGGTACTAGCCGGGATCCATGGGAGCCCACCTCAGCGTGTCTCACTCATTGGGTGCCTGGGGCACTCCCTGTGTGCCAGGACTCGCCCTCTTTATTACACTGGGGCTCCGTTTCCATCAGAGGGCAATTTTCTGGTGTGGTTTGACTCTGGTCCTGCTCTCTGCCTGCAGGTTTGGATTGAGCTGGGGCAGATCCTGCCTGTGACTATTGAGTGCCGTTCCTGCAGTGCCCTGTCGAGCTACGAGATCAGCAGGAGTATCCACGTCACCCTGGCTGGACAGTGCCAACGCTGTGACAACCGGACTGTGGTGAGGCTAGCTTTGCTGCTCCATGACTAGCCCGGTAGGGAGCCAGCTGTGCTTTGTGCATGCCCCTGGCTCCTGTCGCTTGCAAGGAGGTTGAGTGGTTTGATTTTAACACTCACCCCAGTGGAGAGATTCCCACTATCCAAGTTTTCCTCTGCCCTACCACTAGGGTGACCAAATGTTACAAGGTCAGTTCTGATATTTGGGGCTCTGTCTTGTATAGGTACCTATTATCTCCTGTCCACCCCACCATGTCCTGATTTTTCACCTTTGCTATATGGTGACCCACATACGCTCTTCCCCCGCACAGTCCTGAGTTCTAGGTGCTCCTTCGAGCTTTTTATTTGCACTGACTAGAATAACTGGTGGGGCCTCAGCAGATCTGTAGAGTCTGAGGGCACATGGACTCTTGATTGTTTGAACTCTATATGCCCAGCCTAGGAAGAAAGGGGACATTACTAGGAAAGGGGTGCCAGGAAACGACTCAGATGGTAAATCTTACAGTGGAAGGAATGTGTTGAGCAGTTAGAGCAAGAGACTGCAAAGCAGGACTAAACCTCTGGGTGACTTTGGTCAAGTCATTCAATCTCTATGTGCCTCAGTTTCCTCCCTGATAATTTTAGGGATAATGGTTGCTTAGCTGTGGCAGTGGGATGCTGTGTGCTGAGATGGGTCAGGTCTGTGAAAGGCTTGGATGATGGGCACTACAGAAGTGCCAGCCGCATTATCTGTTGCCCTTTCCCATGTCAGGCAAGCTGGTATCACTGGGTGCCCTTGTGGGGCTGCTCTCACCACATCCCTTTCTGTGCCTTTTGCAGTACAAGTGGATAGCTCAGAGTTCAGATGGACAACCTTTGATCCTGGACCACGTAACCACCTCCACCGGGGACTCAAACCGGGACCTGGTGATCAGACAAGGGGTCCTGCAGGACGGGGTGAATTACACTTTCACAGTGTCTGCCTCTCAGCTTGGAGGGGAGCTGCAGGGGGGATCCAGCATCACTCTGACCCCCAACAACCCACCGAGGGGAGGGGTCTGCACCCTGACACCCGAACACAACCTCTACCTACTGGAGACTCTGGTCTCATACCAATGCACAGGTAACTCATCAGACAGCTCTACCGGGGCATCCTTTGGGCAGCTGCCCACACATAGACCAGGCAGAAGCTGGTCAGATGGACACCAAAGAACACACAGTGCCAGAGAAACAGGGCAACTCCCAGCCCAGTGGGATGTAAATGGGAGGGTGCGAGATTCAGTCTCAGTGCTTCCTGCCCGGCCTGATACAAAGCCCTGTGGGGTGGGGCTGAGTGGACATACACCTAGCCTGGCTGACTGTGGCAAGGTGTGGATCTGAGCTCCCTGTAGACAAGACTAAGTCATCTGGTTTACAAGGGCAATGATGTGTCCTCAAGGCTAAGGGAGATGACAGCTGCCAGCCTTCTGCTCTCACTGGGGGATTTTGACGTGTTGCCAAATATATTAGCAATAGCTGCAGAGCCAGACATGGCCCTGGAAACACAGGGAAACCTGTGATAAAGAGTTTTGCCAAGCAAGGAATCAGTGGGCCTGCAGGCCAGGTGACTTGGTAGCTCACACATGGAACCATGGCCTACGGGAACCCAGAGTGAGAGACAGGGTCAGTGCCCATGTTCTGGCCTCCTAGCTAAGCCATGCTCACTTTCCCTCCATCCACGTCTCCCTTTTCTGCGCTCTCAGGCTGGACGGATGAAGACAGCAGCCCAGTGCAGCTGATCTACACCCTGATTGCTGAATGGTGCTCTCCCGACAGCAGGCACTGTCAGCGTTTCTGCCTCTACCGAGGGATCAAATCTTCCTTCAGCACCCTTCTTCCTGCAGCCACAGGTGCCACTGTCAACATTGTGGTTGAACTTGAGGACTCGCAGGGGGCAAAGACCGTGGCCCTGAATCGGTGAGCATGGGTAGTACATCCAGGGTGGGCGTACCAGAGGAGATGAAGCTGGGTGGTGTTCAGCACCTGTGTGTGGCCTGGGTACTGAACAATCAGAGGGGCAACCAATAGCGTTTGGACTATATATTGCATTTGACAAGTGGCCTGGCTCCACCCATGGGTCCAAAGCTCCCACTGCCCCTGGCTGCAGAGACGAATGACACCCTTGGAAATTGCCAGGTGATTTCATCTAGTTTCTTCCTGCTAGGACCCTGACTCTTACCATGCCGGCCCTGCCGGTGGGCTTCCAAACTGTCACCAGCTGGCTGAAGAACAAGAGCCAGTCAGACTTATGGGCTGTGGTCCAGCAGGGCAATCCCCAGGAGGTGATCCCATATTCCCTGGCCCTCATCACTGCACTGAACCAGGTAAGGGCTCAGCTGTGGCAGCACCCTTCTGCCTGACGCATGAACGTCCATACATGTTTAACGTTCGCATGTGCGCACAAATACCCTTGCACATGCATGCCCCTTTGCCAGCAGAAAAGCCTGTTCATGAGAGCTCTTGTGTTCTCCAGAACTCGGGGGGCCAGGGCAATGAGGAGGAGCTGGGAGATCGCATCTCCATCCGCAGCAACGTCACCACAGCACTGACCTCCCTCAATATCTCCAGCGTAAAGGAGGTTGCCCAGCTGAGTGCAGTGCTGCAGCAGTGTGTGGTACGACCTTGCTCTTGCCTCTTTTCCCTTGGCCTGAGTGCACAGTCTGGTCACTTCCATGGAGTCAGTCCAGCTCCTTGCTTTGAGAAAAGCTCCACCTCCTCAGCCTGGGGGGGCCCTCCCTTTCCTTGCTGTCTGCCTCTGTTTTCCCAGGCACCATAGTGAAAACATGCCCCTTTGTGTGGGTCTAAATAACCACTGAGTCCCCCCATGCTCTTTGCTCACCAAGGCCCAAAGGATTCTGAGATGTTGGCTTTGAGGGTACGTGTTGTGGGATCAGCCTCCTTTGGGACAGTCACCTCCAGGAAATCTTGGAATGGGAGGAGAGAACCTGCGAGTCCAGTGCCCCCTGAATTCCTCTCACCTTAGTGAGAGCAGGGGCAGGAGAAAAGGGACGAGTGTGTGTGCAGTGATGGATCCTACCATCAGGATCAGAGGGAGTCAGAGAGAGGCCTGGGAGGGCCGGAGAAGAGAGCATGGCCTCCTGATGCCTTTGTGTAGGGAGGATAATGCTGGGTTATAGAAACAGACGGGGAGCAGGTCAAGCTGCAGTGTTGGGCGCGCTCTAAATCCTCCCTGAACTAGACAGAAGGGAGGAATGGTGCGAAGGGGCAGTTGGCAGATCTTGGTGGCCTGAAGTGGTGATGGAGAGCGGGAATCCAGAGAGCAAGGTGTGTGGTGAGGCCAAGGGGAGCACGAGGGGAAGGCTGAGGCATGGAGGGCTGATGTGCTGGAATGCAACCTGGAGCCCCCCTTTCCCATCCTCAGGCGTTTCCTGGAGAGCTCAGCCCTGAAAGCCAGGCCAGGACCCTGGCAGCAGCCCAGAGAATGATCGACGTCATCAGCTCGGAGACGGAGGAGGGTCACGAGACGCCCACTTCTGCCGGTAACAGCATCCTGGGTGTTCTGGGTAAGCAACCAGGTACCTCAGCACCATAGGGCGGGACTGGGGGTGGGAGGCAGCAGAGCCGTACCCCTGGAAGCTGGAATCCCTGCACCCCAGAGAATAGGGCAGCTGCCTGACTTGGCAGCCAGGAGCAATCCGGCTACTGTGTCCCCTCTGAAGTGCCACAGTCCGGCTGCCTCTTGCTCCCCAGGACCATCCTTGTCAGCAGCCTTGCCAGGCCTGAGGCAAAGTCTAACCCTAAGGGGCCCATATTCAAAGTGGGGCCATTGCCCTCATGAAGGGAGATGGGAAGACAGGTGTGAGGAAGCAGCAGGACCCTGAGGGGTGTGAAATCTTTTCCAGGGAGTACGTTATCTGCTCTGGACATGTCCCCCCACCCACCTCTGGGGGCATCTGGTCTCAGCACTGCATTGACTGCCTTCAACCTCACCCGCGCCCTGATGAAGTCCCTGATGAAGTCCCGGGTTCTGAATGAGGAGACCTTGTTGCTGTCTGTCTCGGAGATCCGCACGCAAGGCAAGAGGGCCGAATCCCCCAACCTGCTGTGCCTGGAGCCCTCTGAGCGGTGCCTCTTCTCCGTGCCCAGCGTGCTGGCCGGGCAGCTGGCAGGAAGTCAGGAGGTGGTGCAGGTGCTCATGGACATCTCTGTCAACCCCTTCCCGTTCAACTACTCCACCAACTCCTCCATCTCCACCCACCTGGCTCTGCTGGAATTCACCACTCCTGGAGGGGCACCCATCCCGGTTTCCAATCTGTCCAGGGAGAGGGCTATAGGGCTGAGACTGCCAACCGGGCAGCAGGAACCACAGCACGCCCCTCAGACGCAGATCCTCATCCCCCCTGAGGAGTCAGTCAGTTTCACAGTGCAGGCCTCGGCGGGGAGCGATGCCGAGGGGGTGCATGTCCAGGTTGGCATCACTGTGCAGCAGGGTGAGTTGCTAGCGGCTGACAGGGCTGCTCTTGGTCTCAGAAGGCAGTGCTGATCTGCTCCTTTGCTCAGTTGGGTGGGAAGAGTTAAGCGTGGATTGGCTGTGAGCTTCCCTCTCTCCCACTTGCATATAGACACACTGGGTCTCTGCTCAAGCCAAGGGATGGCAGAAATAAGAGGCATTGCCATTGGCTACCTGAGCCAGAAGAGAGACTCCACAAGCTGACTTTTAGGTCCTCATAGGTCCCGTTAGTTGGCCCATGACTCAGGACTGACACAGCCACAAACCCTGGAGCAAGTCTGATTCCATCAGCTGAGAGCCATGGTACGCCTGCCCTGCATGCCCATCCCAGCTGGTACATTGCACTGAATGCAAATGAAGGGGGCTAGCAATGTGGGTTTGGTACCTCTCAGCTCAGTTAGATGCTTTCTCCACATCACAGATGGGATTCTTATCTTCCAAGTCAGTCCCTATCAAGGAGTTTCTTTCCTACAGCTGTCATGCTCTTCTAAAGCACACATACCCTAGCCCCATGCATAATGGCCAGGCCTGACTGCATGTTGCAAACCTTTGTGATGGTGACCATTCATCTCCTTGCAGGCTTTGACCCCAGCCAGGAGAGAAGGCCCTCAATCCGGTTCTACGGGCACTACACGCCAATTCCCAATGAATTCCACTACTCCTGGAAGGAAGAAATGATTTTCTCTGATAGCCTGTCAGGAGGAAGCAGAAGGGAGGTCACCATCTTACTTTCTCCGTAGGTATCTGTTCGCCCACCGTGGTGGGATGTGTGGCTTCCTTCCTTCTGTGCTGCCACTTGGGGCTTGAGAGCTCCACCTGCCCTATGGGAAGGGGGCAGAGGCTGGGGGGATAATCAGTGTCCATGAGAAACAGCTGCCCTCTGCAGTGTGCCTCCCCAGCACAGCATCTGAGTCTGCCTTCTCAAAATGATGAGCCCCAGGGGCTGCAGTGATAGCCAAGAGAATCCATTCCCTGTGCCAAAATGCCTCTGCTTCATTTGAGATCTTTTGTTCCTGGGGAGGACTGGCAAGATGTTTGGGAAGTGGGGAGAGGGAAAGATCTTAGCATTTAACAATGAGAGGGCAATGTCCTAGGTGCACCTGAAGGAGACATCAGGAGGGTTTGGAGGAGCTCTGAGTGCTGCCCTTGGTCATGGCTGGGGAGGTCTGGACTGAGGGCTTTCCACAGGTGTGTGTGGGGTGGGGTGCTCGGGGAGTGCAGGATGGGAGTCAGAGGGTTGGATCCCTGTGTTTAATGTTTGCTAGCCAGGCCAACAGGCTGTGGAGCAGAAGGCAGGGAAAGTGTGATCCCAGCCCTGGGCTGGGGTTGGGCCCCATGGAGCCACACTTGGAATGCATCTGGGGTCAGCCCTGCTTGTGGGAATTCCCTGATGTGGGCCAAACCCCACACTGGGGAGCTAAGGTGTGCCTCTCCACAGTCTTCCTGCTGTCTGTGTTAGATACGCTGCCCATCACTTCCTGTCCTAAACTGGTCATGTGTCATGTTAAACAGCTGCCGCACCCTGCCCCAGCCAAGTGCAAAGTCTGTTGTTTGCAAAGGACTTGGGCGCTCTTTGTTCTGAAGGGTGCTACTGAACCAACAACTCACTCCAGTGCCATCCTGTTTCCTTCCAGCCACAGCTTCAACAGGACACGCCGAGACTATCACATCAACATTACCAACCACTTGTCCCAGGTTTCCATCAATGCCGCGGTCACCGTCTTTGCCAGCCTCTGCCAGTACTTTCACTTCCCTAGCATGCAGTGGAGCACAGAGGGCTTGACGCCAATGGCCGCCACCAGCCAGAAGGAGATCACATGTCTGACCGAACATCTCACCGTCTTTGGAGCCAGTCTCTTTGTGCCACCACACAGCATCGTCTTCCTGCCCCCAGTAAGCTGGAGGTGGCCATGCCAGGCTGGTGGGGGGAGATGGTTGGGTGATATTTGTTTTAGTGTAATTGGGACAGTTGCCATCTTGGCCAACACCCGGGCACCTCCCTTGCTAAAGCTCCAGTGGGGGCTCCCTGTCTGAAGAATGGCAGGAGTCAGGCTGTAAGAGCAGGAAGTTTTGGTCTCCATGCTGCAAGCTCAATGATTAATTGAGCTGTATTGAACATGCTGCCAATAGCTGTCTGCTAACTCCCAGTGAGGTGGGACTATCCCACCTGGAACTTGTCTCTGTGTGAAATTCTCCCCCTGCAGAAGAGACTAAGCCTGGAGCTAGATACCACCCTATACACTCTAATTTGAAGACTTCAATGGGAATTCAATGGTGCATAGGCCTTAGGCTGTGCCCTTCCTCCCCCCAGCCCTCAGGGTTAATTCCCTCACAAAAGGGAGTGAGATGGGAGATGATGAAGAGAGAGCAAGACTCTTGGCTAAATGGGTCTCAGCAGGTGTGTCTTAGCTAGGGGCTGCCTTGTGAGTTCCTGGTGACCAGAAGATAAAGACCAGTTCTGTTGACACCAGGCTCAGGTTCAACATCTGTTCGGAGTTGTTCTCCAATAGTCTCTTACTGGTCACATCCCCTGCAGAAACAAGTATTACTGGCTCTTTCTGGATAGCCACTCCCGCTCTGGAGGCAAAGTTGAATATAGTAACTTGGAGGAAATATTCCCTCTTGGTACTTTTAGCACACCAAGCATCCCAGATCTTCCTCATAGATGATGGCCATTGGTCTGCAGGATCCACAGGTGCTGTTTGCTGATTTATCTGAAGGAATTCAGGTGCTCACACCAGAGTGAGGGGAGCAGTAGAACTGCTGTAGAGACAGAGGGTACCGCTGATGGTTTCTGCCTCTTGTCTCCGCTGGTGGATGGGGTGGTAGGCTCACATGGGAGCCCTGCCACCTGCTTCTACCCTCGCCCATGTTGGGGTTTCAGGGCAAGCGCCCCAGGCAGACTCCACTGGCTGTGATCACCTGCTGCGTGCTCTTCGCCATCTATCTGGTGATGGTGCTGATTGCCCACAAGCTGGATGACATTGACCTCACCCGGGTGGGTATCATCCCTCGCTGCGGCCAGCCCGGACGGTACAAGTACTGGGTAATGGTGAAGACAGGCTGGAAAAGAGGATCAGGTATGGTGAAGGGCCCATTCCACTTGCATCAAGGTTGGGCTGGTCTAAGTGAACCCCGTGGCAGGAGGCCCTGATCTAGAAAACTTCTGAAGACCATCATTCACTCTGTGTCTTCCATCATTCCAGTCCAGTGGCCTCAGAATAGGGGTCCCTTGATGGATCTGTGCATGAGAAAAAGCCCAACATTGACTGGGAGTGCAGAATTAATTCCCTCCTATGCTCCAAGGGAGGTGGGATCTCTTTGGAGCTGGGATGGGATTTGTTGGTGGAACTGTGGGCTTGTGTAAGGGGCATGTATGGGGATAGGAGGGAAAGGGGGGGCACCCAGTGTAGGAGGAATTGGGAAGCAAAGCATTTCCCCAGTGCCTTTTAGTGTTTGCTCATTTTGGGGGGAATGAGACCAACACCCTGCTTCCACCAATGTCTTCAACATCACTGCAAAATGGAAGTCCCTGTGTGCAATTAAAGGCTAAATCCACTGTCATTTCAGCTATTTGCAGTCAGCTGGGTTGTGGGAGGACAAGTTTCATGAATTCTGATGTAGGCAACAGACCACGCCTAAGCTGTCATCTTCCACATCTTTTCCAGGCACCACGGCACATATAGGGATCAGCTTGTATGGCCTGAACAAAAGTGGCTCTCGCCACCTGGACAAGGGCTGGGCCTTCCAGAGAAACAGCCAGGATATTTTCCAAGTGGAGACTGATGCCAACCTGGGTGAGATCTGGAAGATCCGCATCTGGCATGATAACACTGGTACGGTGCACAGTGTGGGGTTTCCGTGTCTATAAAAAAAATCTAGATCATTGGGTGCCAGACTGCTTCCTGTGCTTCTGCTGCATCTCAAATCCAGAACACAGATGTGATACACTGCACTGGTGGGGGTTGGCTTGCTGCAGGGGTACCCGGATAGCTGGCGTGAGACATCAGGTGCAGCGTACATACATTAGGCATGTAAACTCTGCTCTGTTCTTGATCAGGACCTGCTGCTGTATTCTGGTGTCAATGGAGCATGCACTAGTAGAGATTAACTCTGTTAATCTTCAGACTGACCTTTATGATCCAGGGCAAGATTTCCTGAAGTGACTAGAGATTTGGGGCACCCGCTGCGCCACTCCTGAAAGCAGCCTTAATTTTGGAAGCGCAGAGCAGAAATGCAGGTTGCTGTAATGGGGCTCATAGGTCTTTCTAATCGGACACCCAAAACCACAAGTCACTTCTAAAAATCTTGGCCACGCCCACTCTATTGATTTCAGTGGTGCTGCACTGATCTGCACAGGTGAGGATCTGGCCAATAAAGTTTCCTTTAAATTGAATCCAGAAAATTCAGCATTAAAGCTTGACTCCATAATGCATCTCATTGCACTTATATTTGAGTATAGGTCCCATCTGGTATGAAGAGGGAGATCAGGGAAACTATGAACATGCACAGTGCTGGCCTTGAGTTATCTTGATGTGGTGGTGACTTGAAGCCAGCACATAACATGAATGCATGTTTTTTTTTTCCTCTCAGTCTTTCTCTTCTGTTTGTGGCCTGTTACATACTGAGGAGTCAGCAGCTACCCACTTAGTTTTCACAGCAAAACACTTAGTTTCATTACAGACAAAAAAGGGGGAGAGATCAAAGGTTGCACTGGTCTTGCCAATATATAAGCCAGCACATTCCTCATTAGAAGTTCAACAAACAGTTTTGTCTCACTCTCAGTAAAAGACAGTTGCAAACTAGAACATTAATTAGAATATATCCATGTACTGTTACCATCACTGGTCTGTTCAATGTCTTCATCAATGGCATAGAGCTTACATTTATGAAGTTGGTGGATGATTCCAAGCTGGGAGGGGTTGCAGAGCTCTGGAGGGTAGGATTAAAAATCAAAATGCTTAGGACAAATTGGAGAAATGGTCTGAAGTTAGTAAGATGAAAGTCAACAAAGACATGTGAAGAACTCCATGTAGTAAGGAAAAAATCAGTTGCACACATACGAAATAGAAAATGACTCCCTATGGAAAAGTTTTAGTGAAAGGGATCTGGAGGTCAGAGTGGATCACAAGCTAAATATGAGTCAACAGTGTCACGGTGTTGCTCCCCTCTCACCCCAAAAGGCAAGTGTCATTCTGAGATGTATTAGCAGAAGTGTTGTACGCAGGCCAGAAGAAGGAATTCTTTTGCTCTACTGCCTCTTTATTAGGTCTCAGCTGGAGTATTGTGTCCAGTTCTGGGTGCCAAATTTCAGGAAAGATGTGGACAAATTGGAGAAAGACCTGAGAAAAACACAACAAAATGATTAGAAGTCTAGAGAGAGAGAAAACTGGGTTTGTTTAGTCTGGAGAAGAGAAGACAGGGATGTGGAAGGGGAGGGACGTAACAGTTTTCGAGTATATAAAAGGGTGTTACAAGGAGGAGGGAGAAAAATTGTTCTTCATAGCTTCTGAGGCTAGAGTAAGAAGCAATGGGTTTAAATTGCAGCAAGGGCAGTTTAAGTTGGACATTAAGAAAAACTTCAGCATCAGAGTGGTTAAGCATTGGAATAAATTGCCTAGAGAGGTTATGCAATCTCATCCCTGGTGATTTTAAGAGTAGGTTAGACAAACAATTATCAGGGAAGATCTAGATCAGTGGTTTTCACTTTTTTTTCTGGGGACCCAGCTGAAAAAAATAATTTATGCCCGTGACCTAACAATTCCATGTTTGAGCAATGCATTCCAGTCTTTCAGCAGTGGTGGCAGGGGATGCCGAGACCCAGTACCTAAGGGTCTGTGACCCAGAACTGGGTCCCGATTCGTAGTTTGAAAACCACTGGTCTAAGTATTAGTCCTGTCATAAGTCCAGGGGGTGGGATGAGAAGACCTTTCCTTCCGGTTCTATAATTCTATATGTGTTTGATAGCATCCAGAGTGCACAAGGTGCTGTCCCAAACATATTTGCTGCTCTGACGAGCCCATTATCTACGGTTCCAAGAATGTCTGGCCAAGAGGAACTTGGCAGCTCAAATACAGTAGCTTAACCTCAGAGCATCCACCCTGAGAACTCCTTGAATCCCTACTTCTTGGATTAGAGTACCTTGCAAAGCACATATATAACATGATGGTTGTGGATGCCTACCTCAGGTGAAAGTAGGATGAACTGGAGTCTGGACTTCTCTCCATCTCCTGCCATTGGAGGATGACTAAGCAAAGAAATGAGTTGCAAGGGTGTGAATTCATTAGAAATTGCAATGGGAAGGCACTGTTTGGAAATGCAGATGTATCATTCTCTCCTCCTCCACATCCCCAGGCCTGGACCCATCCTGGTATTTGCAGCATGTCATTGTCTGGGACAGACAGACGGACAATATGTATTTCTTCTTGGTGGATGACTGGCTGTCAGTGGAAAATGAGAAGAATGAAGGACTGGTTGAAAAGGAAGTCTTGGCTGCATGTGAGTGGCATTTCAGAGTTTCACTTAGCATTATAAATGCAGTAGCACCAAGAAGCTCTGACTGAGGTCAGGAGCCATTGTGCTAGGTGCTGTATACGACATATGCATATGACACTCCTTGGCCTGAAGATCTCACACTTTAAATAACCAAGGCAGACCCACAGTGGGAGAGGAAACATGTCCAAGGTTGCACAGCAGGTCAGCAATGGAGCTGGGAATAAAACCTGGGTCTCACGACCAGTCTGGTGCCATAGTGTGATGACACTAAGAAGGGTGGCTGTGGGCAGGGGCGAAGGTATCTTTGACAGAGCTACTGCTGCTGGTGCCCAGACTAACTTGGAGGAGCTTGTCTAAATAATAGTGGTAATGGAGACACTGGAGTGGAAAATGGGGAGAAAACTCATGGTAGCGCTCAAGCAAGAAGGAATGTGTTGGTGATGGTAGAGGCGATGGCTGGAGGGAAAGGTCCAGAGGCGGGGATGGTGGTGGAGATACAGTCCCGAGGGGGGAGGAGAAGGGAATGTTGATCATTTGCATTGTGTCTTTTTCAGGCCCACAGGAACTGAGATGCTTCTCTCGGGTTTTCCCTGCCCAGCTGCGTCTTGGCTTTTCTGATTGGCACCTGTGGCTGTCCATCTGGGGCCGCTCTCTCCACAGCCGCTTCACCCGGGTGCAGAGGATTACCTGCTGTGTGCTCACTGTGTACCTCTTCCTAGCCACATGTGTGCTCTGGTATGGAGCCATCGGAGTTGAGGGCTACAGGTGGGTCCCACTGTATCTGTCTTTACAGGAGGGTTTCATGCAAAGAGACAGAGAAGCATGGATGAATGAGTTGAAAGTCATGAATGAAGCTTGAGGGTAAAACCACTGGGGCTGAGATTTTCAAGGGAGTCCAGGGAGTTAGGCACCCAGATACCACTTCATCACAATGAGATTTGGATGTCTAACTCCCTTAAACTCCTTTGAAAATCCTGGCTTGAATGGTGAGATGGGCATGGAGGAAGTAGCTGATGTTCTAGACTCCTGGCACATTAGGGATCTGGAGAGCTCATCTAGTCGGAGGCAGGATGAAGTAAACCTACATCAGCTTTGTTCAGCTTGTTCTCAAAATTCTCCTGTGATGGGGATTCACTTTCTCCTTTGGAAGCCTGTTCCACAGATGAACTACTCTTAGGATTAGAAAGTATTTTTTTCTAGCCTAATCTGTGGCCAGGGAGATCTAGGTTGTTCTTTCTTGTCCTCCCTTCAGGGGGCATGGAGAACAGTTGCTCACTGTCCTCTCTATAGTAGCCCCTCATGCATTTGAAAACCATTTATCAGGACCCCCTCAGTTGTCTTTCCTCAAGTCTAAGCATTGCCAGATTTTCTTAATCTTTTCTCATCGGCCCTCGGTCTTCATGCAATGGCTCCACACGCAAAGGGACCTATGCAAAAAGTGTCCCCCTACCCAGCTATGAACGTTCCACCATCCTGGAACCACTCAAGTCACTGCATTGTCTCTGTTTCTCTCCCATAGTGCTCCCCTGGGGAGCCAGATTTCCGTGACAGCAGAGAGCATTGCTGTAGGGATGGTCGTGGCTGTGGTGGTCTTCCCAATACAGTTTCTCTTCACCTTCATCTTCAGGAAAACTCACAGTAAGGTACTAGTTACCATCCACCTGCACCGCCCGTTCAGCCTCTACATCACCCACTCACCCGACCTGTTCTTACAACCTCACCAGTCCCATCCAACCTCACCCTTAGGGGTGGCAAGTTTGGCATGATCAGCATGAAGGACCTTGTATCATCACCACCTTTTCAGTGCCTCTTCGGTGAATAAATGTTCTCAGAACTTGCCAGTCACCAGGGTCAGTCGGATCCCTTTTCACCAACATTAAATCCATTTAATCTTTTCAAGGACACTCTCTAAAATGTTGCTATCTATTTTATGGACACCAGGGGAAGACATGGCTAAAATACACAGCCAAAGATAATGGAAAATGAGTTGGTCAAAAGATTGGGTGAGATTTTTGCCAAAATGTGTCTGCATAGAAGTTCCAAATTTTGGTTTAAAATTAAAATAAAATGAAGAATTTCAAAAACTTTGACCAGATTTACATATCAGCACTTAGGGTTGTTTTTAGAACAGGGTTATGATGATGGTGGTGATGATGATGATGATAATAATATGTAATACATTCCTTGGATCCCACCTTGGACTAGGATTTGATTGTGCTAGGTGCTGTACAAACATGGAATAAAAAGACTGTCCAGACCCAAAGAGTTTATAATCTAAATATGATAGGAAAATTGGAAAATATGCAAAAGGAATTCTGCTTCCAGCACAAAAAGCTGACAAGTGTTTCCACATGACCAGACTTCCAGGCTCAGGTAGGGAGTAATGATAACCTCTAGCACTTCTACAGCATTTTCATCAGTAGCTGTTCAAGCACTTTACAAAGAATGCCAGTATCATTTGCCATATTTTACAGATGGGGAAACTGAGGCCCAGTGAGGCAAGCATGGACTTGTCCAAGGTCACCCACAAGTCAATAGCAGAGTGAAAAGTAGAACTGATGTCTCCTGAGTCCCAGTTCAGTGCACAGTCCACTAGACACTTGTCTGTCACTTAGGAGAGTCTCTTGCATGCCAACTGCAAATCCTAGTGTTAACTGTTAGGGTCCAGCTGTCAGATCCCTGCCTTTATTTGTGCACATGTTGCTTTGTGTTTGCTCACTGACACCTGGGCACACACTAGTATCTGCATATGCAGGTGACCAATTCTAACGCAAGTCAACATCTTCTGGGAGAGGGCAACGCACCGGCATGAAGGGACAGACTTGGAGCCTGGTTCTTGACATGTACTGTGGATGGTCACAGCATCCAGACAAAGCGCCATTCTGCTTCCCTGTTTCTTACAGGTGGTTGTGGAAGACCCTGACCCACCTGTTCAGGACTCTCAGATGGTGGAGATGGATGTGTGCCTCAAGCACTCTGAGCTGGGCAGCTCCTCATTCCTATCTATCCCTGGAGGCATTGAGTCCACCATGGATGTGAGTTCTGCTAGTTGTGTAAGTGAAAGATCAGCCATTCTACACACCTTTTGGGGGCCTGTGGAGGAAACAGGTCCACATCCTGGGGAGGGCAGGTAGGTGTGTCTCTTGCCATCTCACTGACTTTCCCCAGGTGAGTATTATATTTCTGGATGTGTAGCTGCCCCTCAGGTCTTGCAAAGATTGCTTTTTTGAAAACTGAGCTCCAGGAAAAGGCTTAATCATCCAGGAGAAGGCCTCCCAAGCTTGCTCAGTCCAAGCTATCCCACCTGCAACTATCTTCCCTGTCCCCTTTTCTTTCACAGACATGAGAGCACAGATACAAACCAACATGGACCTAGTGGGGGCAGACCTAGGGGTTCCAGCTACCAGAGATGTGTCCCTCATGGAGGGAAGAGCCCCTCTCATGTCATCCTGAAGACTCTGTTTAACCCTTTCTCTGCTGGACTAGAATAACTCGCTCTCAACCAGGATGGGGAGCCCAGGGAAACACCCTCCAGGAATCCTGATGACCATGTGGCTTCTTCTCTCGTAGTTCATCTGCACCCCTTCATCCTTTTTTCTTTTCAGGAGTCCCCTGTGAGTAGGAGGCCAGCATCCACCCAGGAGCATCTCACCAAACTGGGCCATGAAAGGTGCTTCTGCAGCAATTGGTTGGGGGGGGGCTGGAAAAGAGGATGTGGCCCCCTTAATTAAAGCATGTTCTTGTCCACCCTGAATCAGTTCTTTAGTGGGGAGATGGCTCCAGAGAGGCAAATGCAGGCAGGGGGTGGATGGATAACACACCCATGGCATGAGAGTGTCAGGTCCCAGCGACTGAAGCAAATTAATCCATTATATGCTGAACTGAGGCATTGTTGAAAAACATGTAGTGGTGGGAGACAAGGCAGATAAAATGAGCAGACTCCTCAGAGCTCTGACAAGTCCATGGAAATCTCTCTGTGGGCGCAGGTGGTCTACACCCCCCCCCCAACTGACATCTTGTCTGAGGAATTTGCATAAGCCCCTTGGAAACAAGTAAAATGCAAGATGAGCAAAGGGGCAAGGTTTATGTTTCACTAGCTTGGTGTGGTGGCTAGATTGTAGATGGCAAATGCAATCCTGATCAAGCTCAGGCAGGAGGGTGGTTCCCATCCAAACAGGGAAGAGCCAGGATGGGACCTCCTTCACACTGGGACTAGGGATCAACCAGGTGTTGCCCCTTTGTTTCCGCAGGTCTGTGAAACACTGGCCCTCGTGTGACAGCATCTTCAACATCCCCGATCATCCAAGCTCAGACCCTTCGGGGAGCCAGGGTCGGATTCTCAAGAGGAAAAAAGCTCTGCTGAAGCTGGGAAGTGATTCTCCATCCAGCTCTGATGCTGAACCCCTGTCCTTCTCCTTGGGAGACTCTGAGGATAGCAGAAGAGCTAGCTGTGGCCACTTCCTCAGTCGCTCTGGTACTTTCCTCTTTTCTTTCCTTCCCCCCTTTCATTCCCTCCTTCCAGCCCCACTCTACTAGCCTCATTCTTGAGATGGCTTTAGAGTGATAAATGTAGCTGCTGCTCCAATAGATAGAAGGGCCTCTGGCTTCTCAAGGCCAGTTTTGCTGTTGAGCTAAATGGACTGAACCCAAGGTGCTACTGTCTTGCCTTTCCTGTGCTAACTGCAGGGCTTCTCTACTGACACCCCTCTCCTCTCTCTCTCCGCTCAACAGAGGAAGATTTGATCAACTCCATTGTAGCCAAGACACGGAAGAGCAGCTCATCGGATTGTGGCACATCTGACAGTGGCAGGTTCTCGCCCCGAGCCGAGGGGGATCTCGTCTCCCAAGTGTACGTCTATGGGCCAGGCCCTGCCCAGAGCACTCCCAAAATACTAACTGGGGAGCCCAGGCCAGAAAGATTCAGAGATGTTCAGGCCACAAGGGAGCTTTAGGATTACATAGTCTGACCTCCTCAGAGACTTTGTTCTGCAGGCCCTGACCCAGCGAGGAGCAGTGTGTTTTGTGGCCAATTACATTCAGAACCCTGAATTCTCATTTGGTTTTCTTTTAGTTTTGCATTTTTAATATTCCCATCCATCTCTGGGGGCCCTAGTACAGCTCAGGGCTTCTTCCCAGCCCCAGGCTCTGATGTTGACACTGGTTAACCACCATCTCTCTTACCTTATAGCATGGAAAGTTCCTGCAGCAACTGGTCTGATGACATCCCAGAGCCGGGGAGGAGCAGCTGGAGCTTCCGGCGCAAATCCATCTCTTACCTCTCCACTTCGATGAGCTCAGGCCACATGTTCCTCCCCGATCCAGAGCCTCCGTCTGTCCCTCTTTCATCCTTCTCCACCCGGATAGGTGCGTGAGTAACCTGGAAAGGGGGAGCCGCCCTTAACTGACAGTGGGGTTGGGGAAAAGAGACTTCCTGCCTGTGAGAATGACTCCACTTGATGTCGAACATCTATTGACTACTTGGGGGTCACAGTTTAAACTCCTCTTCCTTCAGCTGCCATTTCCCTGCTCCCGGCTCCTATCTCCCTCATGGCACCAGATGGAGAGTGAAGCCAGGGCCCTGATTTCCTGCCCAGCTGCACCAGCTGGGGAGTGAAGCCAAGGCTTTCACCTGCTGTGAGCCACCCCAAGCATGCAGAAAGTAACTCCAAACAGGTTGCAGTGGCTGAATCTCCACCAAGAAGCAGCAGTCAGTGAGAAGAGGGCACCATTAATCCAGGGCAGTGGAAGGGCGATCAAGTGAAAGCAACTGGACTGGCTTCTCTAGGCTCTGGCATAGCCAAATTCTGGCCCCAGCAATGGGAATCAGAGAGGCTGCCCAAATACTGTAGCTGGGGAGGGTAATGTTGGATCTAAGTGATGTCAGGGATTTGAAAAAAACTACTCCAAAGGCTGGTTGCTTTTCCCGCAGGGGTGTCCCGCAGACCTTTGGAGTGGCTCTTCCCTGGCTGGGTGCTGCCCATGACCTATGCCTTCATCTTCCTGCTTGTGGCAGGCTGCTTCACCATCACCATCCTCTATGGCGCCTCCCTCCACAACCACGCTGCCCTAATGTGGCTCATCTCCTCTGTCTTCTCCTTCCTCACCTCCTTTGTGGTGCTGGAGCCACTGAAGGTAATGGCTACTCCTGGTGGGATTCTCCCCTCATCCACACCACTGCTGACCCACCTCAAGCTGAGAGCCACAAAGCATTTTGCAGACGTCAGTTAACTCACAGCATCCTTCAGGTGGGATAATACAGCTGGGGAAACTGAGGAGTGAGTCAGTGGCCAGCAAGGATGGAGCCCTGCAATCCTCATTGCAGAGCCTCATGCATGTTGACTTGGCAGAGAGACCGCTTCTCACCATTTGCATTGTTTGAACCCCTACTTGCTGCTGACTCTCCTGTGTTATCTTGGGCAAGCTGCTGGCCTGCTCTGTGCCTCAGTTTCTCCATCTCTGAAATAGGGGCAGTGTTGTCCTGGTTCTCCCAAGAGGGTGGAGATGAGCAACTTCATACCTTGCCAAAATCATGCCAGGGACATTCAGGGGAGATTGGAGCCTTTGCCGTCCCCCCAGAGAGGGTTTATTCAAGCCCCCCTCCCTTTTCCATGGGCATACCTTATTCCCCAGGCCTTGCTCTGCTGGTTCGGGGGGGCCTGCTGCTCCGTGGCCCCTAGAAGAGCAACAACCCCTTGCTCCAGAGCATTGGGCTCCCACTCTTTCCACTGTCCTGTCATGGTAGGTGGTGCTGGAGGCCCTGTGGGCTGCTCTCATCACCAAGCCGGTGGCCAGCGAAGGAGAGGGGCTGGTGGAGGAGCCACTGGTGAAGCCGGTGCCCGAGCGTATTGGCAAGGTGCGTGTGCCCTATGGGTATGGGCTTCTCCAGGCCAAGGAGGAGGCGAGGAAAGTGCGGGTGCTGCGAGTGCTGATGAGGGTAAGGCAGCCCTCTGTTAATTGCCCCACTTCTGCTGCTGTTCATTTCTCTGCTCATAGAGGACATGGGATGTTTTGTGTAGGGACCACAGTGTTTCTGTGGGAACTGACCAAGGGGAGTTAGCTAGACCCTCTTCCTTCTCTGTCCTCATTCTCCATTTCCATTCCCAGCTATAGCCCCAGGTCCCTGCTGGGCCATGAACCCAGTTACTGTCTAAGGGCACCCGTTGGTAACTGAACCTAATGCTATGGCAAGAAAGAAGGTGTATGACTTGGCTGTTTTGTACCAGCCTGTGTGGGCTCTCTATGGCCGCTAGATGTCAGTGTGAGTTCACATTTGCACCGCCAAATCACATCTGAAGATAGCTGGGCCCTGTTCAAACTCCTAGCTGTATCTCCAAAGCTCAGGATGCTGTGGGGCCCCAGGCCTGGTCACAGGCAGTGAAGGCTTCACATGAGCAAGCTGTTCCATGATGGGATTTCTAGATCTTGCTCTGGAGCATTGGGCTCTGGTCCCTCTTGGACACAGATGAACTAGACTGGCCCTTGTACAGTGGTTCACATCCTATCTGTTCCTTTTCTCAGCTCACACTCCAGTTTTCCTAGTTGTTCTGGATTCGTTCCTTAACTGAAGACCTCCATTTTCTCATTCTCTCTAGAGCTGTCTTACTCACATGCTCTTCCTCCTTGTGGTTCTGATTGTCAACTACCAGAGCTGTTTCCACGACCGCAATATCCACCTCCTGCATGCTGCTGTCAGACAGGCAGTCACCGCCCCAAATGACAGAGGATTGAACTTCTCCTCTGTGCGCAGGTGGGCTGAGGAGTGGCGCAGCTATTTTTTGGGACTGTATTATGCTGAAGGCCCAACATGCTCATGCTTCAGGGCATAAATCCATAGGTGTCAGGAAGAAAATTTTCTCCATGTGCAGCTTACAACATAATTGCCCTCTACAGTGATGCTGGTCACTGCAAACTGGATCATGAGTTGGCTAGACTTCAGTCTTGATCTAGCATGGCAACTTCTGTTTCCCTGGAGTGAGATCATCTGGAATCTGTGGAGATTGGGGTACCAATTTGTAAACTTAGGAGTAACTTTGTTTCTGTTTAAATGGTGAACTTTGGTATTTTCATAGTAACTCATGTCAAAAGAGACCTACAGTTAGGGATAGGGATAGGTACAGAGCCTAGCACCATGGAGTCCTCGTCTATTACTAGCCAGCTGCCACAATACAAACACTAAAGGATAATTCAAATGATCAGCAGTGATATGGTTAATAATTTTGCTATTTAAATTGCTCTCTGTAGGTTTCAGAGTTAACCTAAATGAGTGGAACAGTTCACCTGTTTCAGAGCTAGCGTGTCAGGCTTTCTGCAGACTCAGAAGATGATGTTAAACCAGCTTCTGCTCAGCTCTCCTTTTCATGGTCATCTTCATGACTACCAGGGCTACAAACAGACTGACTTCAATAACAAAAGCTCAGATTCCTCTGTAGAGTGGGCTTCGCAGGGGTGGGATGGTGGGGACACATCACAGTGGTTGTACAGCACTGGGGTGAATTACCCCATCCCTCTGGCCTCTTCATTTTGCAGTGACACTGATACATGGGAGTGGATAGACTCTGTGTTACTGAGCTATCTCTACAGCAATCCCCGACTGATCTTGGTTGGAGTGCCTCGACTTCGGCAGGAACGCTCTGCTGTCGACGTGCTTCCTTATCCGCGTGAGTGCTGGTAAAATCATCTCCACTGCTGGCTGGGAGAGAGGCCATGAGGGTGTCTGTGGGGCAGAAAATGGTTTCAGCCACAGAGGATCGACTGTTCTATTTAGTTAGAGTGGGGGACAGACCCCAAAGGACGAAGCATACCTATTTTACAGCTGGGGAAACTGAGGCACAAGACGATGGGGACATCCTCAAGATCACATAGTGTTGCCAGTGAAATTTGGGAGTTCAGATACTAACAGCTAGAAAAAGATTAGGGGGTGCTGAAGTTTGCAAGGTGTTTTCTTGCTACAGTTCAGGGGGCTAAAGCTGTACTCTCTGTGTTGCGTGGGGTTTACAACTCAGCAGCCACTTCCTGAGGGGGATGGGTTCCCCGGACTCTGACCACTGGTAAAGGAGTCGGTCAGGGGATCCTGGCTAATCATGGGCACCGGAAGGGTGGCACGGACAGCACTGTGAGGTGAGGGGAAAGCATGTGGGTCCAGACACAGAGCCCAGAAGGGTTAAATGACGAGAAAGATGGGGACCAAGGGAATCTGGGCTCATTCCGGCTATAGGTTAGCACTGGATGCATACTGGCACTGAACCTTAGTTCAGGGCTGGAGTTTCCTGAGCCAACGGAGGCTGCGCGTATGCAGCTCCTACAAAAGGAGAAGGGTGGGGCAGGGGTATGTTGGAGACCCCTAGTCTTGACCCTGCGGTCCTGATTCCCACTGACCTTCATAGGTGAGGACTGCTCAGGCCCCTCCTTTGTGATGCTTTGGAGAAACCTAGGAGCAAAGCAGGCCATTGCCGAGGGAGAGGGAAGAATGGGCTGGTCTGATGGGGCTAATGAAGGGGGAAACGGGCAGTACACAGCTGAAATCAGGACTGGGATGAGGAGCTAGAGCCAAGAACCAGAAAGGAAACAGTGGAGGAGGTGGTGGGCACAGTTCAGGTACAGAGAGGAGAAACTGGGATAAACTAGCCTTGAAGACCAAAGTATTGTTTCTAGATGGCCATCTAATCTTCCACCTCCACCCTCCTTCCCTGCTTTTCTGCACACTCAGGCCTCTCCCACCCTGGATATGAGTCTTTGTTGACACATCACATTGCTAACAGAACCTGTCCCCTTTGCCACTTGTCAGCACCCGGACCAGAGGTTTCCAAGAGTGGCCAAGTTGACAGAGAAATGTGCTCTGATCCCAGCCTTCACAATTCATTCCATGACTCAATCGGGTAAGGACACTGGCACAGGGAAGAGTGGGCGCTAACTGGCTGCTGAAAGTAGTCATGGGGCAGTTACAAAATCAAGAAGCGTGGCTATGAATTTCAGCCTCTGGTGACCCCAACTGTTCTGTCCAATGGATTAGCTCAGTGGTTCCCAGTCTAGTGGCCCAAGTTGCTTCACACCGAACCGCAGGATGGTTCCACTTTTGCTTTCACAAGAAACACTTCCAGAGGAGTTCCAAAGGGGTAGCCATATAACTCTAGTTCAGCTAAACAAACAAGGAGCCCTGCGGCACTTTTAAAGAAAAGCAAATTTATTTATCGCATGAACTTTCATGGGAGAAAATCCCACTTGATCAGGTACTTGAAGATGGGGGAACTTACAGAATGGGAGGAAAATAAATGCAGGGAAATATGACATAGATCAGGTCAGACTTGCATCAATCAAATAAAAAAAATCAAACCAGATCCTATGACTTCCCTTCATTTATTTTCCTTCCATTTGTAAGTTCCCCATCTTCAAGCATCTGAGAAAATGGGATTTTCTCCAATGAAAGCTCATGCAATAAATGGATTTGCTAGTCTTTAACGCTGTCACAGGACTTGTCTTCCAGAGGAGCGAAGCAACTCTCAGTGACTCCATGGGGATGTGATTAACCCCAGTTCCTGCCCCTTTTCCCTTTCTCCAGCCTGGCCTGTGGTGCCTTGAGTGGTAGCTGTCAATCAGCAATAATGCTCTTGCTCTTTATATAGTTTTCACTTGTTGAATTGCAGAAATACAGAACTGGAAGAGACCTCGTAGGTCATTTGTCCAATTCCATGCACTGAGGCTGAAATAAATATTCAAAAGGATCACAAGGCATTTCACAAACTATGAACCAGTCCTGCAAGTGGCTTTAGTGGGTGTTGAGGCTGCTCAGTACCTCCTGGAGGTGCTCAGCAGCTTACAGAAGACCACACTGGTGGACAGAGATACCTACTCACATAGACACTCAAACACAGCAACTGCATCACAGACTGCAGTGAAGCAATCGCTACGCAACAGCACAACAGAGGAAGGGAAGGAAAATACTGTAGCCGACAGGGAACAGAGCAAATCTGGGAGCCTGCATGTAGCTATCCCAGGCTGGAATTTGGCCAGGACACAAGGATTAAAGACATCATCTCTCACTGAATGTGCCATGTAATCTTTAATGACAGGTGGACAGGCATTTCAATTCACGTGTCAGCACAAAGATCTCCCAGGTTCAGGCAGAAGCACTGTCACTACGGTCTCAGATATAAAGGCCATGGCCTGAATCACCCTGGAGGTTAAAATTGTTCTAACTATGGGCTGAGTCATCCCTGTTAGAGTTGGGATCCGACCAGGTGACAGCCCAGGTTATGGCTCCAAATCCAGCATCTTGCCCAATCTGTGTTTCCCAGCTACATTTTCTGGTCTCCCTTCCCATTTCCATTTCTCTTGGCAGGTTTTGGATCTGGGGGCATGTAGGTGTTTACCGCACTAACACTGGCTGCTGGAGGGAGCTTGGAAACAGCTCTGCCAAAGCCCGAAGGACACTGACTGACCTGCGAGCCAGCAACTGGGTCAACAAAAGGCAAGTCCCTTGAGGCCTGGCCTTTCCTCTTGAAAACAGAGCCAGGAAGTATAAATTGAAATGAACATCCTGTTACTTTTAAGTGCTTATCTATGGGAGGACAAAGTGCACTATTTATTTCAACTGCATTTTGGGACTCCACAGGACCCACATTTGCTGGGGTCAGAAGTGTTCACAGCATCATTTTTCAGAATCCCTTACTTTGAGCCTAGCTGCGCTCAGTTTTGGGGAAGGAATTGAGCTTTTCTGCACCATGTGGCTGAGGGTATGTCTACACTGATGGAGGCAAATTTGCTGCTGTCAAACTGATTTTTTTTTCCAGATTGATTTGAATGGTCCGTAAAGACACACTTAATCAATCCAGAAGTTAATCTAATAAAAGTACCCCCTCACATTGCACAGTGCTGTGTCAATGGGGACGCATTTCCCATTGGCACAGCCCAGTGAAGATGGCTGGCTAAAAGGTAGTTATGAAGTCAATATGAACTCTTTGTAGCTTGCACAACCTCCATCAACTGCTGCCAAATTTTGCCGACAGAATAGCCTGAGCCTGAGACCCCCTACACAGGAACAATTTCGTTCAACTTTGCTCATCCGAATGGTGTGAGAGAGGCTGAATAAATAGATAAGAGGTATTGGGAGTCTGAGGTGTAATTAACAGAGAGCAGGTAACTTGCCCTGCTGTGCAAAGCTGATGTGGCATTGTATGTCTGTGCACAACCAGTGGAATCTGATGGCTGGCTAACTACTAGGGACTTTCAGAGGTGAAAGCTGAATGTGTTTCCCAGCAATCTGATTAAAACATCCCCATTCAGAGGGCCAAGAATCAGGCTTGGCTACACAGCATTCTGCAGCCCTGTGGAGCATTCCTTTCACGACTCTCCCCACATGACAGGAGCAGGGCCGTGTTTCTGGAGTTCACCCAATACAACGTTGATGTCAATCTGTATGTGGCTGTAATGCTCCTGCTTGAGTTCCCGTCAGCCAGACTGGCTGTTCCTTCCATCATCGTCCTCCCCTACCAAATGCTGCGCCTGGGCACTGGGCTGGACCTTCCACTTGCCTTAGTGGTACGTAGTTATCCTGCCTTGCAAGGTGCATCCCAAGGTCTGAGCTGGTGCACAGCAGAATGGAGCCAATGCTTATCCTGCCCAACCGATGCTCTCCCCGGTGATCATGCCCCCCCCACACACTTGGCAGGGGGAGTTTGCTGTATGATACAATAGGTAGGGAAACTTTAGCTCCCCAGTGGAAGCTAATTGCAATCCATATAAATGCTTGCCTGGCTGCACCTGGGACTGTGGTGGTTCCAGTCTATAATCAGATGCATCCCAGGAGTGTATGTCCAATGGTTATTGTAGGGGATAAATCTAAGGCATAGCTTCATGTTGGCAGGTAGGTTTCGTGAGTTCCCCACGTGCAGCCTGGCTCTCTGTTCCATGATGACATGGCACACAACAGAGTAATTTCTGTGTAGACCAGCTACTCTGTGTCCATTGGGACCATGCTAGTTATTTAGGCTGCAGATTTAGCACCGTAACTACCACCTCCCTACTGCCTCCACCTTTGTCCTGGCTGCCCAACCCAGAGCAGAACACAAAAGCAGGAAGGCAGGTTCTTTTCTCACCTCCTCTGGCTTCTTTCAGATCTCCCTGCTTCTCTTCAGCATCGCCTTCCTCCTGCAGGAGCTGTCACTCCTGTCTCAAGAAGGGGCCTCCTATTTGGGTCAAAGCCGCTGCTGGCTCCAGCTGCTTCTGGGGCTGCTCTCCATTGCCGTGGGCACCGTGCACTTTGCACACATCTGGTTGGCAGACGTGCGGCTCAAGCATTACTGGGAACACCGCCAGGCCTTCACCAGTTTCTATGAGGTGGCTTTGCTGGCTCGAGTGGAAGTCTATCTCTCAGCCCTGCTGCTGACCATCACCATGCTGAAAGTGAGTGAGCGCACAGTCGTGGGATTTCCCAAAGTCATGTGGCATGTTCATTGCAAAGTTAGGGATAGATCCCAGGGGTCCTAAGATCTTCTCTGGAGCTCTAATCCTGCACCCCAGTCCCTCTGTGTATGTCTGGAAAGGCATTCCTGATATTCCAAAGTTGCTGATTAACAGTCCAGTGCATCTCCCATTGAAATCTCAATGGAGCCTTTCCACTGACTTTTTGTTCAATCTGGGCCCCAGTTCACATGTTGTGGGGAAACATTTTATCTACTATAGTGGTTCTTGACCTTTTGTGGGTCACAACACACTTGGGAGGATTTCGCAATCCTACAGGACACACCAGCCCACTATCCCTAGTAGGCCAAATCCAGCTATGTCCTCCACTGTCTGTGACACACTTAACTGCTATGTGGCAACACAGTAATGTGTCCCGACATGGTGGTTGAGAATCCCTGACCTACTGAATAGCCTCCTGGCTATTTTGTATAGGAATAAATCAGGGTCGATCCTGATCTTTGTTACATTGGTGTAATTTTATCAATATGCCAGGCCGCATCACCTATATACCCAACCCATTCCACCTTCTCCTCTGCCATCACCTGCATGGGTGGGCATGTGGAAATGGAGAAAGGTAGATGGCTGTGAATTTGTAAAGAGACCAAAACCATAAGAATGACCATATTGGGTCAGCCCAATGCTCCATCTAGCCCTGTCTTTCTCTGATAGCAGCCAGCACCAGATATTTGAAAGCAGTTATGAGCAATCCATCCCTTCTTGTTCACTCCAAGCTTCTATTATTCTAGAGACACCCAGGGCATGAGGTTGTGTCCCTGACCATCTTGGCTAACAGCTGTCAATGGACATATCTTCTATGATTTTATTTAACTTTTCTTTGAACCCAGTTATACTTCTGGCTTTCACAGCTTCACCTGGAGGCAAATTCCATGAGATGACCTGCATAGTGTGAAGTACAACCTCCTTTTGTTTGTTGTTCAACCTGTTGCCTGTTTTTCACCAGGTGACCCCTGGCATATGATCTGTCACAGGGTGCCTTCAGCAATCCCAAACCTTGCCACCAGCTTTCCCCAGCTCCCTGGAGAAACATTCCCCATCTCTCGCCCCAGCAGAGAGTTACGTGGGGGCAGATCACAGGGTGAAGTTGAAGCCTGAGTGGTTTCTCATTCATAAACTGGGTAACTCTTGCCATCTTGTTTCAACACAATAAATCAGGTGAAACTGTTTCCCTGTCTCTGACCAGACTGCAAATGTTGGTTCTCCAACCAGCTGCTCTGCTACACATTTCTCTCTTCATTACTTGGTGCCCCAGCTGCTCTGGTCCCATCTTGTCTCTCTGCAATATCATCTTCTCTGCCACCACATCCTTCTTCATCCAGCAGTCCTTGTGTGTGGTGATAAGTGATGGGTGACAGCATCAGGTCAGACCTGACAACAACCTGGATGATGTGTGCTTCCTTATTAGCACATGCCTATTAAATTAGGCCACAGCGACCTTATTATTGTCATTGGAACTGCAACTGTGACATATCATCTTCATTTCTCTCTCCTGCTTCCTACTGTGTTGGCTGGGTGGCCCAGCAGCTTTTTTCCAGGCTTGCTGTGTTGACGGTTCACTGTCAGCTGTTGTTTGCTGAGCAAACAGGTATATAAAGGCTGCTGGGAGCCAGAGCGAGTGAGTCAATCAAGCAAAAGGAACCACCGAACAGCTTCCTGGGGAGCTGAGAGGATGGGGACATCTGACAAGGGATATCACATCCAGAGAGCTGGCCATTCCCAAGATGCTGCTCCAACTGAGTATGGAGGCCACCAGATGAACTCATATCAACCGGCTTGTGTGTGCCAGGATAATCCCTGTTGAGGGAGCTCTATACTAGCTGACAAAGCATCCAATTGCTGTACCATTGTCCTCAGACCTGGTTACAACACAGTCACATGTAACATAGATGGGACCCAACCGCAGATCCAGGTTAAAACACTCAACAGCTACAAGGTTTAGGTTGGTTACAAGAGCACGGCTGGGTTCTGTCAGGTTTCAGCTTTTAATGGCTATGTTGCAGCTGGGCCCCTGATTCAGTCACAGCCATAAAAAAGGTTGGGCCTGCAAGTGAGATGGCACCTTGCTCCACTGTGTTTCCCTCACCAAGTAGCCGGCATGGCTATGTGGCCACGCAGGTTCCTTTTGTGAGTAAGAGCCAAGCAAAAGTAAGCAGGGCTGTTTGCAATGTCCCTTTTCTGATGACATCTAACCTGGCTTCCGACACTCCCTAGATGGTACGGCAGCTGCGCTATGTCCGGAGATGGTCTGCATTTGGAAAGACGTTCCAGCACGCATTGGGAGAGCTACTAGCAGCCACACTCCTCTTCCTCCTGCTTTTCCTTGTCTATGCCCAGTGTGGATATCTGGTAAGTTAAAGGCTGGCTCTTGGCAGTGGGAGTGTGCACTGAGTGTAGGAGAGGGTTCTGCCAGGCTATGACTCTTAGGTGTACAGGGTTATCGTGCAGTGAATTCCTATGTTTACCATAGACCTAATACAAGATGATGCAATGCATTCATCTCCCTGCTACTCTGCAGCTGGTCCTCAGCCTTCCCTGGAGGTCCTCGGTCAATCGTCCCCTGCAGGGATCCAGCCACTAGTGAGATCAGATTCTGTTGCTGACCTGCAATCACACCATAGTCCTTGCACTGTTCCATCAGTGAGCAAGAAAGCGGATTTGGAGCAACCCACCCCACTCTCTACACAGGGCATGAAGGGTACATTCAGTTGCTAAAGGTGATATATGAGGAAGGGTAAAGACACCTTTCCTAGCAATAACCCCTGATTTGTCTCTTATCTTATTCCCAGGCCTTCTCTGCCACAGTAGATGAGTTCAGAACGTTCCCACGTGCCTTCTATGCTCTGCTTTCGGCCCTCCATGGGAAGGTGGCTTTCCAGTCTGTGCTCCAGGAATTCCCCACCCTTGGAGCTGTGTATGTCTTCAGCTACACAGTCAGCTTGCTCTGCATTGGCAGCCGTTTCCTTTGTGCTGTCATCCTTCACAGTTACCGCACAGTCCAAGTGGAAATGTACCGCCCCGCCATTGAACCACAAGATTACGAGATGATCGAATTCTTCGTGAAGAGGTTCAAGTTGTGGATGGGGCTCAGCAAAACTAAAGAGGTATGAAAGGGGAGGACCTGGGTGTACAGCAGCCAGTGGTGCCACGGGATTGAATCAGGGCATTAAAACCAAAGGCCAGCTTCACTTTTGAGGGCTCTCACACTACTCCACTCACAGGCACTCACTCTTTCTCTCCACCAGGACAGTGAGGGCCAGATTGTACCCAGCTGCTCTATCCTCTCTGCCCATTGGCTGTAGAGCAATAACATGGGTGTGATTTGACCCTACCAAGTCAAGAACTAGATGAAGCAGAGAAGTGAGCATACAATACAAAACTGTCTTCAGTTGCACCCCTCCTTGGAGAACGGAAAGATTGGCTTGTGGCTAACAGAAATCTGAATTCATTTTTCTGCACTGGCTCTTTGCGTGACCTTGGGGGAAACCACTGCTCTTTAGCTGCTATAGAAGAAGACCAAGCTTCACAATGTCTTAAGAATAAATTCTATGAGAGGCTCAGATTTTACAGTAATGAGTGCCACAGGAAAGCCCATCACCCTTTGGTAAGAAGGTGCCACTTAAAATTAGTTAGTGGAAGTTTACAACTCTGTTGCAGAAATAGAACTTCAGAGTTATGAACAAGCTCCATCCCTGAGGTGTTCATAACTCTGAAATGTTCATAACTGTGAACAAAACATTCTGGTTGCTCTTTCCAGAATTTACAACTGACATCTGACTTCATGCAGCTTTGAAACTTTACCGTGCATAAGAAAAATGTTCCTTTCCCTTTATTTTTTTTTAATAATTTCTGTTTAACACTACTGTACGGTTGGTTGGGTCTTTTGTCTCTGCTGCTTCCTCATTGCACATTTCAGTTCTGTCAGGATTGTGGTTGACGGGTCAGTTCATAACTCTGCTGTTCTTGAGGTTCTACTGTAGTATGTTTTCAGGATCGTAGCTGTGTTGCTCCCAGATTATTAGAGAAACAAGGTGGGTGAGGTAACATCTTTTACTGGACCCTAAGTTAGGTGGGGGAAAGTGACAAGGGGACCTGAAGAAGAGCTGTGTGTGATTCAAAAACTTCCCTCTTTCACCAACAAGAGTTGGTCCAAAAAAAGATACTACCTCCCCCACCTTGTATGTCTAGTAAAGAGGATCTGTAATGGATGGTCAGAAGCAGCCTGTTCCAACTCTGTAACAATTTAAATCAAATTTTAAACCATCTCTTATCCACTCATAAGTCATTTATAAATGGAACCTTAATACAAAGGATGATTGAAAAGCCTACAACCAACCCTGTAGGAAATGAGCACACAAGTCGTTCCTCACAGGCCTACCTATCACATAGAGGGAACGAGGACTAGGCTCTGAAAGTCTCAGGGAATTTCCTCTCTTTCTTTCTCTCATTTAGTTTCGCCACAAAGTAAAGTTTGAAGGGATGGACTCACTGATTTCACGCTCCTCTGGGAACTCCAAACGCTCCTGCCTCCCCTCAGCTGGCACTGTCTTCCGCTGTGCCAACTCCCCCATCTCCTCTGGCTCCTTCAGCTCAGAAGAGCTAGCCCTTCCTGAGAGCCCTGCCTCAGAGCCATATGATGTAGGGTTTTACTTGGCACGTCTACCTTTTGTGGTGAATAACCTTCTGGATCAGTTTGACCGGGTCATTAGAGTCATGGAGGATGTATGCCAGCTGGAGCGGGGTCTGGAACAGGCTCAGAAAAGAATTAATGACAACAGGAAGGTTCAGAAGGGAGAGAAGAGCCGGCTTGGGGAGAAAGTGGCACCAGATAAGCAACTGGAGCTACCAAGGACTTACAGCACTTTCTCAGAGTCTGCCCTGGCCAGAATGAGCATTCACAGGAGCAAGGTGTCTAACTGCACTGCTTCTGATGGGCACAGACTGGTCCAGCAGCCTCCAACAGATGCTACATCTCACCCAGTGCCTGGTCACACGTCCTGGCTGGCTGGGCCTCCAATATCAGCTGATCTCTGCCCAAGGCTTTCCCATGCACCAGGCATTTTGCGCAAGTGGAGACCAAAGAGTGAGGAGAGGCAGGGCTGTCTGTGCCATGATGTTCCTCAGAGGCAGGTCCCTTTAAAAAGAAGAGCATGGCAAATGGAAGGTGCAGGGAACCTGTAATGAAACTAAGGTACAAATCAAGTTGAGGGCAGGTCAGACTCCTGTCCCAGCAGTGGAAACTGAAG
Organism: Podocnemis expansa; assembly: GCA_007922195.1. Taxonomy (NCBI): domain Eukaryota; kingdom Metazoa; phylum Chordata; order Testudines; family Podocnemididae; genus Podocnemis; species Podocnemis expansa. Next base: position 293,007 of record ML682068.1, read on the forward strand.
TCCCTTCATTTCCAGGAGTGCTTCACTTGCAGCATCCATGGCTGTCCTACTGACGGATGAAATCTTTGGATTAGTTCACTCCTTGGCTTCTCTTTCACAGTTGTATTACCAATGGCCTCCCTCCTTCCTAGAAAGAGGCCAATCAAAAGGCAGCTGGAACAACCACCCCTGAAGGAACTTGCGCTACTGCTGCTGAGAAGTGTCATTTGCTTCCTAACACTCTCCCTTCAGTGGGATGAAACAAAAGCAGGTTCAGCAACTACCTATGAAGAATTAGATCCTCAGCCAAAACTGCAGGATAGTTTTTAATTGATATTAAAGAATGTGGAAAAATGAGTTTGACTTAATATTAATGTCAGTTAGTATAAATACCTTATTTACACAATTAGGTGTGGTGTAGTTAACTAACTAAACTAAAAGATTTATTATGAAGGCTTGAGTGTATTGCTCTACCAATGCACCAGTATCCATGTGTCAGCTCCTCACACATCCATCTGGCGGCTGCACATCCTGTATTTATTGTCAAGGTCCCATTCCTTCTATGAACTGTCCATGTATCCTGTGCTCTCCTCGGTGTCTTTCTGGGTTTAACATTGTTCCTGATGCAGACACTGAAGCGTGGTCATATTGTGCCATGGCTGCTGATCCAATTTTTGACAGGGTCATTTTCCAAGGCCTTTTCCCATCCTTGCTCATCTCTTCTTTCATCTAGGAACTAGAATTTCCTGCCTTGAATGTCCGTCCAACCCAGCTAACTTTCTCATGTGTGTGACACGTCATAGCAATGTTAATGCTTAAACCTTGAACCCTAATCCTGGATTGTTTTATGTGCCTTGTAGCTTGCATCCCATCACTTAGATGCATTGTGTTTACAGACGGCTGTTGTGTACCTGTTAGATGAAACTCAGCAGGAGGCTGAAGTGGAAGATCTTCAGTCATCTGAGTTCCCAGGTCACTAAACTGCATTTGGCTCTCATCTGCACCTATATTTCTGCAGTCCTGTTTCCAATACACTTTACAGTCCACAGGGAACTCAAATGGTTGGAGATCATCCACTTCAGTCTCCTGCTAGACTCCAGGAGGGTGTGAGGCTCCAGGAATCAAAGAAGGAAATTCATGATTCAAGTCGCATCCTGCATTCTGGGAAAGGAGTAGGGCTTCATTAGCACTTCTAGACAGGAAGAGGTATTGCTCAGGGCACCCGGCTACAGGCAGCACCACAGGTACGCTAGTCTCATTTGCGTTCTCGGTCCCACAACCCAACAAGGAGTGAGACCTACTCAAACACTGGTCAGTAAGTGTCCATCGGACTTTGGCCCTAGGGAGCAGGAGAAAAGACTTTTCAATGAAATCCATACCAAACAGCAGGCCATTCTCTCCCTGCTGTACACCACCATTTCAGGCCCAGCACTAGGAACAGTTGCAAGGCAGAGGAGAAGGTTGTTTACAAACTTTACATGCACCTCCAATGAGTCTTTGGGAACAGCAGAATGTCCATTGGCTTGTTTCACGATGGATGCGATCTCATTTTGAATGGATCCTGGCCTTGATAATAGGGTGGGAAGGGGAAGAAATTGCTCCATTGTTTATGATAGAGACAAGGTTTACTTGTTTCCATTATAATGCAACATGTGGCCCAGTTAATTTCCAGACCTCTGAGTACAGCCCTTAGTCGACTTCATCATCACTGAAGAGGAACAAAGCTGGCACCACTGAAAGTCTTTCCCTCAGTGCAATGCACTACAAGCAGGGCTTCTACCCTACTACATTTCCAGGCCTCTTTTCTGGAGGTTGGGAGAGTTCTCTGTAGAAACTGGAAAATAAAATTCTTCGTGACCCATTTCACTTGTTCTTGGATCCAATGTTGCTGACAGCAATGTGATGCCATTGACTTCTCAGTGCAGCAGGAACAGGCCCAGCTTCAGGCAGAGGAGGTGAAATTTTTCACTCACATACAGATATGCAGGCCCTACCTAACTACTGAGTATGATCACATGCATTAGCTTGCTGGAGCACCATGATACACCTTATTTAAGTGGGATTGTGCTGCAAGCAGAGGCACTTTTAAACAGAGGCTATTTGCAATTGTTTTAGTGGGAGCAGAGGAAAAAAACCACAATGCACCCAAACAATTATGCAATATTGTACAAGGAAGACAAAATTCATTCCTGACTCCAGCTGGTGATCAAGCAGTATGAGGATTAATATCCTCTGCAGTTTAATCCCAGCTATACATAGAGCTCCTCTTCATTATTGCACAAGGCTTTCGCTATAACCAAATCCATGCTAAATACCTACTCACTGATTAAGCTGCCACGGTACGCTACTACTGTGGAATACATGTGTTTGCATGAACTAAAATCAGCATACAAAGTTCTAGGACTAATAATAATAACAGGTGCACTAAAAATTGCAGACAATCATTACTGATAATATCCCAGTTAGAAACCTACCACCATGCCCCACAGCAAAAACAAAATATTGCTGGTTGCTCTGGGAAACGGCCTACGAGGCTCCTGTGAGAGGAAACAGCCTTTTCTAAAGAGGGAGTGTTTTGGTTACACATCCCTTCCCTTCATCAAGTTTAGCTTTTGAGTAGCTTCCTAGTTTCTCTTCCTAACAGTGTGTGAAGCGCCGATTGTTCTTTGGGATGGCTCATTATAAAAAGAGTCAATCTGATTAACGCTTCATTATAAATCTTGCAGTCAATTAATGGACAAGGGTGGCTGGGAAACTCTCACCTCTAAAGGCCACCTTCTTAAAACATAAGGCATCATTTTTCTAGCCTTCTTCTCAGAAGGCAGTAAACACAGGTTCCAGGTCCAGTGCTGAGTTGAGCTGCCTTTAACAAGGGCAATATTTTTCAAATACTGCTTTTCCCACTTAAAAAAGCAGTTTTAAAAAGTTTAAAACAGATCACTCCTCCTAGGGCAACCAACTAGTGGTGGCCAAAAATATTTCCATTTCACAAATAACAGTATTCAAAATGTGTTTTGTTCTAATGCAGCATGGCTCTGAGACCTTTGGGGGGGAAAAAAAAAAAAAAAAAGAGCAAACAAAACCCACACCTCAGAATAGCCACCAGCACCCTGGTTAGGGCCTTTACCTGGGATGTGGGAGACCAAAATTTGAGGCTCCTCCCCCATCCCTTTGATTCATTCTGGGGGTGCCCTCCCTGTTCTTGACCAGAATTTCATCTGGGACCAGAGTAACCTTCCCAAATGCAGTTTGTTCAAAACTAGGTCTCCACAAAAAGTTCTGGTTTAAAGAAATCAACATTTTAAAATGAATTACTTTTTTCTAAAATCCCCAAACAAATCTAGTGGCAATGACTCTAGTCTCTGAGTAGATGCTCTTATTCACGTGAGTGTGAGATCCTGGTCTGGAAACTTAAGAGGTGTCTCAGCACCATCTTGCAGCACTCAGTTCCACAGGTTATATTTATACTTCCCTTAAAGGCTGGGTTACAAGTTAGCCATTCTCTGGCTGTTTTGCAATGTGAGTAGTTTTAAATATGCATGCTCGCAGATCAGCTGCTTTATTCTTTACATCTTCTGTGCAATCTGATTTCTTCACTCCCCTTTGTATTGATACCCCAATCACAACAATGGCCCTTTTTCTGGACCTGTACCAAGCAGACCTAGGATGGGTATTTCTCCCCCATCTAAAATCACCTTCAGGTAACAAATGAGGTACTGAGCTAAGACAGTACTCTGAATTCATCCTCTTTATGTGCTGACAGTCTAGCACTTTAGCTCCTAACCTTAAACATTGTAGAATTACCATTACTAGCTTGAGGAAAGTCAGCCAGGCATCCCCTACCAAATAACCACAAATCAAATTCACTTCAAGTAGGGGACTCAACCATCCTCAACCCTTAATTGTACCATCCTCTCCTATTATGTTGTGCTTACACTAACCAAGAGCTGTGAGGAGCTGTGCAAGATACACAACTGGTTGGTGCATGAACTGAATGGGGGGGAGCAGCCAGCATTAGGGGTACCCTAGCGCACAGGCTGGGAGGGGAAAGCCCTGAAGCTGCAGAACTGGTAATGGTAACCACTTGCCTAACAGATCCACTGACAGTCCCACTGGTTTGTCATACATACTTTATTTTGTCTTGTAACAGCCAGTTTACCAACCAAGGTGGGCAACTGAACTGCTTTTCCTTCCAGATCATGTCACGTGACTCAGTTTTGATCTCAAAAAGCAGACCTGAGTCTCTGTTAGCCCAGACTCAGTGACACTAAGAACTCTCCTGATGGTGAGCTTTTAGACAGGAACCCAGTTTATGTCATTCAGCCAGAGACTGGCAGCATCAGAGCCTGGAGGTGCACACATTCCCCTCCTGGAACAGAAGAGAGGGAGCTTTGTGGCTGAAAAGGCCATTCCCAGCCAAGTTGTACTTTTAAGTTTAACTTGTAGCATCTGTTCATCCATCCCAGCTTCCAGGCACTATTTCAAAGGAATGTGGCTGTAGTTGCTCTGTTGTGACTGCTGAGGAAGCTCAGCACTTCATAGAGGTAGATCAGGTATGTGGGGTTGTAACAAAGCAGCAGGGGCGTCTGTTGTTTGATCCACTCTTGCTCCCAAAGCGTTTTCCTTCCATGCACTCGGTAATGTCATCAAACCATTCCTCCAGAGCACTCTAGCAGGGGTGAATGGCCTGCCTCTCGAAAAGCTGTCACGTCTCAGAGGCATGAGTCTGTAGGTTCAATGCACTGTACTTTTTCTCCTTGACATGGTTAGTTTGCTCCAGGAGCCACTGTCTCTGCTGCTCATTCACATGCAGTCTCAATGTCACCTCCTGGAAAACCTTGTTCATGGCAACCTACATACAAGGTAAGAACAACCCCAAATGAGCTCACACCCTAGCCAAAAGGGGAGAATGCCAACTCTCCTGCACCGGCCAGGAACTCACCTCTGTAAAATGCAGCTTTTTGAACATGCAGATACTAGCTTCATTTTCCTGCCCAATCTTAGCCTCAAAGGTGGTAATTCCCAGCTTTGTTACGCCTGTAGAAGACGTCAGAAAGAGAACTGAGCACCCTATTGACATGTTTCCTTACCGCTGCACTCTGTCACAGCTCCAGCCATGCACCCTTCCAACGTCTCTTAAATATGAGGGATGGTATGTACCCACTACCCTTTCCACACATGCACAGTAGCCAAGACGAGCATGCCCACCTTTATCACCCCATCTCATCACTTCCATCTTCCCACATTTAGTCACCCTTACCGTAGAACATCATGATCAGAGATGCCTCCTTGCCGAACCCTCGCCTGCGGCAGCTGGGCTCTAAGAAAGACAAGAATAGATGCTAATGTCCAGCTCTGTAATACAAAACCTGTAACTGGCATGCTTTCTTCATGCAGGGGGCTAGCAAAAGTGGAGGTGTGGATAAGGACTAAGTTGACCTGGTAGAACTAGGACCAGAGGAAGCTTGTATGTTATGTGCTTGCGCTCCATCTAGCTTTAACCACTGCTACCGATTTTGGATGAAGAGAGTTGTTATACCACCTCTGAAGCCATTTACATGAAGAAGATTTCATATCTAAAAGCCTGTGCAAAGCAGAGGATGGCATTAGGGCAGTATTAGCAGCTGGCAGGGTGCTTAATGTACCTGCAATCATGACTTCAATCTCTCCCACTGTTGGATCCTCTGTATCTGTGAGGAACAGATTCACATCCCCCACCATACAGTCTTCCTCCATGGCTGCCTGCCCAGTCCACCTCTCTGTGTCCAGCACAATAAATGTGCATTCTGAGGGAAATGAGAAAGAAGCAGAATTCACTAGGCATGTTTAAGAATCATTCACAAACTACTACAGGATGACATTCAAGATGGACAGTAAATACATACACAACATTCTGCATGTTAAACAAAAATGGAGCCCTGTAGCACTATAAAGACTAAAAAATTTATTTTTTGCATGAACTTTTGTGGGCAAAGTCCTACTTCATCAAATGCCAGAGGGGAGAAAACTTGCATTGAAAAATAAACATCACCATATAGGAGTGAAAGATAAATCCTGTGATTACATTTCATTGCATCAGGCCAGATTACTTCAGCAAATCAAACAAGTATAGATTCTAAGACAACATATCAGAAAGTAGTGAGGGCGAGAGGGACTTTGCCCACAAACACTCATGTGAAAAATAAATTTTTAAAGTGCTACAAGACTCCTCTTTTGTTTTGCTGAACTAGGCTAACACAGCTGCCCCTTTGGATCTATTCTGTACGTAGATATCCTGTATGAGCCAGAATCAGGGCTCCTGGGACAGCCAAGCACACTGACCATCCCTACCACTGGCAAGACCAGAAACAGCCTCAAAAAATAATGCCTGTTTCCGTTTGCATGGAGCTAGGGGTCTCTCAGATGCTTTAACTTGATGCAATATATAAAATTGTATATTGTATCTGATTTCCCCACTGCATTGCCTGTTACACTACAGTGAGGCAAAGAACCCAGAAAGTGAACAGAAGGAACTGCCAGAAACTCATAGCTAGCTCTGAGACAGATGTGCTCACGACACCACCCCATGCTTGGGAAACATTCAAACACCGCACTATCAGCATCTTCTCGCCAACTGCGCTGCATCTCATACTCCTGCTCCAGGCTCAGTGGCTCCGATGCAGTCAGTCGCTGCAGCTCCTCTGATTTCATCCATTCATGATACCTGATAGAGAGTACCACAAAAAGAATGTGAGCCTATTTTGAACATCACTCTTTTATCCCACTGAAAACCTTTAAGAGTCAGACTCTTCCTCCTTCCATCAGCCTATTTGGGAAACTACAGACTATCCCAGGGGACAGGGGCTGCAAGCCTCACTTAACTTCCTGAAATAATATAGGAATCACTACATGGTCTCGTTTACACAGGCACACAACTGAAGGACAGTACAGGTGTCCAACATCTCATCTAGCGTTTGCTTTGGACTGAAATTGAATACCCAAATCTTTAGTTTACAAACTCACTGTTTAATGTTTAAATTTTTCAGAGAGAAGTTCATTTTTATAAGCTGGTGTTTTACTGTCCACATAAAAATAATGAGCACTGAAACAGCAACCTTGCCTCTGCTGGTTTGATGGCAAATGTGAAATAAGGTCATGGCTCCAGTCCACTTATATTGAGGCAAGTGTCCACATGAACCAACATCACCATCCCTGACAGCTGCTGTCCTCCTTTGACAGCTGTCCCAGCAGAGGAATCAAGGACCCTGAGTTGCTACGAAGCAGAATGAAGGAGTATGTGCAGGCCAGCACAGGCAAGATTGTATGTTCTATAAAAAAAAAAAAAAAAAAAAAAACAGGGAGTCATGTGGCACTTAAAGACTACCAGATTTATTTTTCGTATGAGCTTTCATGGAAGAAAATCCCACTTTGAAGATGAAGCATCTGACGAAGTGGGATTTTCTCCCACGAAAGCTCATGCGAAAAATGTCTGTTAGTCTTTAAGTGCCCCATGACTCTTTGGGTTTTTTTTGCTGGACTAGACTAACAGGGCTACCCCTTTAGAAATTGTATGTTCTGTGCCACTTACACAGAAAAAGATGATTTCAGTCCCCAGAGCAACTGAGCCAGAGGCTTCTGGGAACACTAACTTTCCTTAAAAAGTAAAGTTGAATGTTAAAACTAGAAACAGATGGGACAGAGGGTGTAAGCCACCTACCGGGGTACATGAGCAGAGGTGTATGGTACCAGGGTCACCTTCTTCCCCTGTAAGACTGTATTCTGGTTAATCTTCATGGCCTCCGGCCTGAACGAAAGAAAGCAAGTTACCTTACTAAAGTCTTCAGAGATACTAAGGGAAAGAGACATCATCAACATGAGTCCTTTAAACCCAGTGACTACACTAAATTCCACTTCCTCAGAGAGACCCCTTTAAATAAGGTCTCACCAATGCTCCCTCTAATTACTGGTAGACTGTGTGCGCAAAAACATTTCTTTGTGAGCACCAATATTAGCACTATTGAATTTTTTTGTCCGCTTTATTTTTGTGTGGGCGCAGGTTTCATGACCTGTGTGCACACGCACACGTGCACACCTTAGAGGGAACAGTGGTTTAGAAAAAGCTTTCTTACAAGTCGTGCATAATTTTCTGCTCATCTACGGGCTTTAGCCTGGTCTTTTTGGCAAAGGAGCCAGAGGCTGAGTTAAGGCTGTGAAACTGATCAGAAGCAAAGCACTGACAAAAGGCAAGAGAGGATCCCCAGGCCAAGCCAGGTCCAAGCCCCACACTGAGTGGGGCACTAACCCCCCTGATCAGTGATTGGAAACACCCCCCACCCCATGACTGCATCACGCCAGAGGAGTGGGCTCCTCCGGAAAGTGGGGGGTGGAGGGAGCAGCATCCAGGTTCTCACAGGCCGAACACCCAAGGAATCAAGGTGATGCCCAGCCCTGAGTGGGGGGTGGAGTGGGCAATGGGGGGCAGACCCAAACCTGGGTGGGTGGGGGGCAAAGTGGAGCAGGCCTGGCAATGGGGGGCAGGCCCAGCCCTTGGGGGGCAAATGGGGGCAGACCCAGCCCTGTGTGGGGGAGCAATGGGGGGCAGACCCAGCCCAGCCCTGTGTGGGGGACAATTGGGGGGCAGATCTGGCCCTTTGGGAGGTCAATGGGGGGCAGACCCGGCCCAGCCCTGGGGGGGCAACGGGGGGCAGACCCAAACCTAGGTGGGTTGGAGGGCAAAGGGGAGCAGGCCCAGCCCTGGGGGGGCAATGGGGGGCAGACCCAGCCCTTGATGGGGGAGCAATGGGGGGGCAGACCCGGCCCCGCCCCGGGGGGGAGCAAGGGGGGGGGCAGACCCGGCCCTGGATGGGGGAACAATGGGGGGCAGACCCAGCCCTTGATGGGGGAGCAATGGGGGGCAGACCCGGCCCAGCCCTGGGGGGGACAATGGGGGGCAGACCCAGCCCTGGATGGGGGGGCAATGGGGGGGCAGACCCGGCCCTGGATGGGGGAGCAATGGGGGGCAGACCCGGCCCAGCCCCTGGGGGGGATCAATGGGGGGCAGGGACCAGGCGGCACCTCGTGTCCCGGTCCGCACCGTTCCCCGGGCCGCCCGGCACCGGCAGACACACAACTGCTCCACCCCACCTGCAGCGCATGCGCAGGAACCACAGCGGATGCCCACGTGTGTGCCACCGAACGGACGGCGGTCGCGCCTCCCGCACGTGACCCGAGGCGACCAATGGGCGGATCCGGCTCGAGGGTTGCCCTGGTCACGCATGCGGAAGAGCTGGGGTCTGTACCGCGCATGCTCTGTGCCGTTCCGGGAGGAGGGCGGTGTCTGGGCGGGCTGCCGGCCCTGGCCTGGGGCGCGCAGGTGGGGGGAGGGGCACTGACGGGTCTCTGGAGTGGGGGGTGGGAGTTTGCTACGGGGGAGGGTCCCTGGGGGGCATGGGCAGGGGTCCCTGGGGTGCGAGTGGGATGTGGGGGCTGGGCAGTGAGGGGCACCGAGGGGTCCCAGAGGTGGGGTGGGGGATGGGCTGGGATGCTGGCAGCTGGCCGTTGGGGGGCGGCACATGGGGGAAGGGGCTGGGTCTGCGGGGGGGGGAGGGGTCTCATGGGGATGTTTCTCATCTTCTCCTGCTTTGTCCTTTGATCAAGGAGTGGTGTCTCCAAATCAGTCAGTGTCACATGAGTTCGTTTTTTTCCTTTGGCTCTTCTTGTTTCCTCCGGTTGTCCCTGATTCAGCACTGGGGCAGAGTTGAACTGAGGTGAGGTAAAGGCTCTCTGGATAATTTTGGGTATGGTTTGGTAGCCGCCTAGCTTGGTTTGAGCTTTGTTTTGGTGTTGCAGTATCTTGACTGAGGTGGTTTGGTCTGTTGATGTGGAGATTAACGTTGTTAGGTCTGGAGCAGTATTGTTATCTAGGAATGGGTAATATTTGTTAGCTGATCTTAGCTTTTCATCCCTTAGTACTCTGATGTGGAGGCAATGTTTGCTGTTGTGACTTGAGCTGGCATCAAAAGTTGAATGTTCTTTTTCTGTATGTTGACCAAAAAGAGGTCTCTGCTGCTGATTTGTGTCAGCTGGTTGATAAACTAGGGCTCAGACCTTTGCTCCTATAGTAGGATGAATTGAATTAAGTTCTCAAGTGACTGGAGGAGTAATTTTATTAGAAAACTGTAATTATTTAGTGGCTTAAATTCTTCAGAGGGCTTTTTTTAAATGCTTTTGTAGTAGTTGTGAAGTTCCCTGTACAATTTTATTTTGGAGGCCTTGGTCTGTAGAATTCAAAGTATTCTGTTTCTACATTCAAAATGTTGACTGTTAGCTGTTTTTTATTGTAAAATAACATTTGTGTTGAGGTATATTTCAAAGGATATTGATGCTTATGTGGAATGACAATATGTTTAGTTCACCCTTCATACAACCATTGTTTTCCTTCTAAATGAATTAGTGGAAATTGCATGTTTGGTGACTGCTTCAATGTGGTTGGTACCTAAGAGCTGCCATAACAGGTCACACAGACGAGCCGTCTAGCCTAGCTGGCTTCTTGTGGTTGGTAACTGGTAGGTCTGTGGTGTGCTGGGGGAAAGGGTAGGGCTAAATGGTAACATTTGTGTGAACTGTGGGTTTCAAACTGTGGTTCCACAACAGTGTGTTGGAGGTGGGGGGCACAGCTGGGTGTGTCTTATGTCCAGGGGCAGCACAGTCCTAACTGGATTCTGCTCAAATCTTCTGCTCTTTACAGTGATGGATTCTCCATGATCTTTCAGGGGTGGACCGAGATGCTGCTCAGAGGCCAATAACCAGAGCTGAACTACTTGTTGTCTCTTTAGGCTAGATACAAAAGAGCCAAAAGACACCTGCTTCTTCATTCCAGGCCAGTCTAGCCTCAAACATGGCGGGTGGCATCACCGACACAGGGGAACTGTACTCTCCTTACGTGAGTATTATCGTTGAGATGTACAACTGCTGTTTGTTCCATATCTCTTCTTCACACCCCTCCTTACTCTCTGGTTGTGTTGTTACTTCATTTCCTGCTTCCCTGGGAGCCAAGTAATCAAAGTCAAAATTGCAAGAAATCCTAGGAGAAATAGGGGTTAGTGAACTAGTTCCTCAAGGGATCTTTGTTTGAATTAAACCACTACGAGGGCCACTTCAGTATTTGAAAGGGAACCACCTATCAGTTTGGTGATTTACATAGAAAACTTTCACCATGTCTTTGAGACTTTTCATTAGATTTGATTTTTGTCCTTCTTTTACATGTTTATAGGGAGAAATGTGAAAATGGCATTGCCTTACTGCACATCTCTGGTCTGTACATCTTTTGAGACACGTTTGTTCATTTCACTGATGTGAACTTGTTTTAAAGAATCAGTTATGGTGCTTGGTGTTTGTCCATTCGTTTATGTCAACAATTACTTTACAAACATTGAACAAGGGATGTCAGCCTTGATGCTTAATCAATTTAAAACAAGAAGTTAGAAGTAACTTGATACTACACCTGTCCTTGAGTTCCTTTGCCCATTTTTATGGTTCTACTGCCACTTTTGTTTTTAAAAAAGCGTTCCTCCTCTGGTCCTGTGTGAAAGGCACATACAGATAGGTGCAGCTGATTGGGATGCTGAAATTCACTATGGACACATCATTCTGAAATATAAAAGACAAACAGAAAACTTAAGGGAGAAAACCCTTTTCTTCCTCTGATCTGTTTGATAAACATCTTACATGTTAATTGTAACAATGACCTGTTAAAAAAAACAAACTCAGACAGAAGTAGCTTTTTTTAAAACATGATGTCCTAAATGATGATCAGACCTCACAGCATCCTTTATTAGGTAGGTATGTATAATGTCCATTTTACAGATAGGGAAACTAAGGCGTCGAACTAACATGGCAGTCACCTCAGGAATTTTTGGCTCACATCCTTGCACTCAGAACACTAGATCCAATTTCTCTTCATTGTGATCACTGCAAAGACAGCAGCTAAGTGAGAATAGGCTATAGCCTACTCAGCCTTATGTGTAATCTCAAAATTAGCAATTAGATGTGGTTTGCTTGATTTTTATTGTGGTGATTAAGTAAATGGCAGAGTACAGCTCAGAAATCTAAAAAGATAATAGTCTGAAGGGTGGGCTTTGCTGTATTAACTCCTGCTTAATAAAAATGCCTGGGTAGACTGGGCACTGTTGACCATTTTAAGATCTGCTATTTCATTTAGTCCAAAATGCCAGTAACTCGTTCTGTATGCTATAAAGTTGGCTTTTATAGCTAATGGGACTAACAAAATGTCAGATCGTGAAATCTTCATTACCGTCTTACCTCCCAGTGGCTTTGTTTCTGAAGTGGTCTTTGAGGTTGTCTCAAGAATCATTAAAGATAGAACCCATGCTTTCCCCTACCAGAGATCAGGGATCTCCACTTTTAAATGCTAAAAGCATTAATCGCAAGTCTAGGAATCTCGTAAGGTGAGGGTGACACTGGGCATTCGGTGTTCATAAAAGCATTGGCTACTAATAGCAGGCCAGAACTGAAAAGCTCAGGGCAGCAAGACACAAGTCAGAAAAAACTGATTTCAAAGCATTCCTGCCTGTTCAGTTTTTTGTTAATTTTGGTTGTTTGAGTCATATGCTTTTGGGTGATCTTGACCTTGTTGTCCTAAGTGTTCCCACATTCAAGAGATGCTTCATGTAAGTCAGGGGTCTCAAACTCAAATTACCACAAGGGCCGCGTGAGAACTAGTAGAGGGCCACATGAGGACTAGTATGTTAGCCCGACGGCCGCACCACTGAAACCTTTTCATACAACAATATTACAAATACTGGTAACAATAGTGTCATTGCGGGCCACAGGAAATAGTTTTAGGGGCCACAGGCTATGTGTTTGAGACCCCTGATTTAAGTGAAGAAAATATTAGGCGAGAGAAGTGATGTTTTTTTCCCACTGGAGTGACCCAATGATACTATTAATGATATGAACATCTCAGACATTGCTAGAATAGAGAAGTGGTACAAAGGTACTTTTTAAATGTTTTTTTCCTTGAAATTATTGACAATTTTCATAGTCAAAATAAAAAACCAAAACCAAAATACTAATAAAGTATATTGTGTCTCTCACTTTCAAGGTCCAGTATTTTGTGCCTTGCCACGAGCGGAAGCCCTTTGGTGAATCAATGCCAAAGCTGTCAGAACCAATAAGCTTTTCAAAGCAGTGCTCCTGAACCAAAGTGGAGAAGGAAATATACTCTGTTCTTGATGGGTTTTGATTTCCTTATCTTAAGTGAATTTTCAGTACTGACATTGACAAAATCCTCTTTGTACTAGTCAAAGCCAGTTTGATCTTTGTCATTGAGGGGGAGTATGGAACGCTGGAATCTTGTTTTTAGTTGCTTTTCTGATTACATGCATAGTTCAAAATGTTCATGTTCCAGAACTCTCCTGAAGTCTGAACTTGAGGGAGCTGCAATTATCTCATTTCCTCTGAGGATGCTAGGCTATGGCTACCTAAGAGTCCAGTAACATGATGCCAGTCTTTGCATCTATTCAACCAAAGCCAAGAAAAATTGTCTGGGTTTCAGTTAGAGTCCTTCAGTGCAGAGTGAGTCAGGTTCCTGAACACTCAGAATGGGAGGGGATGTGTGCAGGAAATGACAGCCTGCCAACTGAGTAAAAGAGCCTTCTTGCAAACTGGAAAGGCTCCATTTTAGTCCTTTGTGTATCCAGTCAATGTTCATGCTTGAACCACGAAAAGGTGTAGTGACTTCTTATGAATGTACCAAGAAAGGCTTGGTGTTGTGTTTTGCATAATGTCTCCAAGCTTGGCTCCTAAGATCTCTGGCTGCCCCAAGCGCTGAATGTGGATTTCTCATTTACACACACATTCCTATAGCATGTTGTGACAAAGATGCATTCGATACCACGTTTGCATTAAGAATGGAGGCAGAGTCCCTTTACTCAATGTTCATCTCCCTCCTTTAGCACAGGAGGTGGTTTCTGTTTCCTTTCCACTACTTGCATTGTGGTGACCCAAGCACTGTGTGTGGCTGAAGTGGGAACAATTCAGAACAGAAATAATGAAACAAGAAGTGGGATAGAACAGGCCTTGTGCAGTGGAAGGGAGGCAATTGTGGAGGATTTGCCCACCATTTCTACCATCCCTGCTCAGTGCCTTGGAAAAAGAAGGCAGACTGCCTCAGTCATGTACTGTGGAGGGAAAATATTTCCTATCTTCCAATCCGGCAGTTACTTTGACCAATTTACAACTCCTAGGGCCTGTCACATTAAACCAATGCAGCCTTACATAAACATAAAACTGGCTGTGTCTAATTCTATAAATGTATCCTAAACTGGTAAGCCAGGTTAAATCAGCTGTCCACACACACAGTTACTCCATTTTTACTGAAGCATTTACAATCTCATCTTTAATTAAACCAGTGCCCTTTGATATTCAGATCTGGCTTCAGCCGTGCATTGCGTCCTAAAACTGCTAGTGATAAGGGAAGTGTTTGACTCTGAGGAAACATGACTGGAGCACCTCATGACACAACCCCTGCACTTTTGTTTCAAAGGGCCTCTGTCTCTCTGGGCTTCCAACCCCAAAGAAGCTGACTGAGAGAACTATGCACACTAAGCTGTGGGCTTCCAACCACAAGGGTTGGTCAACTGTAGCCATCATGTGATGCATGGAGGCCAGATTTTGCCAGCTCAGCCGTGCTTTACAGAGAGTGGTGGCAGGAAATGGAAGTTGAAAGTGTCTCATGCTTCAGGTTCTTCCTGAGAATTTTCAACTCCAGATCTTCTGCTTCATGTATAAACACTGACTTCACTATGGCAGCCTGTGTGCGGTGACAGGGCCTCTTGCGTTCAGGCAAGTCAGTGTGGATTTAATCCCTGGGGTTTGTGAGGCTCTTGTGTAACCAAGCAGTCTCAGTGCCTGATTCTGTTCCAGGTGGTTGGAAGGTGCCATCCCTTCCTAGCTGTTGTCTGGTTATCCAGCCAGTACATTCTGTTGTTTCCTTTGATTAAAAGATGATAATTACGTGAATTTCATGCATCATGAAAATGAGGTCCAATGATTTTGGCCTGAAGCCGCCATAATGCAGGCTTCTATTGTACAGCTCTATCCATGTTTCCCATTCCTTACCTGCAGCAACCTCAGCTTCCATGGACCTGGGGCTGTCCTCAGAAGAGGTTGTGGTTACAAATAGAACAAATTTGGGGGCAGGGGACAGACATCAGTCCCCACTAGTGCACTAATCGAGTGGTTCCCAGTCTTTTCAGTAATACAACACACTTCAGGGAGATGAACAGTTCCACAGCGCACACATTTTTTCCAGCTGAATTTATTGCTAATAAACCTCCCATTTACATACATTTAGTATGGTTATGCTCTTACTAGAGTGTTTTGCAACACAGTGTACAACAAGCTAAAGAAGGATCAAATGCATTAATGTTTCAAATCCCCTGGAAAAAAAATATGCATCATCTCTGTTTTGTCCTTTGGCCACCTGCATTTAGAGTGTTCATATTTTAGAATCGAAAGACCAATACCTCACTTTTAATTTGATTAATTTTCTTGAGTTTTATGAGTTGTAATTTTGGTTGGATAGAGTGTTGTTTAAGATGAAGCAATGTTTGTTTTACGTGATTTTCATTTCCTTTGTACAAGATTTCACGGCACACCTGGAGAGTCTTCCTGGCACGCTGGTTGAAAGCCAGTTGAAAACCACTTCACTAATCTGTGCATTACTTTTCAGGCTCTCAAAGATTATCTTCCTCCATCTGTATTTACTTTTACCTTGTGCTTATCCTTGCTGCATTTTCCCATACCTCAGCTGCCGTGTCAGCGAGTTCTCAGCTGAACCTCAGGGCAGTTGCAGACTCTGATGCTGATTATCTGTTTGATTGCAGGTTGGTCTGGTTTACATGTTCAACCTTATCGTTGGGACAGGAGCCTTAACCATGCCGAAGGCCTTCACCACAGCTGGCTGGCTCGTCAGCCTCATTCTTCTAATGTTCCTGGGCTTCATGAGGTAGCATTGTGGGTTCTCTTTGCATGGCTTCAGTGTGTTGGGAGCATGGATCAGTTTTATTCCAGGAGTTACTCATAAGAGATTGGGGACAGAGTGAAAAGTCCAGCCCTTCTACCACCCAGCTGTTGGCATTTCCACTATTGTGCTGCACCTGGATCCTAGTCCAAGGCTGTAGTTTTAGTAACAGTGTCTGGCTAATAGATGTCTGCAGCGTGGAGCTACATTTCCTATAGCTGATGGAAGGTAGAGGATGTTGTCTCACCTGTCTGCTTTAGAGCCTTCTGGCTGCTCTATGGCAGAAGGTCATCATGGAGTTTAAGGCCAGAGGGGAGCACCAGATCATCTTTTCTAATCTTCTGTATCTCACTGGCCACCATTGCCACTTTGTGTCCTCGTACTAAACCCAACCACTGAAATTAAACCAAAGTGTTGTAACCCACGGAGTCTGTTGTGTGCCACAGGCAGAGACTGGGGAGGACTGAGATGCACTAGAGCCTGAGGCCCTCACAATGGCAGGGAAATGATGCTCCTCCTGGCAAGTGACCTGCATCAATAAGCTGCAGAGCAGAGTGAATAACCATGAACCTTACTACCAATCTGACCTGGGGCAAAATACCTTCCCATCCCTATATGTGGTGATCAGTTAGACCTTGAGCATGTGAGCAAAAACCAGCCAGCCCAATCACCTGAGAGAAAATGCTCCATGCCACTTCAGAGCCGTGGCCCACTACAGCTGGTGTCTCATCTCCAGCTGTGGCCATCCTTGGTGCTTCCAGAATATGTTGAGCAGGATCCCTTCCAGACCCCTGCACAGGAAGCCAACTGAAATCCCAAAACACAAGCATCCTACCCTTTCCAAGAATAGTGGCTGTGGGGCCCTGCTTCCCCTACCATGGATAAGTCCAGAGTTTGTCTCTCTCCTAGTGATATCTTTCTGAAACACCAGCAGTGTCACCAGGTTGATGAATTTCCTGACAAATTTCCATTCTGCTTACTGCCTTTTAAATGACAGACGCAAAACTGGCCTGGCCTGTCAATTTCTCTGACTGTGAGGACAGTTATGAACAGGCGCTGGAGCTCTGCCTGCCTATATACCCAGGAAAGCAGCTCTTTTTACATTGTGAAGGTTGCCTTCATGGACATAAGACCTAGATACTTTTCTTGTTGGTGTGGGCATCTGTGTTCAGTGGGGAAAGCTTCTCGCTATCCGTAGACAAGTGGCATTTTCAGTGCTTGCTCTGAGTCTACAGAATCCACATGGTCTGTCTCTAGAAATGAAGTGAATCTGGACTGGATTGACTCAGCTTATAAATTTCATGTGTGTCAATCACTTCTGGGTCTGGACTGCAACCTTTTAGATTTGTTGCACTAAGAAGATATTGGAGTAGTCTAAAGATCATCTGGCTCCTTCAGACCCATCTGCCCCATGGCTGGCCTTAGACAGAAACCGTGTACACAGGAGCCTGTGTGGAATCACACAAGGATGTGGTTCAATAGTGATTCAGTAACTTGCAAATTGCTAAATTCCCCACCTACTCTTGGGAGTACAGGAGAGTAACTTTCTGTAACTATGCCTACCACATCCCTCCCCTTCACCAGTCTGGGAGCTGAGGACTCCTGAGCTCAGCTTGTCGTTGACCAGACTTCATCTTGGTTACCTCTGTGTTAGAGCACCAGCTGCAGTTCTGGTGGTGGAGATAAGGGCTATTGACTATTGTATAAGCTACACATTCAACCTGGGCCCACTAGCTGATGGTGGCATCTTTCTGATGAGCTATAAAATCCTGTCTGGACCTGGCTCATTAAAAATTCCCTTTCACTTTTGTAAGAGTACGGGATGGGGGGGGGTGTTAATCCTGGTCTGCTGACCCATATCCTCTTATGGGTAACTCCATTTGTCTATCTAAATTCTCCCTGCAGTTTTGATTGGATAGAATATTTTCCTTCATTTGCTGTGTTTGGCTATTTAACAGCTGCAATGTTCTGTTCACAAGGAAACTGCATTTCAGTGGAGAATGAAATTGTCCTTGTAAATAGGTGTGTTGAGGCTTAATATTTTTAAATGACAACGTAAGTGCAGTTTACTATTATTGACAGACATAAACCCTGGAAATATCAGCGACTGATGAGTTCAGAAGAAATCCCTTTTTAAAACATTTCCAAAGCATGAAACATAGCTCCCTTCTGTCTCTTTTGGTTCCTTCTCAGTTTATATCCTGGTGACATCAGAGGTGTAAATTTTGGTGACTCATGCTCTTGTGCCAACCTTGAAATGTTCCTTGCTGGTGCTAACAGTTCCGTGACCCTAGTTGTCCTGTTGCTGTCACTCCTGTGTTTGCATGTCTGGCTTCCTAATAATCTAGAGAACTGTTGCTGGATTGAGAATCCACCTAGGCAATCAACTGAGCTTCGGGAAGGGACTGCCGTACTTGCGTCCTAGCAAAGCTAATTTCTCATTTGAAGTAGATAAATGAATTTAGTTCATGAAGCAGTAAGACTCTAAAACAGTTTCTTAAATAAGATTGATTTTAGCTTTACTTAAAAAGAAGGGGGGAAGGTAGGGGAAAGAAACCTTAAAATGGTCATTTAGCTGAGACAATGACAGTCCATTCCTAAAAGTGGCAAAGCGGATTGCAATGATGAATAGGGACCTCGGCTGGAAGAGTGATTCTAGCCATCTCCTTGCATTTTATTTCTCTGTTGTTATTTAACTCCTTAGACAGCTCCTTGTACAATCACTGGCAAAATCTGTGTTGTATGTCAGAATGATTTGCTTGCTGCTTTTAAATCTGCACCAATAACAAACCATTTCCCTTCAATAGCATCTTCCCTCTGAGGGTCTCATAGCATCTGACAGGCACCAAAAGATAAACTTCACAACAATATTGTGAGAAAGGGGAGTGTGTGTAGGGCTGTCAAAGGAATTTAAAAATTGCAATTAATCATGAGATTAAAAAAAGTCACTATTAATCACAATTTTAATCTCCCTCCTAAGCATTAACAGAATGCTAACTTAAATTATAAATATTTTGGATGTTTTAGTATATTTTCAAATATATTGATTTCAGTTACCGAACAGAATACACAGTGTACAGTGCTCACTTTTGTCACAAATGTTTGCACTGTAAAGAAAGAGAAATGAGGATTTTTCAGGTCATCTCATATGAGTACTGCAGTGCAATCTCTTTATTGTGAAAGTGCAATTTATAAATGCAGAATATCTTTTTAGATAACTGCACTCGAAACAAAATATAAAACTTCAAAGCCTACTACAAGTCAAAGCATGAAGGGGGCATACAGATGTTTAGCATATATGTCATGTAAAGAGTCTCCAGTGCTGGCTACAACAATGCCATGAGAACACAAGTTCTGTCTTTCAGGTGACACTAAATAAGAAGCAGGCAGGTTTATCTCCCATAAAAGTAAACAAACTTGTTTGCCTTAGCAGTTGGTTGAACAATAAGTAGGACTGAGTGGACTTGTTGGAGGTGAATTAAAAAATTCTATTTATAATTTAGTTTGCTGCTGTTCAACAGTCTGGTTAAAACTGTGATTAACTGCAACTTTTTTTAATCTGATTAACTTGTTTTGCATTAGTCACATGCATTAACTGTGATTGACAGGATTAGTAGGTATTATTCTTACTTTACAGATGGGGAAACTGTTTTGTGATTACAAACCCCAGCAGGTGGTGCTCCATCTTGCTCTATGAAGCCAGCCCCTGTTTCAGTGAGGTAGCATTTAATCTGTGGGTCACAAGTGTATTGAAGATATAGGTAGATGCCTGTTTCATTTTATGCACATTAGTTACACGCTACATACTTCTGATAAATTTTTAGTCACGTTCTTGGTTGGTGGAAGTTTGATCACCTCTGATGGAACCCTAGAAATAAGAGGTGGTTTTATTTACTGACATTTGCAACTAACTACAGTTTTACTTTGCTGATTTAACATGGTTCTTGCACAAGCATTTTGAGTGAGACTAATGGCCTATGAGGCCCAAAAGGCTTAACTGAAAGTACTTAAAACAGCAGAAGAGACCTACTTGTGGATGTGGTAATATACCAAGAAGCAATCACAACAGTCTCCCTGTTTTTAGTTTAACATAAGAAGAAACATGCCCTTGCCGTGCCCACCTTTGTGAAACAGTGAGAAGGAAGTATTCTTATGGATGTTTTATGTCGGTGTAGTGCATTACATCCCAAATTGCATCATGCTGCCTGCCTGCACAGCACAACTGAAATGAAACCATCTCTGGGATGAAGGACAGCAGCAAACTGGGATAGAACTCCCTGTGCAAAAAGAGGAAGAGAAGAATGCTGAAGTGTGCTGAGACAGACTCTTACCAAATATGCTGAGAGGTCTTTAGTATCTGCACCTAACAGGCTGGTTTGTAAGGTCTCACCCTAGAGATCTACCATACAGTGGACTATGTGGCACTTGATCTGTCTAAATCAGAAGAATGAAGGGCTAGGTCAGCCCTATCAGGATTCATTCCTGCCTGTGGATGCAAGACAGTAGTTCCCAACCTGTTGCATGGAGCCAAAAGTGACCCATGCTGGCTTTCAGAGCGGCACTCAGCTCTTCTGCCTCAGGGCTGAGGTAGTGTGCTTCAGGGCTTGGGTAGCATGCTTCAAGGTGAAAAGACTGGTCCAGCTCCTAGCTGAAGCCAAGGAGATGGGAGATTGGTAGCAGGGAGCATGGTGAGGTCCATAGGCGCTGTAGTCCCTGCTGGTGCCAGAGGGAAAGGAGTATTGATTTTTCCATCCCCCTGACTGCAGAACGGGGTCATGCCTAGGGACCTTGGTGGAGCACACAGGACTACAGAACACATGGGGTAACCCTGCTGCAGCCAGGAAGATAGAAGATCAGTGAGGAGAGAATTCTTTTGCTGAACTCTTTCTGCCTGGCTGCTGGGGAGGGATTAGAGGCTGCTGATGGAGACTGGTGTCTCTTTGGGGTTGGAAAAATGATACCTGTGACCCTCAAGCCAAAAAGGTTGGGAACCACTGATCTAAGGAGTCCAAAAATTCCAGACTTGATATGCCTTCTAGATTAGCAGACTTGAGTTGTTAAACTTGATCTCATTCCAGCTCCTAACGGAACAGCATCCTAATTGATGAAACAGCCACCAGGGGCATCAGAGTCTAAGGACTGCATGGGCCATAAAGGCTCTTGTTTCTAACTATGCTCCCATGTAGTAGCAGAATGAGGCAGGATCCTCCGTTGCCACTGTCTGTTGTTCTCTGTTCCATATAAAAGATGCTTCCTTTCTCTGGCCTGTCCATCCAGCATCTCCTCAACACTCGTGTCTCGCAAGAAATGTAAGAACGCCCCACACCTAGCAGCTCTCCTCTGCGTTTGTCTATGCAGCAACAGCCTGGATGCTGAGGAATGTTCCAGGGCTGTGGAGAGCCTCCCTCCTCATAAAACCCGTCAGAGTAATTTGTGGTAATCTAGTCTGCTGTCCTTGTTAACCATTAGTAATTGCTAAGTTTGATTTCCCTTCTAGCTACATGACTACAACATTTGTGATGGAGGCCATGGCTGCTGCTAATGCCCAGCTGCGTTGGAAAAGAATGGAAAAGCACAAGGTTTGTGTCGTGGCTTTTTATTTTCTGATCTCTTATCGTTCTTCAGTCCCTAAGGGCTCTCCTCAGATTACTGTGCTGGGTCTGCCTCGCCTCATTAGTAAGTCTAATAAAGGAATAAATTTCCACAGTACTTAATGTCTCCATATAAAATATGGTCATTCTCTGTGGTATAGCTCATAAAACCCAGGATTTTCTTTTCCTGCCTTAGAAATCCTTGACCCTGCCCATCTGTTTCCAAGTTTCAGACTACTGGTTTTGGCCAGAGTTCTTCTTAGAGGAGCTGGGGAGGGCAATCCACCATTCAAGGTGCATTCCGATATATAAATCTCTAAACTGTGAGAGATCCAGCAAGGGCAGGGCATAGTTGTGCTAGCTAAGACAAGCTGGAATGCTCCTGTTTTCAGTCACTGGGGTTGTACTCCAGGGACTCATGCTGGATGCTCTCTGTGGGCTCAGTCCTGATTGTAGAATTTGCTCACTCTCTTGGTTATTTAGCTCTGGAGTTTGTGGCCTGCATGACTTTGTACAAGGCATAATTTTTTGGTCAGACTTAATCATGATCAGTGGAAGACTGGATGGAGTCGGGGTGCAAGTTCTCCTGCTCTGTCTAGTTAGGGTAATTCAAACATTTGTGGTTTTTTTTAAAAAAAAAAAAAAAAAAAAGGTGCCAACACTATGACTTGGGACACCAAATCTGTAAATTTACTGCATCATACTTCCTAGTGCCTTTGTGATTGCACTGAATGGACATTCTGCTCTTATGTATATGAGGAAGGCATTGTACACTTTGTCATTCACCTTCACAGTGCCCTACCAATGTTACCCACTTTCCCCCAGAGTCCATCGCCACAGTCCAAGCCTTGGAAATATGGTTTTCCACCCCTCCACGTGTTCACCAGTCTGTACGTTCCAGTCCCCTTCTATTCACCTGTGAACGTATGAAACTGAGGCTGTTTCATTGGGTTGTTTCTAACTTCTTGTGCTGTTGTCCCAAGTTGCACCTCAAGTAGCAGACATCACAGCAGAATCTGGGTAGTTGCACTCATTTTCCTACCTTCTAGGAAGATGATGATGAAGACTCTTCCTCTGGAGTCTCAGACAGTGATGTTCTCCTCCAAGACGGCTACGAACGATCAGAGACACGGCCTATCCTGTCAGTTCGTAAGTATCCAACTTTTGCTGCCACTTGCTTGCTGGATGGGAATGAAAGACCTCTCCCGCTTTTGAGGGAGCCACACCCTGTATAATTGCCTTCTTGTAAGTAGAGTGAGACCCTTCTCCACTTTTCGCTATTAAGGCTGGTCTGTACTTAAAAGTTGATTTGGATTACGTTTGTGAATTTAAAGCACCGTAACCATTCCTGAAAAACTCTATGAAAGTGGATTAAGCTAAACAAGAGCAAGACATTCTTATTCTAGAATAAGAGTAGCTGCTTATGGAATTATCCAAGCATAGTTATTTTAGAATAGAGAGTCTTCATTGACAGTTGAGTTTCACATGCTTGCATCCCACCTGCTCTCTTCTAGCTCATGCCATTATGGCTTTCAAGATGGGCTAGTGGATGAAGCTAGTTTTTCTCTAGGGTTGAACAGAAGAAGCTTTTTCCACCCTTTACCTAGAATAATTTCACCTGGTCATGGAAGCATAAATATCTTGCTTTGCAGTCCTATAAACTGTGACTTCCAGGAGCCTGCAGGGCAACTGGCAGCACCATAGTGGGGTGTGTATATCCTGGTGGGAGTTATCAGAATGGATGGGATGTCCCCTGCTGGTGCCTGTCCTTCCTTTGAGCTCATCAAGAAGAGTTGACTGGACGCTTCTTCTTTCCAACTTGCAGAGAGACGTGGCTCACCCAACATCTTTGAAATCACTGAGAGGGTGGAGTTGGGTCAGATGGCCTCTATGTTCTTCAATAAAGGTAATGATCTCACTTAGGAACTCTGGAAAAAGCGTGCTGTGCATGAGGTGGTGGAAGCAGTTGCTGCTATGAATTCTGAGATCCCTCTAAACCTCTGGATTTTGAGGACTCGACAGTTCCAACCAAACATGCCCTCATTCCCAAACACCACCTTGTAGGATTTTTTTTACTGGCTGTCCTCCATTGCAGTTGCAGAGAATACCATGTTACGGATTCCTTTCTAACCCAGACAGGGGAGCTACACTAGCGTCTAGGTAAGGGAGAGCAGAATAGCTTTAAGAGGTTTAGCCAGAAAACTCTCCAAGCATAACGAGCTGATCTCCTGTAGGACAAGGGAATATAAAAATTGTAGCAGTAGCAGTTGCTTCTGCCCAGCACAACTGCTCTGCACCTGATCCTTCACATATTGGGTGTCTACCTCTATCCTCCATCTTCTGCAAACATGGTTGAAAGCAACGAAGCCAGCATTTAGTGTTCTGTCTCTCACCTTGGTGACAACGCTAAGGTGCAGCATACCAAATATGTCCCCTCACCCCATTAATTTCAGTTTGAAAGCAGGAGGTCAGCCGGGAGAATTTCTGCGAGCGGTTGGCCGTGTTTGTGTTAGTGACTTCTGGAGGAAGGTCTTTTCAGGTCAAGTAGGCCCCCTGTCCACACCTAGTGGGTCCAGACATCTCATTTTTTTTATAGTGTGACAGAAAGCAAACCTATAATGATGATAAAATAAGAAAACCCTACAAACATAGCTGCAATATAAAGCTGCATTCCTTTCATACTATAGAAATACAAGCCATAAAAATGAGAGAGATGATGCTTCCAGCAGCATGTGTTAATGAACAAATGCCAGGCAGAGCCAGAAGACTATCAGCCAGATGCCACGGTTTACAGCTTTGATTGCTTGTGGCCAAGTTTCTTGTGGCTGACATGTTCTTTGTTAATAGTATTTTTAACACCCAGTGGGCCAATTTTCCACAACATATGCCGATGTAACTCCATTAACTTCAGTGGAGAATGAGAGTTTGGAAGGGGGAATTCAGGAGCTTTGGATTCCCTTAGGAATGCAAATCCCACTGAAAGTCCATAGGAATCTTTCAATGGACCTTGCACCTCTAGCTCTCTCAAGTATTTTGAAATTCAGAGCCTAGCTATCTAACTGCCCCTGCTCTGATGGTGGAGGTCTGGGCCTGGAGCATCTAATCTCAGCTTTGATGCTGATTTGCTGCAACTTGGGCAATCTCTTCATTGGTCTCTGTGTCCCTGTCTGTGAAATGGGCTAATACTGACTTACCTCATGGTGGTGGTTTGGGAATTAATATTTGCAAAGCACTTAGACAATGAAGAGCTCTTCCTAGGAGCATTGGTTTTGGTCCTTGTGTATGACAGCAGGTCTAGCCTGCTAGATCAGGGTGATAGTGGTGGAAGGTGCTGCAGAAAAAAGGGTAACAGGTCAGCAAATTTCAAATTGCTAGCTGAACCTCTACAAGTGCACTAGAGAGGAAAAGGTGGTGATGACAATGCCTGATTCTCGAAAGTGGCAGTTAAGGGAGGCTACATTCTGGAAAGCTCAGCTGAGCTGAAGCTCTATCATTAATGTCAGATACAACCTCTCCCAGCAGAGGGTGCTGGGAGTCCACATACTTCTCTTCTAACCTGAACAAGAAAAACTACATGTAAATTTCCTAGCAATGTCGTATAGCCTGCTTAATACCTACATTTAATCTCCCTTCTTAAAGTTTTATTTTAGTTTAGGTTATCAACATTTGGATGCTAGTGATCCCCTTACGCGAACATGTAGGATACCAAAGATGATGGGATGAGAGCCATTCCAAGATAGACACAGCACAAAGGAGACGGGCAATCAACTAATCGGGGAGGAGGGGGGTGGGGGGAAGCTGTGACTCATTTGCCTCTTTTCCTCCTGTGTCAGAAGTGATAGCATGGCCTGTGCGATTGCTCAGCTCCTGTTCAAAGGTGCCCCACAGCTCTGCTAGGAAAGCTCAGATGGAGGAGATCAGAGAAGAGCTGAGTTAAAGATGCCTCTCTGCAGACTGTCAGCACACGAGCCTTTGAAAGGCTCTGCAGAGCTCAAAGGGCCCAGAGTGAAGTGGTTGTGCAGTGATCTGTTGGATATTGGTTACAAGACAACTAGGCTGTCTGAAGCTGGAGTTTCAAAGTACTAGCTCAAAGTGTTAGCCTCTGCACTTGAACCATTAACAACCGTGTCCAATGTTTGGTGCCGGATGCTGTGCAGCACAGGCAGATAGGTGGTGTTGCGGGGGCTCTATGGATGTTGGAGAGCAGGTGGGCCAGCGGCTTTGTCCCAGATTCCTCTGTGAGACACGCTGGCCTGTTGAAAGGGAGAAACCGTGTTGTTTCTAAGGAATTCTCTGCTCATTTCCCTTGGCTGATTTAACAGTCTTGACAGGATGTGAATCCGTAAACCTTGGAGTTAAGCTGGGGATAAATCTTCCACCTCTGAGTCTCCATCTGTTTTCTGACGGGTGCTGACTTAGATTTGGGCTGTGAAGAAAAATAAGGGGCCCCCACCAATTTCCTTCTACAGGAGTGTGCTCTGAATGATGTCTTTCTCCCGTCACAGTGCTGGGCACTCTCTGCCAGGGATCCGGGAGTCATTTATCATCGTAATGGATTCTGTGCACATTCATCATTTTCTGTCCTCTTAGGAAGTCATTGATCTTCCCATATTGTGTCCAGTAATGAAAGTATTGATCAGGGAGGGGCAGTGCCAGTTTATAAAGGGAGCTGACACCGAAGTTCATCTGCAGACTGAGAGGCTGGGGGAACTTCTTGCTCGAACTTTGCTGATTAGAAAGTCAAACTAGGAGCACAGCAGGTTCTTTGAGCAGAGCTGCCGAAGCACAGCACAGGAGACGAAAAAAACCCAGGCTGGTGTGTGATTATATAGATCAGCAAGTCAGACCTCTAAGATCCTGGGTTTTCCAGTGCACAAAGGGAAGCAATCTGAAAGCAGAATGCTGGGCTAATAATAATAATAATAATAATATCATTGTGGCTGTCCATCACATCAAGTAAGATGCAACATGTAGAATCTTTTTTGAGGGAGAAAGATAAACAGTGTACCGTACTTAGCATCCAAATATCACAGTGATGGGTATAGTAAATTACCTAAATATACAGTGGAGCTTCTAAACTACAGAGCCTCATATGCACATTAATCCTCCCTCTCACAAGGTAATAAGTGATGCTGTCCTCCTTTACAGATAGCATATGTGAAACGGGCCACAGGAGGATTTAGAATCCCTGGGATTTGAACTTGAGTTCACGATTCCCAGTCCTGAGCACAGACCTGTCAAAATATGACGTTCTCCTCAAGCGTTTCTCCTTTAATACTTGCTTCCTTTTTATCCTGCAAAAGTGAAACAGCTGCATGCTTTTTCATGGCACGCTTGCCTTTGAACTAAAATCTATTTAGAGTCACTTAGCATTGTTTAGACTGAAGCATTTAGCTCCTTTTCTTCAAAGGGGAGCCAGTGTAATTTGGCATCTCTTTATTCTTGTTGAGTTCAGCTCACCTGAGCAGAACCCCTTCTGTGTGCCCCTTTAAGATTTTTTCCCCCCATAAAATTAGCTTTGTTGCAGAAATTTCCTACTTCCTCTTCCTCCTTTCAGCTGCGCGTAGGGGAGGTAAAACCAAGTTTTAATGAATGGCTCTGTGGGCAGGGGAGAACATGTGAAACTTGGATAAAACTCAGATTTAACATCATCAAAAGGGTTACAGCATTGATGGTTTTGAGCCTCCCAAGGTAGAAACTAAACTCAGAGTTTATGAACTCTGCAGGAGCCTTCCAAAGAAGCTTAGCCACAGCTTTGCAGAACTTGGGGGCACTGCATGGCTCAAACCTCATGACAATGCTCTTGAGAAGTTGGGGAGTTTTGCAGGTTTAAGTCAGTGCCGGGCTAAAGGATGTCTCTGCAACGAACAGGCTTTCAGAGCATTGCTGTTGCTTCAGTTTTCTTTAAACTGCCGCTGAAGCTGTGTTGCATTCCGGAGACTCGGCTTCCATTCATTGCAACTGCACCAGTCCCTCGTCATTTCCCACTTTCCAGTGAGCTGATTGCAGAGGCTGTTTCCACAGAGGGATTGTGCCACTGGTTGCTAGTGAATAAGTTTATTTAAAGAGTGAGGGAGAATGAAGAGAAAACTTGGCTCGGATTGGGCGTTCCTACTTGGGTAGGGCACCTTTCACGTCAGGTTGCTGGCTCACATCTGTCCCATGTCAGAGGTCCTTCACCAGCTGTTGTGTAGCTTACATGAAAGGAGTTGGTTGCACTCTGTCCACTCTTTTCTCACAATAGTCACTCATCTTAGTGCTGAAGCTGGGGGTGTGATAAGCCAGATGTAAGCTTTGATCTTTTGACAGGGCTTCATAAGGAGGTTTGCATTGCTTCCGCCTGCAATGTACGTCTCCTGTGGGCAGAAGATTCCAGTCACCAGAGCAGCTAGTTTGGCATTTTTCATCCACATGAAATATATCATTAAATAAATACATAAATTGATGGAGAAAATAATAATAAAATCCCCTGGCAAAGAGGTGGTGTGAACAGTTGACTCCTTCAAGAGCACAGTTCAAGGATCCTCCTGGCCCAAGCCCACTTATTAATGCATTTCCTTTTCTTGCAGTGGGGGTCAACTTGTTTTACTTCTGTATAATCATCTACCTCTATGGGGACCTGGCGATCTATGCAGCTGCTGTGCCCGTCTCGCTCATGCAGGTCACCTGGTGAGTGTGGTTATGGTTGTTATTTTTCATAATCTCAGGGATCTAATTTACCAACAACAGAGGAAGGAACAGACCCTTTTGCGTTCGGGTGCTTCACGATGGACAGCTAATGAATATTCAGTAGACATGGTTATGTCTTTAACTGCTGAAAGCCTGAGCAGGACATGATTCAAGAATAAGTCATGAATATTTACAGATGGGCTAGTGAGGTTGGATACCTCCCTCTTTACCAGAGACAACCAAGATGGCATTAACAGGCTAAAAAGTCACGTTTCCTGACCTGGATACAACTTTGGTGCCAGGCCTATGTCCTGTTTACCCAGATGGCTAATGCAGGAAAGGCTGAAGCAGTCTGAATGGCGCTGAACCCACCCATGGGTTTCCTTTTTATTGCAGAACCGTTTCTTGGTGTGATGCTAAATATGTCCTTGATCTGTTGATTGAGATGGCCCACTAGGCTGACAGTTGTGGATCCTGCTGTGGTATGGATGGCTGTCGATTAGGAATAGGACTGTGACTGAGTCCTTCCTCATAAGGAACAATAACTGTCAGAGGAAAGTTAGATCTGTTCAAATTCGCTCTGCACTTAATTTGAAAGTGTCTGAGGCACGAGTCTCTGTATCTGCTGTTAGTAACTTGTCCCATTACCTAAATTTTTAAGCAGTTGCAAGGAGTTCAAGAATCTGTCTTGGATTATATTTTTTTTGATGATTTATATTTCCTGGGACATATGATAGAGCAGCAAAATGAGGGGAAACTCTCTTGCATGTCTGTCTCCACTTTGCACCATTCTCTTTGACAGAGAGAAGTGCATTCAGAGGAACTTAAATATTGTTTTGCTTTTGTTTCCCTCTCCTCCCCCATTCACAGTAGTGTAACTGGCAATCATTCATGCAACGTTGGAGACAGCACGAAGTATAACGATACAGACAAGTGCTGGGGGCCAATCAGGCGGATTGATGCATACAGACTTTATCTGGTGAGTGCTCAGAACTGGATGACTGGGATGGTCCCACTATCTCCTTTGGTCTGAAATGGTGAACACAGGTTTCCATGACATAACGTGTTCAGATGGACAGGAGAGGCTTAGAATTCTGATTTCCTCCTAGTCTTTATTTGCTGAATGCTCTCACTACAAGCGTGATAGTGTGAGTCCATTACAGTTTGGTTAACTACGTTTGTGCAAAGTGAATTTTCCCCTGTTTTCTCTTTAGTGTCCAGTATTCTTCACTTTGTCCTGTAATTGGGTTTAAGAGCTTTAGTACCTTTGTAAGTAAAACGAAACCAAAACTCAGACCTGTTGGAACTCTTGTGGGGGGGGGTGGCAGTGGATTAAGTAGAAACCAGAGTGGGAAAGAGATGGAGGAAGGATGCCTTAAATTATCAGTGCAAGCAGATAAATCCAAAGGTAGGAGTAAATGTAAGCAATGTTTTCAGTTACATGCTTGAGCACACTTCACAGTTCCAGTAATAACAGCGGAACAGAAGCTGGGCCTCAGGAACATTAGCAAATGTCACAGCCTAGTTAATTATTTAAAAGAAATATTATTGCTTTATTAAACTGCATCTTGGCCTATTTCTTTGAGAGTTACATGATTGAGGGTTTCCTTTCTGAATTTCAATAACTCTTTGACTGAAGAGCAGAAACTCATCAGGAAAGGCAGGAATGCATTGATTGCTGCCTGCGTCTCCCAGATATTACATCTATAACTCATGAAGATAATTGTCATTAGTGCCTGAAAAATTGAGGAAAAAAATTTACTTGCAGCTTGCATGAACACTTTCCCCCCTGCTTGTCTTTGTTTTGGGTCTGTAGGTTAGTTTATCCCGTGCGGGTTGTGGCAATGATTAACCCTTTCTTGAATAAACAAGGAAATGGTTTCAGTGCTTTGTTCCACCTTCCTCCAGTCAGAGTAAGGGTACGTGATGCTATGTGGTTAGGTAATCAGAGGAATTGTTCTAGAGATGGGATGAACATTCAGAGAAGTTCCCAACTGTTAGTGCAACCTCTGAGCTCACTTGCATCTCTGAATTTCCCACTAGATAAGTATATGGGCAATGTTGTCTAAGGGGAGCAATCAGGACTCCTAATCCTAGCTCTTCAGTTCACTTGCTGCTTGACCTTCAGCAGGTCACCTAACTTCTGTTTGAATTTACCCCTCTGTAAAGTACTATCTTAGCTCCCAAGGATGTTGCGAGACTTATCTATAGAGCAGTGGTTTTCAAACCTTTTTTCTTGGGATCCTGTTGAAAAAAATCATTTAAGCCGCAGCTCAACAATACAGCTTTGAGCAGTGCACTCAGGTCTTGTGGCAGCTGCAGCAAGGGGCGCCATGACCCAGTACTGGAGGGTCTGCAACCTGGTACTGGTTCCCAACCCATAGTTTGAAAACCACTGCTGTAGAACATATTGAGATTCACTGGAAATGTGTTCTTGCCTTCAAGGTAAGAAGAACTGTTCCTGGTATGGCACACCTCGGAAGAGAATTTAAAGAATAAACTGATTTTGATGCTGGTGAATATTTGTCACTGTTCTGTTCTATCTTGTAGACAGCAGCTGACCAATGGTTATGTCTGTATTATGTCTCCATGGAAACAGGTGTTTCTCTTCTGTGTTGCAAAGTGGTGAATTTTATGAATATTATTAAATTATAGGAATGTGCATTTTAACAGCCAGTGTCATTCAAATATTACTTTGTAAGGAGCTAGAAATGCTTCAGAACATCCTTGATGAAACAGGATTTTCTGCTCCCTTCTTTGCTTTATTGGAATTTCACTTCAAAAAATTGCAAGGATGAAGGGATAGCTTCTTCAAAACCACAATAATTTTCAATAAAGTAGTATGAACAGTCTGAAATTTGTGCTGGAGGAAAGTAGACTTTGTGGCCAAACAGTAATGCAGAATTGGATAGACCAAAGTGCTGAGTGACGTGTTCACAGATTCAAATACTTCCACCAACTGAAAAAGAGCTGCAGTTCTTATCTCTTGTTGCATTATTTCAAACTTTTTCCTAGTCACATATTTTTCTATGGTCAGGTTGCAGTGCAGTCAAACTGTTCCTTCTCAAAACATGATAGTGCTTTGAGAGGATTATTGCATGAAGTGTGTTTTGGTTTTGTTTAGTTTTTTTGTTAAATGCTTGACTGTAATATTGCTTACTGGATGAAACTTGACATCAGCAGTCATATGAAAATATTTTACATTGCAGAGATCAAAATTTGACAGAGAGGTTTCCTAATTCAGAATTCATGTGTTTGTATGTGTATGTATGCCACATGCTTTACAACCAACATGGAATAACTCTCACCTTAAATTGTCAAGTTTGTACACAGAAGTGGATCTTCTAGGACAAGCAGGGGAGCCAGAGCCCAGTCACACAAAGGCAGAAGTAAGCCATTTAGCCATGGTCTACACCTTGCATGATTTCAGTGGCAATTGAAGGGGAGATACACAAAGTACTTACAGTGCTTCCATGGCTCCCTGCAATTGCCTAATACCTACCTACCACAGCATCTTCCATGGGCTGAGTCAGAGGGAAATGCCTTTACTCCTTCTGCAGGGGTGGTCTTGCAAGATCAGCTTCCTGATTGGCTGAACAGATCTTCACAGTCCCAATCAGTTGATTTGGAAGATCGATCTGACAGTGGCAAATTTGCAACCATCAGTGAAGACCTGCCCATAGAAGTGAGGAAGGGGAAGAACATAACCCAGTAGGACCTTCACCTCCCCATCATGAGAAATGGTCGGGGGGGGGGAGCAAGGCACCCTTTTGTTCTTGAGTCTTAAGTCTCCCTCTTCTGAATGGGTTCTGAATTGCACAGCTGAAACCAGGAAACTTTTCAGCATACTGAACACCAGAATGGGAAGGAGGGAAAAGACAGTGCAACAAGTTAGAAGGAAGGGCACCTTGTCCTACAAAGAAACCAACACCGTTCTTCGGCAACATCAGGCGCTCTGTTTCCTGAGCTCTTCTTCCGGAGGGGTAACCGTGTTAGTCTAGTTCAGCAAAACAAACAAGGAATGCCACAGGACTCCTTGTTTGTTTGGGTTTTTTTTTCCTGAGCTCTTGTCTGTAGTTTTCCTATCTTTCTTCATTGTTCCCATTGGCTGAGCTCCAGGCTCAGCTTTAAGGACACCTAAGGTCAAGTCAATACTATTCTAACTGGCTCTCAGTTCCCTATCCTCAGTGAGAATGAACCCCTTACAGCTCCCACTTCTTTCTGCATGTACGCCTCCAGCAAATTACTGGCAAAATTTTTACTTCCATTTGTTTTCAGGCCAAATGGGCAATTCATGTTTTCAGTAGAATCTGTGGCAACCTCAAAAATCAAACCAAGTGAACATTTTTCACCTCAGTTGCCATCTGTCATTAGGAGGTCATTCCTGCCTCCTTCCCAAGGACTCTGATTTTCCCATCCCTTTTTTTTTTCCCCCTCCTCTGCAGCAATGACGGTTTCAAACACTGAGTCTTTAGGCTGGGGAAAAGCAGGAGAGAATGATTGACATGAAATCTGATTTCGTGGTTTAATGTCCAAAAAGTCCTCCAGAAATGGGCTCCATTCCTGTTTTTGGGGAATGGATGTTGAGCACCACATACGTAATAAGCCTATTTGGACTGATTAAGTCCCTCTCTGGAGATTTGCCTGCCTGAGCAGCATTTTTATTACTGCTAGAGAATCTAGTGCACCTGTGTGTGGCTGCAGAGATTGCATATAGTCCACTGGGCCACGTTAACCTTCCTCCCACACAAACTGTGTGTTATCTCATTGGTCGTAAATTACGTCCCAAAATACGGGTGGCTTATGATGTGAACAGGCCATGGAAAATGTTAACTGTGCTCCTGCCTTACTATTCTGGTACTTGGTGCTTCTATTGCTTCCCTCAATTGGGCCTTTGGGAAGCCCAGATGTTTTGGAAGCTGGGCTTCTGAAAGGCACAATGTTTGTGTGCTGGGTGAATTGGCTAGCAAGGGAGGCGCAGATTGCATGCCCTGGTCACCCTGGGGACCACAAAAGCTGATTGAAGTTAAAACAGTTTGGTCACTTTTTTGCTCTTCCTTTCAAATCACTCAGTCCCAAAACAACGATATCCTCTACAGCCAGAGTGACTTCTGGGTCATGGGGCTGTTTTATGCCCATTTTGTAAGGGCAGCCTGGAGTGAGCTATAGTTATAATCTAGTCTCTGCTGTTGCATGTGTGTCATAGTGCAGTTAGCCTACAGATTCAGGGTCATCGAACCTTGCCGCAATTTGAATGCTTCCCTAGAAGCCAGCCAAATGTCTTTTGGTAGTCAGGGGAGGGGGACTGTGTCGGACTGGCACCGATGTCTCATTACATGGTGGAATAATGTTGTTGCTGAGGAAGAGTCGACTGATTAATACACACGAAAGAAATAAGGGGTTAAATCACAGAAATCGACAGCCATCTGGAGAGTCTGATCTAAAATGCAAAAGTGACTGTGACAAATGTTGCCTTAGTTCTGCATGGGGCTGGACAGAAATGCTTTAGCTTTCTTTCTTCCATCAGCCCTCCCTTACTAATGCAGGTCCACTGTCTTCCCATAAAGAAGCAGAACTGCCCAACGAGGGAGGGGCCTGCAAAAGATACTCTCCATAGCCGGGATTGGCAGCAGTTAAGGGTATGGGATATATCTGTTCTGTGATGGGCTGTGCTAAGTTTTTAGCTGATTGGGAAAGGTACATGGCATCCACTTTTACAGGTTCATAGATGCTTGAGGATGAGAGGCGGCCCAGCAGGTGCAGGCCGAGTGAAGATGGGAGCACAGATGGTTTAATGGAGATTATCCCAGTTGGAAACGCGCTTGTGCAGTGAATAAAATGAGCGAGCTCACAGGCACTTGCTGTCTCTCATCAGAAAGGGACAATGTCACCCCAGCCTGACAGTTCTGATTAGAATAACGAGCAGTTGGAGCTGGGCCTGTCTGAGACTGAGAGGGGCTAGTGCAGAAGGGTGGGGAGGCAAAGCAGGGGTACCAAGATCATCTCCTTAGAGGCAAAGTTTAACCTGAAAGGGCTATGGTGAATTAATCCATTTTATGCAGTTGCATTTTCCCCCTCTTCTTCTGTCTCAGCACGGGTACCTCCTGCTTGGGCTCTCTTTGACTGCAGTCTGTAGAACTGTTCCCCTTTCTCTATCTGCTCTCTTGGCATTTCCCCCAGCTCTGACAGTAACCCCAGATGTCTTGGGTTGAATACAAGGCTACAAATGGGAGTCTGTCTCATCTGAGCATAGAGGTGCCTTTGATTTCTTATTAAAAACCCACATCTCTTGTAGTTTGTGTGCTCTTATTCACCCCACTGTAGGGTTGGACCCCCCCCCAGGCATAAACCACTTCCTGATGTGTCTTTCAGTGGGTTCTGCGGTGAAGTAGTAACTCACAGTCTCCCTGTTTAGAGGCTTTTGGTGCCAGGTGTCCCCTGTCAAGCCAAAACTGTTCTGCATGCAAGCATCTGAGTCGTCAACCTGGTGTCTTGGCTCGCTAATTGGAATGGCTGTTACCACTGTTTAACCTCAGCAGCCTCCACACTGAATACAACCTTGGGCAGAGGAAGCTTTTCCAGAGCAGTTCTCAAAACTGCAGCCCCAGCTGGCTGTCAAGAACTCGCACTTAGCAAAAGGTCTCTGGAGCCAAAAGGATCTCAAGTTGCTGTACAAGTGTTAGATAAAGGAGCAATTCACAATGCATTGGAGCTAAAGTGCAACCAGTTCTGAGATGGAATGTGCCAGCTCTTCCATAGCACCCATAAATACTATACAAAAATCCAGGGCATGCAAATAAAATTTTTGGAGCCCTCTAGAAGGGGAGTGGGAGCAGGGGTGTCTGTCCTTTGCGGAGGTCTTCCGCAAACTGCTCTTACCAGTCTTATGATGTACGTGGTTCATGGCACTGCTGTCCTGACTGAACAGCTGGTCTGACTCTTCTCCCCAGACCCATTGGTAGTGGGGAATAGTCCTAGAGTTGAGTGGTGATTCTTCAGACTGAATGCATCTTGTGAGGAGAGACATGCCTGTGCTCTGAGGGTTTTCTTCTGCAGCTGAGGACACTTTCCCTGTGTTCTAGCACCTTCCACCACCATGCTCCATGGCTATAATGTTCAGTAGTAAGTAGCTTATAGCAGCTCTTGGAGGCCTCTGTGTTGAGCGGCCTAGAGACCTTCAGAACCAGCAAATGGGAAATTGGTGCCCAGAGGAAGGAGCCGTCTGCTGGCTGTGCTAACCCTAACCTGCAGAGAGGGATCACAAGGAGAGCTGTTGGAGGGAAGATTTTTGTGCGGACATGAAGCCAACATGCCTGTTTGCTTGTACAAATTGCTACAGACCACTCTGTATTAGTGTTGAAGGCCAGGTGATGATCCAAACCAGCAGTTCTCAGCCACTGTCAGGACACATTACTGTGTCCCCACAAGCAGTAAGTGTGTCATGGAGAGCCAGGGAGATGGCTGGATTTGGCCTGGAAGGAGTGGGCTTGTGTGTCCTGTAGAGTCACAATATGCTGCCAAGTGTGTCGCGACCCACAAAAGGCTGAGAACCACTGACCCAAGTTACCACTCACAGCAGGACAGCTGTGGCAGTATGGTTGTCACTGCTTCTCATCCTGTGTTGTGTTTTTCACAAAGGATGTGTCCTTGCCAAGGCTAGAGCATGTTGTTCCCAACTAACACCACTCCAGTGCTCTTTACTGCAAAACAAGCGTGGAAATTAAAAACAAATAAATGGTGGTCAGTGTGGAAGAATGACAGCTATTGCTCCTGTGGGCATTTACCATCCTGGAAGCCAGTAAGGACATTCATTAGTGATCCAGAACTCAACAACCTCTCTATTCTTCTGGATTACGGTGGTGCAGTGCTTCTCAAATAGAGTTACACATACCCCTGGGGTACGCAGCTGTCTTTCAGGAAGTTCATCAGTTCCTCTAGATATTAGTCTAATTTTACATCAAGCTGCATAAAACACTAGTAAAATCAGTACAAACTAAAATTTCATACAGAGTGACTTTTCATACAGCTCTTTTTACTATACACCAAAATGTAAGTACACTATGTTCCAATTGATTTATTTTATAATCAGGGGAAAAATGAGTCAGCAGTTTTTCAGTAATAGTGTACTGTGATCCTTTGATTTTGTAAGCAAGTAGCTTTTAAATGAGATGAAACTTGGAGGTACGCAAGACAAATCAGACTTCTGCAAAGGGTACAGTAGTCTGCAAGGGCTGAAAACCACTGCTGTAGTGCGTACCTGTATGTGAGAAACAGCGATTGACGTTCTTTAAGTGTAACAGTTGGCACAGCCGTAACTTATAATTGCAATGTATGTCTCAGTAACACAGAACTGTTGGACTAAAAGCCTGGTCTGAGGAGCTGCTTTCTTGCTCTTTCTGTCTCCATCTTGCCAGTTTTTTAAAGAAGTGAAGTCTAGGTTGCTCTGAAGCTGATGGGGAAAAACTGCGAGCCAAGTTCTATGAGAATGAATGGTGTCTGAGTGTGGGGGCGGAAAGCAGTTCTCAGCTTTGTCAAGAAGTTTGAAATCAGCACATGGCCTCATTAATACAGTATTTCTGTATTATGCCCTTGGTCTTGTTGTTCATTTCTGTCTCTGTCTCAGTCTGCCTGCTCATCACGTGTCTTTGACAGAAAGCCAGACG
Source organism: Podocnemis expansa (assembly GCA_007922195.1). NCBI lineage: Eukaryota > Metazoa > Chordata > Testudines > Podocnemididae > Podocnemis > Podocnemis expansa. Next base: position 329,933 of record ML682068.1, read on the forward strand.
GTTTCACAAGGCTTTTTTCCTCTCAACGTCTCCCAGCTCAGAAAAAAGAAAAAATAACTTTGGTTAATGACTAGCCTCCATGAATGAGATTTTGTTTCTAATTGATTTGGCCCGTGCAGTGGCAGAAATCTGCTCAGTGTTTCTCACACTGAATGTAAACTTGTCATGTCAGTGTCCCTAGCTCTAAAGTTCAGTTTGTGGCGTTTGATTTGCTCGCTTCCTCTGCAGCCTGCCTTCCCTTAGGACAAGAGGAATATCAGATGAAAGGTGAATGTACCCTGATGCCGGGCTGGGAAGGAGAGGGAGCCTTTGGTACACAGTGGAAGAACTCCAAGAAACTGCAAGAAGGTGGATTGAAGCGACTAGCTTTAAAGGATTAGCTTGTCTCTTTTTACAGAGAAATCGATAGTGCAGGGGACTGGAATGTATGTTTTGCACAGAGCTGTCTGTTCGCTTCACAATGAGAAGTGGTTTTTCTTAAATGAAGCCTGGATTACACTGTCACTCATCCTACTACTGAGCTTTTCTGGAGTGCTTCTAACAAAGGGCCTTAATAACGAATTCTTTGCCCCTCAGCCACTACTAGCTGGTCAGCAAGGGCTGTGCAGAGGAGGGAGGCACCATGCTGTCTTAGACATGGTTGCCTGGTTCCTTAGTGGCCATTTGCGCTATGATCTCTGACCAAAGGCTACCCAGCCCAAACAAGAAAGTTTAACTGGCTGTTAAACTAGTGTGAGGTGCCATTGGTTTTAGGCAACTCAAACCACAGTGTGATTGCCATCTGTCTGATCCTGGCTTGCCTGGGAGGTTCAAACTGTCCCACTTGAGAGTTTTTTGCTTTTGGAGTCTCTGTTAGGAATCTAGGATTTGCCAGATGAGAACCACACTGCTCCAAGCCCAGCATCCTACCTCCATGAGTGGTTGATGTTTTGGATGATAGCGAATGCTTTTGATCTCAATAAAACAGGTGGCCAATTGTGCCATGTTATATTGAAGACGAAAGGAGAGTCCTTTCAGGGCCCTTATGGCAGTTGCTTTATATTCCTAGCCCTGTCATGACAAAGCATTCATAACAAAATCTAATGGTTTTAAGATTTGTAGAGGGGTTTGGCTATTGGACAACTGAATTGCATGAGGGGTGTGAGGAAGTGAATCAGGGGATCGCCTTTCCTCCTCTCCCAGCACTTCTCTTAACTCTGTAGAAATCTGGCACATGGGAAGACTCATTCATTGCCTTCCCAGGTTACATCTATACTTCATCTGAAGTAGCAACCTTTTTTCTTTTACTCTTATGTAATATCCATAACAATAGGGTCCTTATCGATGTCTGTTGCTCTAGGAGCTATGACAGTATAAAGTTAAACCTAGTGCAGGTGTGCCTACCTGACCTGCAGTCATTCCTTACCGTGCAGTGTAGATGTATTCAGTAAGAGTTGACTCAGCAACAATTCAGGGGGAAGACAGGTTCTTTTCTAACTAAAGCCCTACCTTGGAATGGAGCTTGTTCAGACAGCGAGACACCAACCTAGACACCCTTCTTGCTTGATGTTTTGAGACCTGGCTCTCGTGCACTGGCAAGGGTCAGAACTGATTTCTAGTCACCATCATTTATTTACTCCATGAATCGGAAAGGTTCCAAAATGGCCTTTGACTCTCCCTAGGCCAGCCTGTCTCAAGAGACCCACTGATCTGAGGAGGAGGGGTGTATTGTTTTATGGAACATAAGTTCTAATGCTCTTGCTGTCACTATAATATGAAACTACACCCTTAATATAACATCATAGAAAATGGAGCTGGAAGATACCTGCCAGGTCAACTAAGTTGTCTGCTGTGTGGGTCAGGATATTTCCTAATACTTTCCTCTCTCTTTAAACAGAAATCACAGGTCTTATAAAACAGCAACCTTATTGGCCTGGCTAACTACATGCAAGCATTTCCACTGAGTAGGCCATTGGCCTTGAGATCCATCTTTCTGCCCCCAAAGTTTCATTAAGTTGCTAAAACAGACAATCAGCCCCAGGGCACACTTGCCAAAAGATTGCAAGGTAAGGCTGCTTTGTGAGCCTTGCCATGAGAAAGAGGCTTTGAGCTGGGTAGCATCTGTCTGTTCAGCCCCTGTGGAGGTCCCAGGAGATGTTCTGATTTCTGAGCAACTTCCCTTCTCCCATGAGAGGGAGATGGAGAAGGTAACCTCTTGAGGCTCCTTCCATTCCTACATGTCTGTGATCATAGGAGTTGTTGCTTTTGTTTGAGCAAAACATTTCATGTTGCCTTGACCAAAGTTGTGCTCTTTCAGCCTGGATCAGCAACTACTGCTGACAAAACTGTAGGGGCTACCGTACATATAGATTGATCAGATTTGTCCTGTGGTGAATTGACAGGTGTAATTTCTGCCCATAAGTCTTATCTCTGATGAAACCCAGGGGGGTTATTGCACCAGTGTGCCCTAGACAAGGTAGAAGAGGAGGAAGGATCAAAATGAGCAAATTCCCCAGCTAGTCCCCAGTGCTACTGCTTTACTTAACTCCTGCTTTTGTGCTGCAGTTCTAATTACAAAGTATTTGAATGCCTCCAGACAACTGCTCTATGATGCACTGAACAGTAAGCTTGGATGAAGTGCCCTTATTGCCCAGAGAAGTTCATTTCATGGGCCAGAGTGTGTAATCCACACTGAAGTGCAAGAGAGAAGAAAAGTAGAAAGAAAAGGCTACATACAGCTGAGTGATGAAGGGTGGGAGGTTAATGGATTTTAGGACCCCTAATACCAGCAGATCTCCAAAGATCTCACATCCTAACCCTGAAAAGTTCATGGAGGGACGTGTTTGTGGGACTTCCATGCTTAAATGCCATGCTGCTGGTCTGTTTCTCCCCACCTTCACGCTGTCTAACCTGAGGGGTTTCTTGCTAAATATAAATGCCGTGTTAGCTGCCAGTACTCCACTATATGCATAGAGGTCAGCCAGTGTCTGTCTGGGGGGGCTAATGAATATGCTCTCACACTTTATTAGCTGAAGCTCATTAATCTGTTTATACCACTGCTTGCTAATGTTGCAAAACAGCCTCAAGGTTACTCAGTGGCAGACAGGCTCTTGTTCTATTTCCTAGCCATTTTGAGGTCAGCTGGAGCAGGGCAGAGCTAAGCCCAGTGCAGCAAGCTTCTCTTTGTGGGACTGCTGTGCATCACGCCCTTGAAGTTGCACTTTCAAGCACCACTCTCCTACTGTCATCAGATTTTTCTCTCCCCTTCCGCTCTCTTTGGAGGCAATTAGAAGATGTAGAGTAAAGGAGGCCAGCAGTCAAGGAGGCACTAAGGTGACTATGAGACACTGCAGATGACTGTGCCATAAATACCCCATCGACAAAGAATTAGATGGCAGTCACCTCAGGAGATGACTGGTCTCCATCTTTCTCTTGTTCATGAAAAATGATTACGGAGGCATATTTATACCAGAGAATGCAAGCTTGCTGCTGGCTACTGTTCTGGGGTGTGTGCCAGACTCTGCAATCTTTGCAGAGGATGACTTTTTGAAAACATTTTGCCGCGTTTGGATTATTTAATTTAGGAGGGGAGGAAATGGAGCAGTGGTTGGGCGGGAGGCATTAAGTGAGTTTAGCGCTCACTGAAATGCGTTAGCCCTCTCTTTATCCTCCCTCATCAGAGGTGCAACCGAAGACAGCATCAGGCAAGCTTCACCGTGCTGCCCAACCGAAGTGCTGTGGCCTTGATGTTGAGGGGCCATATTCAGGGGCTGCAGGAGAGGTTTAGTCTTTCTGATCCATTCAGTCTTTGGTCTCTGTGACTCCCCCAATGAGGGCAAGGCTTGTGATCTTGGTTTTTTGTGGGGGTCGACACTTGTCCACTTGAAATAGGTGTGAACAAACAAATGCATCTAACATAAGCCACTAAACAGCTATTTGTCAATAACGTCACCACTGGATCTACATTTTCCTGAAGACACTGGTGGATATATTCTTCATTGGTGTACAGGCACAGCTGCCCTTGCTTCAGGGCAGCTATCCCTGTTTTCACCAGCTGAAACTTTGGCTTTAGAATAGTCAACCTCTGAGCCAGCCACATTGTGTAGATATTCAGCACATCCAAGGAAAATGCCACCTGTGACGATTGATCTTTGTACAGGTAGTGTATTCCCTGTGAGTTATGACCATAAAAACCCCCATAGTGTATCCTGAGATCTGCATGTTAATTACCAGCAAGGCTTCAGCAGCAGATGTCTGTGACAAAGTAGCTCTCCTGTTCTCTAGGGGTTAGAAATAAGGCCACTCAGACTTTATCCATAAGTATTACTCATGTAGTGTCTAATGGAGGCAGCGTTGTTCCAGGGAACTTCATTTGCTCCATAAGAGGAAAACAAAGGTTAAAAACCTTCTTTCTACTTTGAGCAGCCCCGCTCCTGGTGCTGCTCTCTGTCTTACCAATTTAAATAAGAGTCTATAATTATCTGACTACTGAGAATTTACTGCCTATCGGCAGAACAGCAACCGTGGTCCATGCAACAGCCAGTGGGGTGGGAGGAGGACACTGTATCTTCATCTTTCATATTTATGCTTTTATGAAGGATCTGGAGGGAACCTTGTATGAACGGTCAGTCTTTTTTTTTTTTTTTCATGTATTTGATATTGCTCTGTAAATGGTGAAAGATGACTAGGGAAAGCTTAGGATGCAGCTCTACATGAAGTGCCATCTGGCCCTTTAGTTGGAGAGCAGAGATCACATGGAGGGGGGGAGTGAGTCCTCTGTCAGAGGTGGGAGAGTTGGCAGAGGATTTTGGAAGGAGTCAGACGGGGGCACTGCAAGAAACTGAGTACCACAAAGCCACTCTTCTTGAAATCTAACAGACTGGTCCTGGTTGCAGCCTGTGGTGTGGCTGGCTGAGGCTGGGGTATGTGGAGATTAGGGTGGTGTCTGCCACGGCTTAGGTGTTGGGACTGTTGTGGTGGTTGCAGAGGCTATGCATGAATGTGTTTAGTCACTATTAAGATGACTAAATGCTCTCAGCTGTAGCGGCCTACCTGACAGAGGGCAGAAGCAGCATGTTGTGGGGAGCCAAAAACCTCGTAAGCTCTTTCAGGTAGAACTGTGGCAGGCTCCAGGTCAGGGGATGATAGCCACAAATTTCTACCCCTGTCAGCAGAGCTAAATCTCTAGTTCTGTGCCCCTCGTTGCTCTCTGCATGTAATCTATAAGGGAGCATTTGATGCTGGCAGAGTCCAGAGCAGGGGCTCTGACTCAGCCCTCACACATTGGAGTACGGCTTCCTGTCTCCTCATCAAAGGCCAGATGCCAAAGAGCTCATCAGGTGTTACTCCTGTGCCAGCTGCCTGGCGTCAGCTGCTCTCAGCCAAGGTGCATTTTGTCTCCATCACTTCCAACATTCACCTAGCTTGATGAGTTCAGAGACATCTTGCCCAGGCAGAGCTGGCATCAGAATTACTGCTCATCTGACAGCAACTATGATGTGACTGCTTTTTGAACTGTTCAAGGAGAGACTCTCTCTCTCCCCCACTCCCCATCCTCTATTATTTCTAAACAACTAACCTTATGGGGTCACTTTCCTCTTGGAGGTGAAAGCTCAGCTGGGCTGGCGTCTTTCTGTTAACTTCCACTCCACGGTGGCAATGGTCCATCTCCATTGCCTTGCAGCATCTGTCAAGCATCCAGTTTTTAGCTTGGCAACTAAGGCAACACAGTTTACCAAACAGAATGATCCAGTTGATCTAAATCTCTAGTCTTATGTTTATAAATGTCAGATTTCTCCATGTTTATTTGTATTCCCTATCACTTTCAGTGGGGAAAAAAACTTCTGCCCAAACCTTGTGATGTGCAGTTACCAATGTCTGAAACACTGGGTTGGAATTACCAAGAGAACACCCCGTGTGTGAGGTGTCAACACCTCTGCCACCAGCCAGAACCAGGAGCCCTAAAGGAAAGAATTGATTCGGGATTCGCTGTTGCTCTGAGTCCATGTTCATAGCGCTGGGGCTATGAGGTTATTTCTCATATTAAGCAAACATTTCTCATAATTTTGAATATTCCTGGCTCTCAATGAAAAAGATACAGTAGTTAATCAGTTCCAAAGGGGTAGCCATGTTAGTCTGGTTCAGCAAAACAAACAAGGACTCCTGTGACACTTTTAAAGTCTAACAAACTTATTTATTGCATGAGCTTTCATGGGAGAAAATCCCACTTCAGAGAGTCTGACAGTCAGATTTTCTCCCGCGAAAGCTCATGCAATAAATAAATTTGTTAGTCTTTAAAAGTCCCCCAGGACTCCTTAGTAGTTACTCAGTTTAGTTTAATTCTCTGTAAATGTCATACACCAGATGCTTTTTCTGCAGATCAGATCTTAGCTCTGGAAGGTGATTAGGCAAGTTCTGATGGCAGTTATAAATGAAACCTGTTTCATTATTGTCCCTTGGTGTACATGTAGCCTGCACGTACATTTACTTGTAATGCGCTCTGAAATGCATGAAGGAGCAAAGTCTGTGATGCTAGTTCTTGTTCCTGTGACTTTGTGTTATAAAAAGTTGTGAGAAAACAGCCAAACCAATTCCATGACACATGGTCTGCTTATTGTGAATACTGAGAATTTGAGCAATGATGACCTATTTGTTCTCCAGACCAGTAAAGAGCCTGTTTGGCCAGCCTAACCTTGGACTAATAGGGCACCAACCTTCTACACTGATTCAGTTCTTGGTCAATATATCTGATACCTGGAAACATTTCTGAGACCATCTCAACTGATCATCACAAGTGGATGAGCAATGATAGCCATTTCCTTTACATAACCACAAATACATGGCCTTCCTGTCCTGTGGTCATGCTGTGTAAGCATAACCTTAGTCCAAGTTTGACTTTTACTGAAGATTGTTTCTGGTTAGAGAGAACTGGAACTGGTTTGTTTACTGCTTACCTGGCATACAAATTTCAATACAGAGACCACATTTGTGTTTCTAGCAATAACAGGAAATCCCAGCCTGGTCCCTGCAGCAAGAAGGCTCCAAGTCAGCAAGCCTGCCTTTCATTTTGAAATATTAAGAGCTGATGGGAGAGAGGATGGGAAGCCACTGACACCTGGATTCCTGTTTGTATTTTTGTAACTCCCAAAACCTTAGCGGCGTTGAGGGGAATAGCCTAGTGTTTCAAAAACTGCCCAACTGTCAAGTTTGCTGGCCTGCTGTACGCAAGTCACATCGGCCTGCAGGGTAGACCATAATTCAAAGAGACAAGCTGTTGTCTTCTCTTCTGTCCTAGCAAGCTTCTAATTTTCTCTGACTGGAAACATAATCTTCAGTAAAAGCCACAAACACATTTCCATCTAGTTATGGACTGGGTCATGTTGGCTTCCACACAAACAGAAGTTTGCAAGAAAAAAGGCTTTCAGAGTTTTTTTGTGTAAGATCTCCTGATAGCCACTGCAACAAGCCTGGATATATTTTTTTAACTTTTTAAATCAAAGGGGTAGAGGGAATGACCTGCTCAAATAATTGATCCAGTCCTCTAAAGGTTAAAGGGTAAAGATTGTCTTCTGCCACCCCCATAAGTGATGTAGGAGCTATTACTAGATACAGAACTTAATCTCAGCCAAAGGCTGACGTCTCTTTTTCCTCGTTCAGGTTCAGACGAACACGCCTTTTGTATTCGTTTGTTGTCTACAGCTGCAAACTACCAATAATCTATGGCAGTTAAAGTTTTGCTTGTTCTTTCTGCCTTGGGTTATTTTGCTAAAACTTAGAAGACAAGGTGATAGAGACCTTAGCTGTTTCTCAGATAGAAAGCAGGGGAATTGATCTGGAAAATGGAAGAGCTCTTCCTTGGTGTGTAAAATGCAATGACGTTTGAATTCCCTGAAGGTAACTGATGCCATTTTTCTGTATAGATTTACAGTTTGTTGACTGTTACATGTAAGGAGTCATGGTTTGCAAAATATCTCGCTTTAGAAAAAGAGCTGAGCCTGGAAAGTGTTGTTGGCAGATGGAATCTTTTTCAGTGTCCTAGATGCCAGGCTGGACTCACCTTTTCCTTAGGAAGAAGGTAATAGGAATTATGGGGTTAACTAACTTCTTGGGGCAGATCTGGAAGTTGGATCCATTTGAATTGGCAGCTTGTGATGAAAACACGAAGATTTGGAAAATCCTTGGAATGAAAACATGACTTACCCTAAATAAATAAATAAACCATGGGTGACTTCTCCCATCCCTGAGGTAAACACCACAGCCTACTTATTTAGGTGTCTAAATTTTCATTTTGGCAGGGGAGGGAGGGCTTCTTTTTAAACTCCCAGTTTTGAAAATCTTGGCCTCTGTGTACATATTTGTCTCTCCTCCTACATGCACCTTGCCATTAGTTGCTAGACCTCCTATCTGAAACATCTCTTCGGAAGGGCTGGTCTGTCTCTCTTAGCTTTGCAATTCTGATCTTGTCATTATGGGCCCAGACACTGGGCTGCTGCTAATCTCTTCATTCGCCTTTACTGGTTAAATAGAAGAGCGTTTGGTTTGGAACTGATTGATGGCCATTACTTATCCTATTCTAAATCTCTCTGAACTTGACGTAGTTTTATCTTTGGAGGTTGATTTTTGCTATTTAATGACATCCACTACTCTGCTTCTCATTTTAAGGCAATTCAGCATGTAAAACTGTTCAGTGTATAGACAGCATTTGCTCTCAAATCTGTACAATACACTCGACTCTTAGTCAAAGCCACTGCATTGTTCTTATTGCTCTTTGAAAGCCCAGTGTGGTTCATTGATGAGAGTTGGGTGAGGAAGGTACCATGCAATATTTATATTGCTCTTGAACTCATCTCATACCTCATGACTTCAAACCAATTCCAGGATTTTGTTATGACTAAAAGATAGTTTGTTCTAAAGGGCGAGGAGGGGGTGAATCTATACCTTCAGGCATGATGATTTGTGTTCATCTTGCTCCTAATGAGTTGAGAAGTAGAGTCCTTGAGGGAGAGGGAGAGTTTGAAGCTGTACTCTGAACTTGATAGATGGGTTTAGTAGACCAAAATTGCTTAGGAGCTGGAGAATTTATAACCATGTGGAAGTTAGAGTCCTTCTGGGGTTTTCCACTCTTTATATTTTCACCCACAAATGGTACAGAATTCAGATGTCTGCTTCCTCTCCAGATTCAGATTACAAGTGTGTCTGGAGATGGATGCACCAAACAGACCCTGCATCGCCTGCTTAAGCCCAAAGCTGCAGCTGTGCTCAGCATTACAGACTTCAAACCCTGCCTCTTTACTATCTAGGGGCCCTCTGTCTGGCCTTGTGTTGGACTGAGTTCCTGTTTTGCCAGTTGGTTCTAGTGTGCTCTAATTTGCAGAGGACACCTGTTCCTTAATTATCACCATCTCTCGTCTGTCTCTTTGTTTCAGCTCTTATTGATGCATGAGCTAATCATCTCTATTGAAGGGGAATTATATTTAACAATTTGAGCATGTATTAGGCGTGGATCTGGAATTTCACTGGCGGTAGATTTGGTTTCTGTCTTGTTGGTGCTAGTACAAGTTATTTCTTCACATGGCATGGGTTATATTTTGTATCTTTAGCGATATGATTGTTCCCACCTTCCAAGCCCTTAGAGCAGTGTTTCTCAACCAGCATCCCATGAAACACTGGTGCTCCTTAGACATTGTGCAGGGACTTTGTGACCCACCCGGACCCCTCCCCATAATGGGGAGAGCATGATAATGATGGGGAAGGAATAATTTAATGCCAAGTCGCAGCACAGCTTCCTGGTATGCAGCAGCAGATGTTGGTGCACGCCTGGAAGCTTTGCTGCAATTGGGGCATTTATCTCCTGCCACTGTTACCAGCTTTTTCAAAAATGTTTTCATCAGCTGTCCACATAAGTAATTAATACCTTTAGGTGTTCCCTGATCCACTAAAGGTTGAGAAACACCACCTTAGAGGTTACATTTTGCTTTGGGATAGAATGCCAGTCAGTGAAAAGTAGGCTGTTAATGGGAAGTGGTGAGAAGAATTCAGGGAGCATAACATAGAAGGGAAAAGGGCAGATGATAAAAATCTAAATTGTAGAATATCTTTAATTGTTGTCTTAGAACTGAAAATCCTTGATTGCTTTTGCTGTCTGAGACTTGTCAATTATATTTAAATTAACACCTTTTGTGCTTCCTGAATGCATCTCATTTGAAGGACTGTGACATATTTCTTGAACCTTAATCCTCACCCACATGCCTGTTGGCATTTCTGTTTTGTGGGGGAAACCAAGGCACAGAGAGCAGATGGTTTTGCCACAGGCATCACAACAAATCATTGACAGAGCTGGGAGGAGAACCCAAGATACTTGACTCCCAGTCCCCTCCATGGGTTTGTTCTGGCCACCGTGCGATATTTGTACTGTGAAATTATTCCAGTTGCATGACATATTTTCAGGAAAGTGTTTATCAGAGTGTCCTGGAGTAGTTCGTGTCTTGGGTTGTGTCCCAGATCTGCCATTGGCTTGTTGTGGGGCCTTGGGCAAGTCGTATAACTTTTTTGTGAATCGGTTTCTCCCATCTGGAAAGTGAGGCTGGTGCCTCCTGCCTTTGTAAAGTGCTTTGAGAAGTAGGGATGAAAAAAGCTGTATAAAAGCACACAGTGGTTGCACCTGCTACTGATACACAGTGCAAGTTGGATAGCAGTCCAGTTTATAAAGACACCTTACTGGCGCTCATTGTCTAACAGTTCGTCAAGGCCTCCTTGATCGAATAGCCCCCCATTCTATGCTTCTAGTAGCTCTGACATTTGGTGGTTCATAGTCAACTGCAAGGCAATCTGTCTACATTTTTTATCCAAGGGGAACCATTTCACCCTTAGCTTCACAAATATTGTGGCACACCCAGCAGACAGCTATACCTGTGACAATATTTTCCTCATTTAGGGCTGCCAAATGCACATTCAACAGACATTCAGCACCTGCTCAGCCTATTATTGAAACACTTCTTGCTTCTTTTCAGGATGCTCATATCGGGTTTCAGGAGTCATGGCAGTAAGGGGTAGGCTGGATCTCCCAGGGTCACTATGGGTATTTCAGCATCTCATCTCTGCCCTCCTGCCCACCCCCAGCGAAACATTTGGCCTTGAAGGAAAATCCGCACTTGCAGCTTCCTGTTCAGGCCAGTGTTCCTGAAGATATGTGCATCATGCCAGTTCCTTGACCAGCCTGCGTTGATATCACAGAAATGCCCACAGTGATCCACAAACACCTGCATAGAGGAGTACTCCTTATACTGATGTACTCCATTACGAGATGGTCCAGGGCCAAAATCAGGATGTGTCCTACCATAGTCAAGGAATCCGTTTGCTGCAAAGCCATCTGCTATTTCATGCACATTGCCAAGACTCTCAGTCCTTTGTAGCAGAATGTGATTAGTGGCCTTGCACACTTGGATCCAGACTGATTTGTCACCAACCAGTAGCAGTCTGGATTTACCAGCTTGCACGGGGCAGTCAGAATTTCTCATTCTCTTACACCATGCAGCAGGGGCCAGCTCCACAGAGAGTTCTATGAATGTTGCTCTGCATATTAAAAAGTACTGCAGCCACTGCACATCGTCCCAGACTTGCATAACGAAGCGATCCCACCACTCAGTGCTTGTTTCATGTGCTGCAAAGCACCAATGTACCGGGGCACATGTCTCCTGACTGAAGACAGAAATCTGGTGTTTTGTTTGCATGGCATACAGCAAGTTAGGCACTTCAGATTCTGGTTCTGATTGGGAGCTCCTGAAATATGCTGTATGACCAGCCATGATGTGTTCAGGACACTGACCACAACAGTGGAGAACAGTGCAGGATCCACCCTTTCAGATAGCAATAGTGGGCGCTCAGTGAGCTGAGGCTGTTGAAAAATGCCACAAAATGGTCATAAACCTATGGAATGACAGGACAGGAATCATTGCATCAAGGGCCACTGAGCCTGCACTCATGATGTCCTGTGATCCTATTTACCTTCCCACAGCTACTAGTGGCACAAGGTGGCAAGTTGCATAGTGAGCTTGTTGCCCACAATGCCCCACTCTCACTATCAGTGCCAGAACACCAATGGTGGACATGCTTCAACGACCCAATGAGTGCTCTGTAAACAAGGAGAAATGTTGTATTTAGCTCACTTTTTAATCATTGCTGTAACTTGTGTCAACATAACTTTCTATGTACTGCACAAGGCCTAAATAAATGCAAGTCTCACTTAATCCTGCTTTCTGCCAAGTGCATGGGGGCTGTGGGGGTGTGATGGGATGCTGTAACCTACTCAGCAAATCATGGTACCGCAGCATCCCACATTTTAGCTTTCAAAGACCCCTTTGTCTCTGTCCAATTAAGATTGCTGGATGCCCAGTAAGGAGACTTGCTGATGGTAGCAATGTGATCCCAGTCTGCAGGGAGCATTCCTTAATGGCAAACACACATGAATGCTCTTTATTTTCAAAGTTTTCAGTCCAGAGGTGTGGTTTGCTTATGTTGCTCTCTGTTGCTAATGCTTCATTGTAGGAGTGTGAAAATGTAGCACATCAGGGACTAGTTTACCTGAAGCTGCTTCACTCTAGCCAATTGGCAGGTTCCACTGTTTTTCAGCCTAGCACTCCTCAAGGCAAACCCATCAATGTTAATTCAACCAGACTGGTCACAGCTACAGCTGTCGAGACCTAAATTGAGCACGTACCCAGCCAGAGATTTAATCTTTAATGTTCCATAAAGTTACACTGAGAGTTTGTACTAAAACTTGTCAGTAGCAGCGTGCTGGAGAGGTGATAGCAAATGTCTGGAAGCCAAGAAGATCCTGAAGTTGTCTTCTGCCTGGGGCATATAGTCTGACATCAGGCAATTAGTTTGTCCCCTTCATGTGTCTCAGCCAGTCCATCTTTAAAACCAACTAGTGAAGAAATCTTGGTGCCAAAGAAGTTGTACCTAAGCTAAGCTTTCTTCTCTTCACTGATTTTTTGGCTTTCTTATTCTTATTGTTAGCCTGATTCTTGCTTGTTTTTACTTTTCCAGGCAGCATTTACTCTCCTGCTGGGTCCTTTCACTTTTTTTAATGTCCAGAAGACCAAATACCTGCAGATCATGACGTCCCTAATGAGATGGATAGGTAAGTCCATGAACTGCTGTAGTTTTAATAAGCCTCCACCCCATTGCTACTGATGGAAACTGAATCATAGATACTATATCCATGTTGGCGTAACTCTACATAATAATAAATAAGGAATCTGATGGTGCTTTTAAAGACTAACAAATTTATTACATGAGCTTTTGTGGGAGGTAATCCCACTTTGTCAGTGACTCATCCTTCTTTGCATATGTGTGTATATACACCTAACAAACTGCTGTTTCTACTTTGTGCATCTGACAAAGTGGGTTCTAACCTATACAAGCTTATGCCCGAATAAATTTGTTAGCCTTCAAGGTACCAGAGGACTCCTAATTTGTTCTGTCATGGTCTGCACATCCTGCCCACTCAACACCCTGACTTAACCATAGATTTTTTTTAATCTCTTTTTTTAGCCAGTGGCATCTTCATTTTAAACATGAGTTTTATAAATGAGCCCAGGCTAAAATGGGACTAGTTCCAAGCTTCTTGCTGTCAGTGAATGGTATGTTGTCTCAGAAGCTTCTTAGCTAACACAAACTGCTTCAAAAGACACTCTGCTGTCTTCCGTGAATCCTTGTCATGTGTTTTATTGAAATTCACCACAAAAGATTTTTGGGGAAGGTGTGGGGGATTCTGCTTCTGTGATCAGACGACTATCCATATTGACCAACTATCTGTCTTGCAACTGGAATGCCAACACCTGGATTTTCCAGCATTAGGGCAGGGGAGGATGGACATTTTGGGTATCAATGTTTCTCATTGGCAAGGCTATTGGATTTTGTCATTTGGTCTAGTGGTAGCATGTCCATCATGCTCCCAGTGGACTCTCCTGAACAAAGGGTCAGTTTCTTCAGGGTCCAGGTCTTGGAAATGAATGGGATGAATCCATTCCATCAAGCTACAGTTCACTGTGGCAGGAGGTGACTACTTTAATTTGCTCTTTGTAGCACTGAGAACCCATCCTGAACCTTGTCAGTCACCCAAGAACATTAATGCAATTAAACTGGGCCATGTGCATATATTTTAGGAAGAGGCTGCATACTTGCACAGTGTGTTTCATGCAGACTTAGAATATGAGTATTTATCTCAGGCTGTGCCGGACTCAGATTAGATACTCGATACCTATCAAAGGCTCATGAGAGGAAGGATAACAGCTTTGAGACTGCTGGGCTTTTTTTCAGTAAAATCACCTCAGTAGGTAGTAAAGGCCAACTTCCGTTAACCAAGTTAAAAGGCCCATGTTCCTGACCTGAAACCTCCTGCAGTACTTAAGAGGTGCTGGATGAAAATATCTCCAATGAGGCTTATCAGTGGTGTTGCTTAGGGAAATGAGAGAGATTGAGCTACAGATGGTAAGAGGTTTTAAATAATGAACACTAACTGCCACAGTGTGATGTGAAATCTTGAATGTCAGCATCTCTCCTTCATTTTCTGAACACATGAAAGGTTGCAAAGCCCCAAGATCCCCAGAAGGGAGGGTTATCTCTTTAAGGCTGGGGTCTCAAACTCAAATCACCACACAGGCCACATGAGGACTAGTATGTGAGCCTGAGGGCCACACCAATGAAACATTTTCATACAACAATATTGCAAATATTGACAGTGATAGTGTCATTGCAGGCCTCAAGAAATAACTTTAGGGGCCACATGCTTCCCATGGGCTGTGAGTTTGAGACCCCGGCTTTAAGGGATGTTAAGGGTAGCAAAACATATAATCACTTCTCAGCTCCCCAGCCCACTTCCAATCACCTGATCTGGTCTTGATGCATCAGTCAGACCTCATCTGGTTTCTGAGACAGCCCAGCACCCAGATGGCCTGCTATTGGTCCTTTCCTAGCTGGCAGCCTCCAGAATAGAGAGGGTGAACATTAAACCTTGGCCCATCAGCAGGGACTTATTTCTGTTTTCTTTCCTTGACAAGCTTAGTGTTTGCAAGGGAAACTAATGCTTTAGCCTGATTGATTCCCATGTCAGGCCGTTAAGGGAGGCCTGCCCCAGATAATGATGTTTAATGGTCCTGGCTGTAGCTTGCTGGCTACTTATTACGGTGGATTCAATGAGTAATAGACTTATTAGAAACAAAGTCTCTTAAAAGCAAGGTGGGATTATACAGTCAATAAAGAGTCACACTCCTGCTGCTGGTCTTGGGGTGGGCATGGATACTGAGGGCTTCAGTTCCAGGTGTTAATTCTCCACCTCATTCCCCCCAAGGAGAGCATGGGGTGGAAGCCGTGCGCCATGCTGGGTTTGGGTTTGGAGGGGGGAGTGATTCTGCTGCAGAGCTTGGGCAGGAGATAGACTAGGCATTTGGTTTGGGTTAGGTTCTTTGTGCAGAGCTTGTTGGTAAGGGGAACCTCATCATGCGCTTGCAATTCTTAAATTAAGTTTACTGTGCTTGGTTTCAACTTCCTAAGGGGCTGACTGTATCCTCCTTACATACTAAGATCAGGCACCACTCCCTGTCTCCCTAGGATCTGTGACTGCTTTTCTTGGCCTATTCTCACAAAGTGGTGGGGAAGGTATTTTTCCTGAGCGTCAGAGCCAAACTCTGCCACTCTATTAGGCTGCCTTTACACAGCGAAAGGGACCCGGGCGCTTCACCTCCCTTTTCAGAAGAGCTTGACCAAGCCAGCCCCTTTGGACTAGGGCATGAACTTTACACTAGCCTTAGCTGGGTGAGAAGCCATTCCTCTGTGCAACTGACCCATCTCTGCTCTCTATCCTGAGCTGTTAATATCGGCCTGTAACTCATCTTCTGCAGGAGGCATGGTGCTTTTCCCCACTCAGGAAAAGCCTGTGGATTTCGCAGCCACAGTGGCTGACATCAGTCTGTACTGCCCCAGGTGTACCGAAGATTAAGATGACAGTAGCAGAAAAGATGGCTCTTGGCAGCGGAGCGCACAAGAGAGCTGCATGTGAAGGTCGTCTTTCCTTGTGTTTGTAACAATGTCATTCTTGCCTTTGAAAGTTAGTTTTTCTCTCTCTCTCCCTCTGATCTAAGTGATAATCAAAATGTCACACACCTTCGCAAAGCCACACACTCTACGGAAACAATACTTAGATCAACAAAGCCTACAGCAGTCATTTTTCTACATGAGATGTTAAGACTTCATGTCGCCATGATAAATAAGCTACCTGAAGAACACTAAAACTTGCATCACAGAGAAAAATGGGTTCAGAGGACCAACCATGCCTGGGGCTTAGCTCTCTCTGGGTGGGCACTACAGCAGCAATGGCATTCTTTCCTTTTTGGTGCCCTGGAGGTTCTGTCTGAGGCAGGCATGGACCAAAGCACCCAGAAGGCCAAGAGGCCTGGAATTCCTTGAAATGATCTAGGGCTTGAAAATACAAGGTCAGTAACATTGGCATTGCCAAACAGCAGGGCATCTGTTCATTGGGCCTTAGGGGCACAAAGAGCTCATCTGAAAACAAAGCTGAGCATGGGGAAGCACTTCCCACAAGGAGGGTGCAGGTACGTTTCATCAAGTAGAGTAAAGCCTTGATAAAGGCTCTGGTTAGAGGGAGAGTTTCACCTTGAGCACAATTTTTGTTACACAGATGTAAGTGTTGTTTCAAATCACTGAGTTCTGGGCTTACAAATATGAATAAAATAGTTAACATGACTATTTCAGGCCTTCTTTACCCTCATCGTTTTCAGAAGTTTTCCCAGAATTCACCTAATGCCAATGCTAGGCATGGTAGGAGCAGTAGGGTAAGCCAAGTGCCGACATTTTCACCAGCTTGTCTAGTCCTGCTCTGAACAGGATGAATAAATGGTTAAAAATCCTCTAGCCCAGTTTATATTCATTTTCTCATTGTTGCAAAGGCCAGTGAGCAGCCTTGACTCTAGACCTGCCCTTGAGCATTTTCAGAAATTCTCCCACATTATGTGCACTCTCTAATAGGCAGAGTAGGAAGCTCAGTAAACTATGAGACGGCTGTCTAAAAAGTTCCAATACAACGTAAGGACCTGTTGTGCCATAGAGATGGTTGTGGTGGAATATGGCTCCTCTTCACCTGTATATACTAAAAAAAACCATTTCGTTCTCCAGCTTCCCAGTTAAGTCTAGGTCTTTAAATGAACTAAAATGAAAATCTTATTTTTAAGCTACTTATAGAAAAACGCATGCTGGCAAGATGTTCTAATATTTGAGCCACAAGCCCTCTTCGGATATTGTTACTTTTATCTAGTACGACTGAGGGTCAAAACTTTGCTAGCTAGAACATTGAAAGGCATTATTTGCTGGTAGGATACTAGTACAAATTCTTGCTTCAGCTTGGCCAAGGGTTCTTTACAGGAATCTTGGTTGTAACATCCTTTCCCCCTTTCCTATACATGCTTGTCCCCAAAATACGATAAAACTTTGTAAAATAGACAGAACAGTACAGGAAGACTCTTCTCTGGCAGGATTTTGACACACTTGGAGTTGATCCTCTAATGCAGTTTGGCATGCCCATTTCTTGTAATAATATTGCCCTTACACTCTGGTCAAGGAGATCACCTTGAGAGATTTGATTTTTATCTGAAATGCCCAAAATATTCCAGAGAAGTATTCTGCTCGTTGTTCAATCTGTTCTTCCTCCTGTGTGTTGATAGAGAACGAAGACTGCAGGAAGTAATTTCAGGTGGTCTCAGGCCCCTGGCTGTCCCCCAGAATTATGATCAGGTAGAATTCCTCTTCCTCTGCTTCTAGAGCTGACTTGTTACCCACTGCATTCTCTTATATAGAGGAGACAGGATACTCTGACCCCCACTTGAATTTACCAATGACCTAATTGGTGCTTCCATCCTTCAGTCACACTGGAGCCAATGGTCACAGTGTCATGGCTGTGCCTTATCCCCACTGTCCTCAGCAATATTCTGCATCAGGCCTCGGCAAATCTGTTTTTGGTCACCACAGTGGCCAGTTTTAGTAGGCTGTCACCTAGCTCTACTGGAGAAATGTAGTGGAGGAGCACCCTCTGGTGACCAAAGTAAAATTGCTGGCGCCTCTCTGTGAGCCAATTTTGTCCACCCCTATTCCACATCCTCTCCTCAGTACTGTATCTGGACTGTATGGGTATCCCAATGCACAGCCCAATATCTAGCAAAGGCAGAAGGAACTCTCGGGGTCTGAAGGCGTGTGTGTTTTACCAGTGGGAGCCAAGGGGCATTCCAATACATAGCATTGTTGGATGATGGTTATGGCTAGCAGTATCATGGGAAGGACATGGATTTGGAAAGATAATGAAAGGAAGCATTTGGTGGGCAGGAGTTCAGTGACAAATGCTGTGCAATTGTGCACTAAGAAGCTCAACCAACTTAATTGCACTCAGTTCCAGCCTGGAACTCCCAGCTTTATGAGCGGAGATAGCTAGCTGTAAAAATTATGACAGCATGAATATTGCTGCTGTGATTTAATCATCACTGCCAAATGTTCCTAGGCAGCTCTCATGCAGGGGCACTTACTGTGTATTCTGCTCCGGGTGCCCCATTTGGAGTTATTCAGTAGTGTTGCATTTTAATCAAGATCCATTTTGGAGTAAAATAAACCCTCAGCTTTGGCTGTTGCTGGCTTGCAGTGTGTTCTTGCTATCCTGCTTCTCCCCTCATCCATGATGCTTTGTGGTGCATTCAGAGCACACCGCTAGCACTTCATTCCTGGTCACTATACTTGCTAAAGTGGATCTGCCACAATCTTGTCCCAAATTCTGAAGTTAAACATGAGACCATTAATTAAATCTTCCTGCTTTCTCTTTCCCTCTGCTGTCGCCTTCTTTGCCTACTTTACCTCACCCAGACACTTAATACCCAACCAGAGCTTTTGATACTTTTCGGGTTCAGTGACAGAGATCCAGCCTGGATTTTTCCCTGTTCTTAGATAGGCTGATGATTGGTGCCTTAGAACCATCTTAGCTAAAGGATCTCAAAGCGCATTATGGACACTAAGTATCGAGGCCTCCGGACACCCCTGTGAGCTAAGTTAATTTTAGCCCCTTTATTACAGCAATGAAAACTGAGGATTAAATGAATTGTAAGATACCACAGTGAATCAGTGGTGGAACCAGGAATGAACCAAAAGTCCAGACTCTCCATATCCTATTTTGATCTCTAGATGCTGTCTGTGCTTGCCATTTCTTCCGTCCCAAATGCCAGGGCATTATGGTAGAGAACAATTTCTATGTTGTTTTCTCATGGTCAGATTTGCCTTCTGTTAAATTTGTCCTGCCTACAGAAAGGTGCAGTCTCTCAGCAGCGAAATAGAAGAAACCTTTCAAACTAGAGTACATACTTGTTTGAGTAACTAAACAATAATACAAGGGTCATTTGACCAGGACCTAATTTCTCATCACTACTATTTCAAAGGCTTCTGTAATTAGATCCCTAATACAGTTGAAGCCATGCTGGTAGGGCGTGAACTGTTTCACAGACTAGTTTGGTGATACATGGTGGTTTGAGAAGTCTGCTAGTCAAACTGCACTGGAAACTACCACAGCTGTTGGCAAAAGGCAACAAAAATGTGTTGCATATAGAATCTACTGGTCTTGAAATAGCTTCACCTTTCCATTCCAGAACCTGTGCCTGTCACTTTGACCTCCTGTGTTTATTGTGGAACTGTCCGTGTTAACCCCTCATCCACCTAAAAATTCCCTCTGCAGTCCTTCAGAACCATGGAATTTAATAAACCTATTTTGGGGTTGCTGTAGGATTTCCCCCACCACCACGTCCAGAATTTAAAGCTGTTTCAGGATGCCTGATTGACAGCCTGGAGACTGAAGTCCTTTCCACAGAATAAGTACAACTTGGCCAGCAAAGAATAATGCTCCTCATGCCTTGAGGACCAAAAGGTTAGGTCATTTTCCATACAAACCAGTTCAATCCCTTGGCATCTCCAGTTGAGTCTCCCAGGGTGTAATGATTGTGGTGGAGGCTTTTGCAGTGGACATTTGTCTGCTGAGAATTAGTTCAAGATCCTTTCCCAGAGATCATCGAACAAAGTTCAGATGTTTGTGTTGACTGGTGGGTCACAGCCATCTTGATTTACTGGCCAAGCTGAAGGAGATTCAACCTAAAATTGCTGGGCCAGTCGGTTAATTTTTTTAACATGAGTCCTAGCAGATGGGGAAGAAGGGCAGCTGTAAGCCTCACAGCCATGTCTGATGTAGGGGTAGTGACAGTATCTGAAGTTTTTATATTTTCAATCTCCTGCAAAGAGATTAGTTTGCTGCCGTGCAGTCAGCTGCTCTTCTGGTGATTAAAAAGAGAGCTTACTGTGACAGCTTAAGGAAGGACCCATTAGACCTCTGCCCTCTTTGTCTCTTCTTTACATCCTCCATTGGAGAGGGGAGGAGGGAACTGAACTATAAATCAGGACATTATATTGTATTTTTAGTTGCCTTAAGGACTCTTGACTGTCATTCTTTCACCAAGTCCTCTTGCTTTTCGCGATCCTTTTTGGAGTAGTGAACAGCGCTTTAGGAGCCCTTAAAGATAAATAATTCACCAAGAAGAAGAGAACATATTTATGAAGAGTTGGTTAAAAGGCCATGCTTCTCTGCTGCGCCGGCTTTTAGAGGCATCTCAGGAACTAGTTTCAATGTTGTCTGTAGGGTGGGGTGAAATGGTGCCAGGGTGAGTGAAAGCACCCTGATAGCTTCAGATGCAAATCGAGTGTGACACACAGTGCTGGATGGAGCTGTGAAGATCCTGCCAGAGAAGTTAATGTTCCCGAAAAGAAAGTAGCATCCAGTCAGGAGGAGATATGATAATGGCTGCCTGCGACTGGCTGCAGAGCCAATTTGGAGAGCCCTGTGGAAGGTTGGATGTGCTGGTCAGATCACTGTCACGTCTGCATTCTGCAAAGACATCCAGAATGATGACACCCATGCAGTGAGAGCAACTGTGTGTTCCACCAAGTCTGTAAAGGTGCTTAATACAGGGCATTTCTCAAAGCAGAGATGCCAGATTCACCAGCCAAACACGCACACATTCTGTACTGCCTGGGGGCATTGTGCAAATGTTAATTCTCACAATGACCCTGGGAGGTATGTGAGTATTATCCCCATTTTACAGACTGATTAAACTGTGCACAGCAGTGAAATGGATGCAAAATCAGTAGCAGAGCTTAGCACAAGCTAGCAAGTGTAGTTGGATTGAGGACATTCCTGCCATAGAAGGTTCAAGGGTAGCTGGTGGAAAGTTACTTTTCACATAATCTCCAGCAGAAATGAACAAAACTGCCTAACCAATTTTCCTCTGCTGTAGGTACAGATTATTTGATAAGCTCATAGAGGATATATCTATCAATGGCTGTTAGCCGGAACAGGCAGGGGTGCAAAACCATGCTCTGAAGTGTCCCTAGCCTCTATTTGCTAGAAGCTGGGAATGGATAATAGCAGAGGATGGATCACTTGATGGTATCTGTTGCGTTCATTCCCTCTGAAGCTCCTGGATTTTGGCCACTGTTGGAAAACAGGATACTGGGCTTAGATGGACCATTGGTCTGCCCCAGTATGGTCATTCCTATCATAGCACAAAGGCACGATGCAATTTTTCTCCCTCCACCGTGGCCCTGGCGTGCAGCATATGTACAGCATGTCAGCTGATAGGGATCAGAGAAATGGCTCAACAAGAAGGAGCTCCAATTAGAGGAGGTTGCTATAGGTCTATTTAGTTATCTTGTCGCAAACTCTGCCATGATCAGGAAAGGAAGAAGCAGGGAGCGGGTGGTGATTCTTTCAGCAGTAAAATGCTATCTCGGGGTTTTGACAGTTGAAAGACTGAGTTCATTTTAAAAAAAAATTGTGTTTTGTTAGTGAAACAGTCTCTGTATATGGGCCAAGGCCAGGGCAGTGGTAATCTCTGGCAGGGTGAGAGAGGGTATTAGTAAAAGTTGACAGCGGGGGTGGAATGTCAGGGTGATTGGTGTGGCAGATGAGATCAACTAAATGCAAAATTTCCCTTCCCCAACCTCCTCCTTTGCCTTTCTCCACAAGACATGCTCCACGCTGTATGATCTTGAGACATGCAGCATTGACATTGCACTTTTGCTGCATGGGTGAACTACAGTCCCATGTAGACTGAGCCACCAACTTCAGACTAGTGAAATAACTCATCCTTTAGCTGAAGTCCTGCTGTTGCTTGTATGAAATGGCCACTCTGGTGCCAGGAGCCCATCCTACTGTTTTGTAACTTTATCTAGATCCAAAAGCTCTTCCTTCCCCCTCCTAATCCGATGCCTTTAAAACAATGTCCCTGAGGCGGATGCTACCTTCCATTAACAGCTCTGATGCTTGTTCCTCACAAGGCACAGGTATCCATCTGTGTCCCATGAAGCTGCCACATTGCCCCAGAAACAGGGACATTCCTGCCTGTGTTGTGTTTTCAAGGCCCCACCATCGCACCGGTCAAAGATTCACAACAGCCAGCACAACTGACAACAGTGAACTGTCTTAACCACTTACATCTCCAGTAGAATTCTAGCTCCTTCTGATCCCAAAGGAACTCAGTGGGTTTTGGCCATACAGAGCGCTGCTGAAAGGCTGCCATCTCTTCCAGTGGACGGAAATAGCAAGGTGAGTAAGAGCATAAGAACAGCCAGGCCGGGTCAGATCAATGGTTCATCTAGCCCAGTAAACTGTCTTCTGACAGTGGCCAGTGGCAGGTGCTTCAGAGGGAATGACCTGACCAACAGTCCATCCTGTCATCCATTCTGGCAAACAGCAATCCCGCCCTTCTAGCTAATAGCCATTGATGGATCTATCCATCCATGAACTTACCTATTTCGTTTTTGAACCCTCTTCTAGTCTTGGTCTTCACAACATCCTCTGGCAAAGAGTTTCATAGGTCGACCATGTGTTGTGTAAAGAAATACTTGCTTTTGTCCATTTTAAACCTGCTGCCTATTAATTTCATTTGGTGACACCATGTTGTGAGACTGAGTGAATAACGCTTTCTTACTACCTTTCTCCACCCCAGTTATGATATTACAAACCTCAATCAATTCCTCCCCCCTTATTGTCTCTTCATAGCTCAGAAGTTCTGGTCTTATTTATCTCCCCTCACATGGAAGCTTTTCCTTACCCTGTATCATCTTTGTTGTCCTTTTCTGTAGCTTTCCAATTCTAATACATCTTTTTAAGATGGGATGATCAGATCTGCACACAGTATTTAAAAACTGGGAATACCATGGGTTAATAAAGAGGCAGTATCATATTTTATTTCTTATTATCTATTTCTTTCTTAATAATTCCTAACATTGTTAGCTTTTTGATTGTTACTGCCCACTAAGTGGATATTTTCAGAAAACTAGCCACCATGACTCCAAGATCTTTCTTGAGAGGTAGCAGCTGATTTAGATCTGATCACTCTATATGTCTAGTTGGGGGGATTGTTTTATCAACGCTGAATTTCATCTGCTGTTTTGTTGCCCAGGCACAGTTTTGTGAGAGCCCTTTGTAACTCTTCACAGTTTACTTTGGACTTACCTATATTGAACAGTTCTGTACCATCTGCAAATTGTCACTTCGCTGTTTATCCCTTTTCCCAGATCACTTAGGAATACGTTGAACAGTGTTGGTTCAAATACAGACACCTTGGGCACACCGCTGTTACCTCCATTCTGAAAGCTGACAGTTTTTAGTCCTCCCCTTTGTTTTCTATTTTGAACTGTTTACTGCCCTTTGTGACAATAAGTAAGCTACAGTATTGGGTAAAGACCCCAGTGCAAATCTTTGTCCTTCCCAGAAAGTCCACACAGAGGAGACAAAGCTTCTGGCTTTCAAGATCTCCTCCGAAAGAAAGACACAGTAAGCTGTGGCTTGACTTGGGAATAATGAAGTGTTTTGAACCCTGGCTGGACAGTGTGTCTAGGCGTTTTTGACCTGTTGCTTAGACAGTTTAACTGTCATCTGCTTACCTCTCACTTCTGAGCTGGAATAGAATTGAACCCCTCCAAACTCTAGTGCTTGCCTGTTGCCACCAAGTTCTTTCAGACCACCCAGCAATCCTAGGGCTCCCAGCCACTAAATGCTGCGATTTGGATTTGCAGGTGTCCAGGAGATCACTGTGGGAGACAAGTTAGAAGAAACCACCTCCTTTTTCTCCCTGAATCATCTCCAAAGGGAACCAGCCAAGGGAGATTATGCATGCATCCCTCTGCTTTCCTCTTCCAGTGTCATCTCCCTCCCAGAATCCATCATGCTGCTCTGTATATGAGATGGAAAGCGAGTGGTGTGTATTGTGAAAGAGTGATTCATTATCATTATGCCCTGGCATATTGATTCTGTGCTTCGAGAGGAAAGCTCTGTCACACCATCAGCCAGTGCTGATGGATGGCTCCGCTGCAGACGTGTCAAAGCTGGAATGGGGCGCCTGCTTACACAAACAGCAACAAATGGGCGTACGGGGGGCAATGAGGCATGGGGCCTCCATTTATAGCAAGATGGGGTGGCAGCATTTCCTGCCCTGTGCTGCTCCGGTTCATTAGCAGAGATGATATCTAGAGCAAAAGGATGTCTGTGGAACCTGGTGATGCTCATTTAGTGTTAATCATGGTTTCCAGGTTGAGGGAATGGATGTGATTGGGCATAACTAAGGAGCCGCAGCAAACAGATGCTGTTATCCACCTGTCCCTCGCTGTTTGTGTCCCGCTGCAGTCTCTGTTCAGCTAAGGAGGTGAATGCCAGCTGAAAATAGGTACCAAGGTGTGACTCCTTCCCGCTTGCCTGCAGCCAGCCACCCCAAGAAGTGGTTCCCCAAGATCCTTAATACATTTCTCCTTGAGGAAGGCACACCTTCAGAGTTCAGCATGACACCTAAAGTGGCATGCTGGCTCCTGTCCCCTGTCTGTGCATTAAGGAGGACCTGTCTAGGCTGAGAATCTGTAGCACAGCACCTTTCATACTGTTACTGAAGACATTATGAGACCAAACGCTTCTCTAATCAGGAAATGCTCCCTGTCGCTTAGCACAAGTGAGGCTTAACTTCACAATTTCAGAAGGATAGCTGTGTTAGTCTAGTCCAGTAAAAAAAAAAACGAGGAGTTGTGTGGCACTTTAAGACTGAGATTTATTTTTTGCATGAGTTTTCGTGGAAGAAGATCCCGCTTCCTCAGATGCTTCGAAGATGGGTGAACTTACAGAAAGGAATGAAACTAAATGCAAGGGGGTGTAAAACATAGGATCAGGTCATAAAGTAACAGCAAATCAGAGCAGTTTACAGGCTCAAACCATGGGAAGCCTGAAGTCAAATTACCCTTTGTAATGGGAAAAGAACCCATAGTCTCAATTCAGTCCTGCTTTCACAGAATTTAGCTTGCATATTAATTCGAGTTCAGCTGTTTCTCTTTGAAGTCTTGATGTCCCAGGTACATCTCTAACAACAGTTGTTAACAAATCCATCATCGAGTGATTAGGAAGATGGAAGTGCTCAGCAACTGGTTTCTTTGTTCTTTGATTTCTGATATCAGCTCTGTGCTCATTCAGTCTTCACAGCCTGGGCCTGGCCAGCTAAGCTCTTTCTGAACAGTTCAGCTGACAGCAAATCTCCCTGTGTTTCTTCCTCTTTTGCACATCTTGACTTGTGACCTTCCCATTTCCTTCTGTGTCAGGCAAGGTCACACGTTCTCTACCTTGCAGACAAAGCTTTCTCTCCAAAATATTTCCAAAACTAGGGCCTCTCCTCCATCAGGCTTGTCACATCTAGAATACTGTGTTCAGTTTTGGGCTCCCCACTACAAAAAGGACAGGGACAGAGACATGCTAGACAGAGTTCAGAGGAGGGCAACCAAAATGATTAAAGGGCTGGAGCACAAGCCCTATGAGGAAAGACTGAAAGCATTAGGCTTATTTAGTCTCCAGAAGAGAAGATTGAGGAGGATTTGATAGCAACCTTCAACTACTTGAAGGGATGCTTTAAGGAAGATGGAACTCAACTGTTCTCAGTAAAAACAGAGGACAGAACGAGGAGCAATGGTCTCAAGTTGTGGTTAGGGAGGTTGAGGCTGGATATTAGAAAAAACTTTTTTACTAGGCGAGTGGTGAAGCATTGAAATGAGCTGCCAAGGGAGGTGGTGGAGTCTCCATCTTTGGAGGTGTGTAAGGCCCAGCTGGACAAAACCATGACTGGGACGGTTTAGTGGGAGTGGTCCTGCCTCTGGCAGGGGGTTGGACTAGATGACATATGAGGTCCCTTCCAACCCTATGATTCCATGATTCTAAGTGGAGCTGTCCCAATGAGCTACAGGAAAGGTGGTCAGAAAATCATTCCGAGCATGATATTGGGGGCAGCAGCTCTTGGCTGGGGGGGGGGGGGGGATTGATTTACTGGTACAGGGCAGATAATGGGAAGGGGAGGAGCTATCAGGGTGGCTTTCCAGGCTTCATATTGCCTTGAAAGTACCAGAGAAATTGCATTCTTCACAGGATTCCAAGTAATTTTTTAATTTATTTTTATTATGAGTGTTGGAAGCCTTCCTTGGCAAATCAGTAAAATTAAAAGCACTCTCAGCCCCTGTCTCCAGAGCATACCGCCTCAATCATCAAATATTCATAATGAGTTTAATGGCAAAATGAAGACATTTATTTTCATTTGACCTCCCTAAATTTGGTCTCGTAACAGCTGTGAATTTAAATATCCAGTGTCTGCAGAGAGTCAGGTCCTGTCCCCTGGTGAAAGCCACTACCTGCTGTGCATTGGCAATGTGGTAGGGACAGAGGGGGGGGCAGACTGGTGAATGCTTAGTGTTTCCACACCAGTGCCTGGTGGAGGGGTGAAGAGGAAACTTGCAGATGCTGGAGAGGGATGATCAAGACTGCCACATTGGTCACTTTGCTCCACGTAGAGGGACGAAGTATGGACAAGTTCCACCATCACTGAAATCCAGGTCTCAGACTTGCTCCGAGACCAGAGAAGAAAGGAAAACTGCATTTCTGTCCCTGCTTCCTACTCCCTGTGAGGACAGCATGTGACATTCTCACCCTGCTACCTTGAAAGAGGATGGGAAGAAACATCTTCAGTGCCTGGAATGAGGAGCCAACCTGAGACTGCTGTCTTCTAGTGCACCCATCTCACAAGGGGGTGAAGAGCAAACCTGAAAACACTTTCTTGGTGCCTCCAACTCCCCCACATGAGGGTAAGCATGAGACTTTCCTGTTCACTGCCCAACCGTTTGCACTAAGGCTGCATGGCAGATTGAAATGGGCCCGGACCAGCTCACCTTCCTCTGTGGAGCAATGCAGAGGCAACCATGAGGATGCAGGAAGAAACCCAGTGTTGATCTGAGGAAATACTTGATGAGCCGATTTAACTTCCCTACACGGTTTTGTGTTACCTGCTTACTAGAGTCAGCACAGCTTTGGAATGTCAAATTCCCTAGACTCAGATTTTCCCTCAGATTTTCTCATCTGGTTGTATGAACCTGATGGCAGAGTTACTGTCTTTCTAAAATCAACATCTCTTGGGTCAAGGTGGACAGGCAGCCTTAGCTTTCTTTCAGATGTCCTATGGAAGCCCTTGTCCTCCAAGTTAGATAGGTGGTGTCCTGTCTCCACTTGCAACAGGTAACCTCAGTAGAGGGTGGTGATTAAAAAAAAAAAAAAAAAAAAAAAAAACCATGTCATTTCATTTGTCACACCCCCCTTTCTTTGCAAGCTGACTCTTGTAGACACATCTGCATCCTTTATCGATAAGGCAGTGCTCTCAGTAAGGTGGGATGTAGAAATGTGTGAAATCACTGTGTGAAAAATGAACTTTCTGTTGTGTATGTGAATTAACACCTTACACGGAGTCTTTACGGGGGCTAACTTTATTTATTTCTAGGCACTCGGATATGAAGGGGTTATTGTCACCTGCCAGTAACCCCTGGAAATAGTGTAATCTGCTTCTCTGTTTACTAATGTAACTCTGTCAGTCAGGTAGCTTACACTACACTGTTTGCCAAGGAAGCTGCAGCTTGCATGGATGTCAAGGTTGGTGGATGGGAGGTGCTGAGAGGAAGCAGAGGTGGAATGTACATCATGTCAGCACAGTTTTCCAGTTGCTCTCCATTTGTCATAGTTCTTTGTGACCTTTCCAGCCTTCCCTTCTGTGTCTTCTTCCCCCTCCCCTTTAGTAGGTTATATTTGTTGTTCTCTCAGTGTGATGGAGACATTCTCCATCTTTTTGATTCTCCTATCAGATCCATTTACTGAGTGATGTTCTCATAGACACACCTTCCTCCTTGCCCCCTCCCCCCCAACTTCCTATTTCCACTGCTTGGGTCTCAAAATGTTCATGATGGAAATCACCAGAAGCATGCCATGAAATGCAATTGCAGAGCCACTGGTATATGGACATCTTGGACCAGCCCTTTACATTCTTGAAGCCTGTCACTAACTGAGGCAGGTGGCCAATCCTCTTGCTTCTCTCTCTATCATCACCAGAGAAATGGTTGCAATTTTGGCATTGTTTGTACTGCAGCTGAAAAAACTGCTGGCCACAATCCACTTTCCAAACACGGTTCTAGCGGAGTTTTCTGGATCAGCATAGAAAAGGTTCTTTGGCTTAGAACCAAACCATAGACTAATTGGGCGGGACATGGAAGTTTTTGGCTATAGCATGGTTTGACAAGTGCATTTAGGGGGAAGAAAATCCCTGATTGGAGAAGCTGGACTAGATTTTTGTTAGGAACTTTGTTGGTTTGATTGATTACTGCTAGCTAGGCCAGGCAGTACCAGAATTGTATCCGTCATCTTTATGTCTCTGGCTCTCATCCTTCGGAAGTGGTATTTGAAGGTCTTGTCTATCCCTGGTTTATACCTCCATGTCCCTGCTGTCTAGACCTATTCCTTACACATAGGCAATTCTCTTACCACGCTTTCGCTCAGCCAACCAGTATCCAGACCAGGGCATGAGCATCATGGGAATGTTAATGCGTAACCATAGGCCATTTGATTGGTGTGTTGTGGGTTTGCCATCAGCCCACCATCCCAAGAATAGGATGACATGAACAGGGAGCATCATACATACACACGGGACTCTGTTCCTTTTTATTCTCTGCTTGAGGCTGCCTGTCAGAAGCTGTCATCCACTTTTCATCGTGGTTTATCATTGGGCAGAACTAGGTTTTAGAGTTTTCATTTGGATCTTGCCTCTTCCCAAGGTCAGGCAGATAAATCTAGTGTGTGAACGTTTAACTCTCCAGGTCCAGCAGCAGGGCAGGAGGGAGATGCTGTTCCACCCTGGTGACTGAGAGAAAACCCAGCTGCCAGGGAAGCATCACTAGAGCAATCTGTCTGTGCTGGG
The DNA here is from genome assembly GCA_007922195.1 of Podocnemis expansa. Lineage (NCBI taxonomy): Eukaryota > Metazoa > Chordata > Testudines > Podocnemididae > Podocnemis > Podocnemis expansa. The sequence continues at coordinate 359,317 of ML682068.1, forward strand.
GTCTTCACTGGGAGTCTCCCAATTCACTCACCAAGTGCCTTCACCATCAAGGAAGTGTGATGGGTGTACCATCAGCCATGAAAAAGGAAAGCACTCCTGCATGTTGCCAACACCAAACTAGGGGAGCACTTTATCTGAGAGCCTCTTGCAAAGCAGGAGCAATTCTGCTTTGATTGATATTGGTAACTGTTGAACCTCTCATTAGACTTGCTTTCCCAGGGTAGCTGGGTCAGGAGGAGAGTTCGATTTAGTGGTACAGCCATTATATAGAACAAAGTAGCTTGCACTTCTGGAGTCTTCTGTCTGAGACCCTTGCAATGCTTTGGAAATGCTGAATTAAGCCTAGCCACACCAGTAGCTCTAGTGGACTCTACAGTCTCCACTTTGCTTGGGGGCCCTAAGTTAATATCCTACCTAAAGGAAGCCAAATTCACTGAAGTCAATGGAGGCCCCTTCCATCAACTGTGTTTTAATTCAGGCCCAATTCCCACCATAACACAGCCTGGATTTCTCACAAAGGAAGTCACTGGTTTCTCCTAGTCTTGCCGAGGGCTGTGGTGTGAACAATAGAATAACTGGAGTAGGCTGATGGGTGGAATGGGAAAGCTGAGTGCGGAGGTGGTACCCTGAACCATTCAGATAAGTCCTTGCTAAACTAGTGGGGACTCAGTTCAGGTTCTGCCTCCAGCCATTTTTTATTCTAATCCAAAAAATGCTCAAGTTCAGAGTTGTTAGGGTTTTTATTTGGTTCATTTTCCACTCTTTCTGAAGCAGAAGCAGCCTTCCGCTTGGTGTTTGCGGGCATGCAGGTCACTTGCGTAGGAGGCTGTGTCAGGGCCTCAGAACAGGGGCTGAGTCCCTGGGGGGCTGACTCTCTGACAGGTTGTAGAAATGTGATCTTGCCATGCACCTCTGTGGATGGCCATATGCCCGAAAGAGAAACTAGCCTGCAAAGCTCTACTGGATAGTAAAATCCTGCTAGACTCCAAAGCCCCTGGTGCTCCAGTCTGCACAGAACACAGACTAACGCTGCCATACAAAGACTGAAAAGAGGTGCAAACTCTGGGGCTCACCAGAGGTTCAGCTGATCCTACTGTGCCCTGTTGAATGAGAGCCAACAGATGACCTTCTGAGAGTGTGGAGTTGGTAGAGATTTACCCTCTCTTCAGCCAAGAGAGATGTGCAGGACTCTTACAGTTAAAAATAGTTAAGCTATGACAGCTACAAGAGTTGGCTTTGTGAGTAGAACACTTCTCCCAAAAGAGAGAAATGTCTCTGTGTGCATTTCCCAAGCCACATAGCCTGTCTTGCTCATTCCTTCTTTAGCATTGTCTGTTTGTCTCCTGAGTCACTCTTCCTTTCCTCTGGCTCCTGTCAGCCTGTCCAAGCTAGCAGCCCTTCTGCTTAGTGCCCTGAGACAAGCTTTCAATGACTGGAAGGTCTTTCTGCTTTTGCTAAAGTGGCTAAGAAGCATTCTGGAGTCTTTCTGCCATTGATAATTCGAGGAGAGGGACCATTTTACAAGACAACTAGAAAGGCCCTTCCTGTGATGATTGCCTACAGGTTTGTAATGCACCTTTTTCCTCGACTCAGATTAGAATTGGAGAAAGAGAATGCAAATATCCATAGGAGGGAGGGAGCATTCTGAATTCTTCCAGCTGTCTCCATTTAGTTTTATCCCCAAGATGGAAGTTGGAGCCGATATTCCCGATGTGCTGTTGCTCTAGTAATGACTGTATAAAATAGGGCTGATGTAATAACCAGTTTATAGCCTAGACCCCCTGAAAAATTATCAGCCAGAGTTTACCCCTTTCGCTAGGGAATGAAAAATGCAGAGTGGGTAGCTCATGCCTCCAGTAAATGCTGCCTGTTTCGGAGTTGATTGAAATGTGTCATGGAGTCTGATAGATTCAAAGGGACAGCCATGTTAGTCTAGTTCAATAAAACAAATGAGTGATCAGTTCAAGGGGGCGACTCTTAGTGTGAATGAGAGTGTGCTGTAGGGGTGACAGGTGGGGTTGGTGGGTAACAAGGTATGGTAAAGGGATGAGGGGGGAATGTGAGTGACGTGGGGGGGCTGGAATGTGTTCCCTATAAGTTTGGGAGTCATTGTCGTCCTTGGGTAATCTGACCCTCTACAGTAGGGCATGAGTCAGAGTTTTGGCTGGTGACGGGAGTACGTGAATGGGTTGTGGACTTAGGCCCAGTTGCTAGCGCGCACAGTTCCAAGGCTGTGCTGGATGCTAGGAATCCACAATTGTCCCTGGCTCAAGAGAAAAGGCCTTACAGTTCTGGATCAGTGGAAGCTGTGGAGGAAGTTGATCTGTTTCCTTCTAGGGACTGGAGAAGGCAGAGTGCCTGGGAATTGATTCTGTAGACATCGAGTATTTCCTTAGAGCTACTCCAACCAAGGGTCAGCAAATGAGAGAAATCTCCAGAGACTGGCAGGTGTAGGAACGTTTCAGTTTCTGGAAAAATGAGGATCTTTGTTCTTTCCAGCAGGCACCAGAAATCCATGCACCCAGCTGGCCTCCTTGCTACAATGTTCTCTGCATGGAGCCGTGCTGCTTTCATTTGTCTGCTCTTTTATTTATGACATTAGAAGTTGTCTTATAGGAACATCAGGGGGTTATTTTTGTTCTCTGGTAACTCACTGCTGTGCTTAGCTCTCAACCAGTGCAGGAGCCAGAGCTGTACAAGAGCCTGGCAATCAAGTCTTGTCCATTTATTCTCAGTAACTCGGCCAGTGACTGGCTTTCCCAGGCTTGTGCTGATTTCCATGATGTCAGGATGTGCTTCTTCCCATGCCTGTTGCTAAGCTGCTGTTTCTCATGTATGGCTAGCTGCTACTGGCTCAAGTTCTTCTGCTGGTGTTTGGTGGAGACTTCATTTCCCACCTAGACTTTCACCTGACTGTTCACATTTCTTCTTGTCGCTAGCCAGTAACTTTTTTTGACAGGCTAGTAAAATAGCAGTTGTTGGGTTTCTTCCCATTATTAGGGTATCAGTTGGGCAAGTGATGTTTATGCCTGGAACTGATGGATTTTAATAGCATTTAACCCATACCAGACTCTTTCTCCCATCTGGGATTAGCAGCAGACAGCCATTCTTCCTGCCCAAGAAATAGCCAGTGCTAGTTTCACCCACCTCCCCAGCTGATCGAAGCTGTGTGAACGACCCTTTTCTTGGCACACATGCCCATAGGCTAATGCCGCAGGGACCTCAACTAGCAAGTCTCGCAAGCCTCAACATACATCATGTCTGTGGCCAAGTTATCGTGTTGCTTCCCACACCAGATAGCTCAAATATCCTTTAGCTGGAACATTGTAAAGATAGGTGGCGTTTGGAAGGAGTTTCACGTTCCTCTACAAGATGGACAGGAAGAGACCTGGAGGTGGAGATGACAAATGGCAGTGGGGTTAGGCTTGGCAGAGCGCAGGGTGCCCATTTGCTGTGAGAGAGGGTGACAGTGAGATATACTTACTAAAGACCAAATCATAAGGATTTTCCCATAGGAATTCTATCTGCTGTACAGCTGAGTGTTAAAGCCAGTAAGTGATAACTCTTCTGTATGTTTCTCCTTGATATGCGGTGCCACATTGTCCATGGAGACTTGATTTTTCTTATCTCTTGACCTGCAGACATCTAACGTGATCTATTGCAGAGATTCTGTGCTGCCAAAGAGATCTGTGTTTGTGCGCCTGGGCTTGGCGTGACTTATCATATTCTCTCTCTCTCTCACTTGTTTTTCAGCCTTCATCATCATGATCATTTTGGCCCTCATCCACATCAGCGAGGGCAAAGGAGAAGGTCACCCACCGCTGGCACAGCTCTCCGGGATCCGCAACCTCTTTGGGGTGTGCGTCTACTCCTTCATGTGCCAGCACTCGCTGCCATCCCTCATCACACCAATCTCCAAGAAGCAGCATGTAAACAAGCTGGTGCTGCTGGATTACATCTTAATATTGGGGTTCTACAGCCTCCTGTCCTTCACGGCCATCTACTGCTTCCGCAACGAGACCCTCATGGATATGTACACGCTCAATTTCACCAACTGTCAGCTTGTCAATGTTGCCTTCATTCGTTACTTCCTGGGCCTCTTTCCTGTCTTCACAATCAGCACCAACTTCCCCATCATCGCCGTGACCCTGCGGAACAACTGGAAGACCCTCTTCCACCGGGAAGGTGGGACATACCCGTGGGTGGTGGATCGGATTGTTTTTCCAGCCATCACTCTGATTCCACCTGTGCTAGTGGCCTTCTGCACCCATGACTTAGAGTCCTTGGTGGGCATCACTGGAGCCTATGCAGGCAATGGGATCCAGTACATCATCCCTGCTTTCTTGGCCTACTATAGTCGGAAGGACACTCAGCTGGTCTTTGGCAGCAGCGCAGTCAATAAACATCTGTCCCCTTTCCGGCATACTTTCTGGATTGGGTTTGTGCTGATCTGGGGTCTTTCCTGCTTTGTATTTGTGACCGCCAATATCATCCTGAGTGAGACAAAACTTTGATGATGGAGCAGCAGCACTCTTCATCCAGGTCCATGGAGCAGATTTCAACACCTGCTTTAAAAAAGCAGTTAATGAAAACAAAAACCCCCAACAACCTTGTCTTTGCAAGCAATCAGCTTGTTGATGCAGGTTGGCTCCAAACACGAGGACTTGTGCCCCCTCTTCTCCTTGGGGGCTCACATAACTTGCTCAACCTCCTTTCGAGTCTGGTTCAGACTTACTGTACAAAGCCATGGTTGTGATCTTTCAGAAGGCTTCTGTGGTTATTCAGTGTCTGACCATTTCTGTCTTGAGCTGGAAGAGCTCTGTTACAGAGCATCTTCCTCTCTCTGTCCAGGAGCAGCCTCCTTGCAGTGCTGCAGGTTTCAGCACGTGGAAGGCTGTCTGGCCTGAATCTGCTCCCCATGAGAGCCGAACAAATATCTCTGCCAGAGATGGGGAACTGTTACAGCTGCTAATAATCGAAGAGCAGTTCTCTGGAGTGAGTCCTTCCCCCTGACTGTGGAAGCAACAGACTCTTTTGTTTGGGTTACTAAAGAATTCCAGTGCTTGGTGAGGGATGACAACTGGTGGTGTGGTGGGGGCTAGCTCAGGAGACACTAGAAAGCAGTGGACTTTGAGGCGGGCATTGTGACTGGTCTGGTTACACTTTTTTCATATGGTTGCACCATTTCTGTTTCTATGTTCTCAGGAGATGTTAGCCTTTGGTTTGTTTGGAGTGCGGGCTCTAGGGTGGAAGCTGTCAATGGGTCTGGATTAGCCCATTTGCCTGTTGGGTTGGTGCAGTCTTAGCCTCGTTTCTGGAGGTCTCCTCCTGGCCATTTTTTTTCTGGTTGCCTTAACTCTCCCTTCTAAGGCAAACCTCACTCTCTGAATCCCAGTTTCTTCTCCATCCTTAGCTTTTCGGTGCTGCTAAGTGACTTGGACTGTGAGAACAGTTCTCCATTTCACACAAGAGCTGGTGCAACTGGGCAGACTGTGGTTGCCTTGGTCAGGGCTCGTGTAGCCTTGGGAGGTGCTAATTACCTGTTGGTGACATGCATTAGACCCTGAAGAGCACTCGCCGTGCCTACTGACAGGTTTCCAGGCTCTTGCTTTGGATAATTAACTTTGAAACAAGCTGGGTGTGAACTTGGAGGAGAATGCTAGTGCCAGTTGGAGAATACAGCCTGCCCCACTCAGTGAGCCTGTTTCATTTGAGAAATAGCATTCAGAGATATAAACACAGAGAGTAAGAATAGGGCAGGAGCAATGGAAATGGTCCGTAAGGCTCTTACCCTACCAGGTACTTCTGTCTTCTCCCTTTGTCCAGGCTCAAGAATTTTTTTTGCTCTTTTTGTTCAAGATGGAGTATAAATGTTGTCCACCCTCCAAAAATTCCACTTAACACAGCCTTACTCCAGCTCGCAGCCTGAAAAACACTTTTCTCTTGTTGCCTGAAAACTGTCAACTTTATGGGACTCCTATAACCTTGATTAAAATCTGTGCTTCTGAGGCTGCTAACTCCACTCCTGCAATGTGACACGTTTATTACTATAGCAGTCTGAGGGCCCAGGGTCAAAAGATCATAAAATAAAGGCTTTAATAGCAAGAGGCAGAACTTTTATTCTTTAATCCTTTTACCTTAAATATTTTAAAACATTATCCACCACAATGATTATGCCAGGTTCAAAGACAGCTGCCAGTCTGGTATTTATATATCCCCTGCTCCCTGTACTGCTGCTCTATTAAATGTCACTTTTTCCCCCATGATGAGCTTGGAAATACAGTCTCCTTTCATTTTTTTAAATCAAGCTTTCTTTTCACTGAGGGTTTCAGGTTTCTACATAATGTGAAGCACTTCCTGCCATTGAAGCAAATTCAGGTGGCCAGGACTGTGCAAAACCAGCTGTCTTATCAATAGCCACATTTAAAAAAAAATATCCCCAGTTTAAGCTATGTGAAGATGTCCTTGAACATTTCCTAACCCAGGATCAGCCAGTTGGGTGTAAGGGAATTGGTTCCAGCACAATGAACCTGACATGCATCCGGCCATCCTCCCAATCATAAACAATATTTGGCAGCCCTTAGTGGTGCATCACACAGCTGTCTCAGCAGCCAAGGAAGCCAGGCTACTGAGTGGGCTGTGTGAATTGCTGAGCCCAAGGCCCTTCTCTGGGACAGGGAGAACAAAAGAGCATGTGGTTTGGAGGGCAGATTTGTAATACGGTTGAGCTTGGAGCCACCTGCTGGCTTTAGTGCAGGAGTTTGCACCCGCTTCCTTCTGTTGCTCATTCTGGCACCTGTTTGTCTGACAGCCAGGCATGGGACAGATCGCAGATGCCATGACAGGGCATACAGGGCCCTTCTGTTCTTGTACAGCACAGGGGCAGGCGAGAGTACAGGAACAGTTTTGCTCATTTGCAACAAAGAAGTGAGCCAGTTAAAGACCTTAGGGCGGAGAAAAAGGCTATGTTGCCCCAAGGCTCCTTTTTGCTTCATGGGTCTGAATCCCTCAAACTAGTGAGCTGGTTGTCTCGCTTGTATCCAGCTGACGGCACTGGACCATGTCTCCAGGCATCCAGGAGGAGCTGGTGGGCCTCTTTAATCAGACACTTATTCCTTCTCTGCTGCCAAATGCTGAAAGGCGCTGCCCTCCCTTTCCCTCTCCCACCCCTGGCCTGGCCAAGGCAGGGAGACATCAGCTCTGAGCAGAGCCCATCTGTCTCCTTCATACAGCTGCAAACATCAAGCTCTGTATGGTCAGCAGAAACTGCTGGCCAAGAGCCTGGAAAAGGGTCCTGTTGGGACACCTGAGGCACTATCATTGGGGTCACGAGGTCATGGCAAGTGGAGTCCAGGGCTGCAGTGACCTATCTGCTACTAGGAAATTTCACTTCCAGCCCTCAACGGTCTGACAATGGCATCTGTCAAAGCACAACTACATTGCTGTTCCCTTTGTACTGCAGACTGCCTCCCTTTCATCCACTGACCCCACCTTGCCTGAGTATCTGAGATTCCCAGCTGCCTGCCTTCTGAAAGGTAGAATTGGTTGTAGTGCACTTCCATTACAATGTGCCTTTTCTTCTCTGGCTTAGATTAGCTCCCCTCCTGGTAAGATTTAGGATGTCGCACAAGGGTGGTTACTACGGGACTGCTCTGTAAGCCATGAATGATTTTTTTAAGGCACAGCTTAACAGCAAGGGGTGTCTGGCTTATTATATTAAGGGTGGCTTGCCTAGTGCCCCCTCCCCCAGAGTGCTCTCTCCCATGCTTGAAGTTCAACATCAGAGAGACTTTCCAGATCTCTGCCATGCTTTAACAGTGACCCTCGCAGTGAGAGAAACTCCACAGTGGGTGGGGAGGGGGGCACATTTTTTAATTAAAGTGAAAAGGAAGAAATGCCTCAAAAAGTTGATGGAAAAAGGAGTTGGATGAGTTGAGCCAGAGGAAATATCTCAGCTAGGGTCCTGCCTGTCTCATTGGAAGGGGGCAGAGTGGGTCCTGTTGGTTCAGTGTGATGTGATAGCCTGTCTCGTCCTGTCTGATTGAAGAATGAGATTTTGTTTTTAAATAACTTGTATGATGGAGTTATTTGGCTCCTCGTGACGCCGCACTCAGCTTCTCCCAGGATGTAATTATTTTTCCAAAAGGCATACAACTAAAGAAATAAATGCACATTCCACATCTCTCTTGGCCTCGCCTTTTCGTGTGTGTGTGTGTGTGTGTGTGTGTGTGTGTGTGTGTGTGTGTACAGAATGGTTTCTCCAGGTGGCTACTGTCTAATCAGCTCCTGGGAGGAGCAGAGGAAGAGGGCAGCCACAACAGTTTTGACAGCACGGAGAGTAATTGAGGGTCTAATCTGTCCGTCTGTATTTGCCTCCTGCCTCGCTAGGTGTTCTCCGAAAACCCAATTAAAACATCTGTACTTTACCCTTCTCAATTACATTCCCTTACGCTTAAAACTAAGCAAATTGAATCATTCCACCGCCTCTGGCTGCAAAGTTTCTGCTGACAAATTTATTAGCCTCATAAAACCCAGCTTGATTTATGTGAAAATCTTAGGACACATCTTTCCAATGGAAATAAACACTTTCCCCTCCCGTGATTCTCCATAAGGACTTAAGCCAGTGAAGGATTTTTTTGGCTGGACTATAAATCTGAAATCAAAATGCCACACTTCAAAGAGTAGCAACAGCAAGGAAGTAAATTTAATGCTGGTGAACAGCAAGTGGCACTTAGCCAGCGCTACAGTGTGATGTCTTTCCACCACAGAGGGAGGGCATGGTAGCAGGAGCAGTCATTCCTGGGGGGCATCAGATCTGCCTCCTCCTTTGAGCTACAGGAGCTACTGGTGTACTTAGTCTCCATCAACATTTAATCTTTGGTTACATATGAGGATGTCAGTTGTGGTGGTGGTGTTTGGGAGGTGGATGCTTTTGCAGCGACAACCAGCATGAAACCATCCATTAATGCCTTCTTCCTAAGTCTGTAGGCTGGTGTGATGTAGCCCTAATTGCAGAGGTGCAAGTTCAGTGGAGTCTGTGAGGAGCTGTAAGCTTCCGTTGTTGACAGAGTATTTCACACCAGTTACAAACAAATAGTTCTGTGCACCCTGACCTCTGTTCCCATGCTTGGCCATTCCAGCTCATGGCCCAGGAACTGATACGCCTGTTCTAGCCCCTCTGCTTGCAAGCCAGCCACACCTTTCTCTTTTCCAGATGTGGCCCCAGAACATTTTTCTTATGCTACCCTTCATACAGATGCAGAATTCATTTTCATTTCCAAGCTACTTGGTGCAGGGCATATTCTCTACAGTTGGTGAGCAGTGCAAAGGGATTGACTCTGCGTTTACCACCTGTGGCGTCATTATCCTGGCCAAGGTAAGACTTCAACAGCAGTTGGGTACATCCAGAGGATATAATGGGGGAGAATGTGAGGGTCGTTCTGGAAGGCCTAAAATCTGCTAAAGAGCAACTTCTTCCCAGATTGGTGACAAGTTCCAAAGGGGCAGCCGTGTTAGTCTAGTTCAGCAAAACAAGCAAGGAGTACTGTGGCACTTTTAAAGACTAACAAATTTATTTATCACATGAGCTTGGAGCGTTCAATTTTGAAGCTTCAAGCATCTGACAAAGTAGGATTTCTCCCATGAAAACTCATGCAATCGATAAATTTAAGTTTTTTTTTTAGAAGTGCCACCAGACTCCTTGTTTGTTCTTCCTAGAAAAATAACATCCCTTGAAGTGCCTTATGCAGGGACTTGTTTCCTTTGCTTAGCATCAGCTTAGCAGGTTTTCAAGAACCCCCACTAAAGCTCCCATTGCTGGTGAATAAGAGAAACCTGCAGGAGTCTCCACAGCTGAAAGGAACAGGGATAAAAGTTAACTGTGACAGGAGTAAGTGAAGACAGACGGTAGGTGACAGGATACAGGGGGAGTGGAGCTTGGAAAGACTAGATCAGTGGTTTTCAAACTTAGGTTTGGGACCCAGTACTGGGTTACAGACCTTCAGGCCGTGGGTCGTGGCATCCCCTGCTGCTGCCACCAAAAGACTGGAATGCATTGCTCAAAAATGTAATTGTTGGGTTCTGGGTATAAATGGCTTTTTTCAGCTGGGTCACAAGAAAAAAGTTTGAAAACCACTGGACTAGATGAAAGGCAGGCAAGGAAGGTGGAGGTTTTTAAGGCATCTATAGGTACGAGAAGAGTTTCATGGAAAAGGGGGTAATTTCCCAGCAGGCAAGAAACGAGACTGGTCTGGCAATAGCCCATCTAGATGCATATTAATACTGCCCACTTCCATGTGGGACTGGTACATCGTTAGCCCCAGTTCACAATAGAGAGATGAACTGACACAGCCAGTCTGTACCAGAGCTGCTCATGCGGTGCCTGTGATGCACTGGTGCATTGGTCGCAATTTACCAAACCACTTTTGCCCCTCCCAGTGAAGGTCCTTCCCTTAACTCTCATTCCGGATTCCCTCCACAGCAGTATCATCAGATCCATTGGAGTTTACTTGCTTTGGGGGAGCAACGGTAAATACCTAGGATCTGTGAACACAGCAGGGCATAGAGGGAAATCCTGGCAGGTGTGAGCCATCTTTATTCATATAAGTGGCCAGTTGGCCCAAATCCATTTTATTTGCCAAAGGTGTGTCTGCTTTCCAACTCTGCAGCTCCCCCACTTCATACTTTGCTGCCTCTTTCAGCCCTATTTCTTTGTGTGTCATGCCCATTTGAGCTTCATTAAGTTTCTGTGTATGTGGCATGGCTACTTAGTACCCAGTCACTGCTCCTGTATTGCATAGAAATCTGAGCTCACAGGCTAATGTCTCCACTTAACAAAATTAATTCGAAGTAGTTTGAGACCCCTGTTGTAACCAATGAATAGTGCTGTGCAGTGTTATGCAAATAACGCACATTTTCTCCTCCGTGCCATGAGGTTTTTGAGTGCTTTGGTTCTTCATTGCTAAGCCTCTCGCAACATCTCCTGCTCATGAAACATACTTTTCGGTCTGATGCACTGATCCTTTGCTCCCAGGCAGGGTCTGTTGGAAAAGGATGTTGTCACAACCCTTTTTTAGAGACAAAGATGATTCTCTGGAGCTCCTTCCCAGGGTCTCTGACAAAAGATGGTCTAAAAGGAGCTCAGTTTAAGGCCTATAGTCCCCACTGTTGTGAAACTACAGGAGCATCAACCTGCCTTTGGTGCAAATGACAGCTGTATGCAGGGATAGGGAGGCTGACTTTTCCAAGCAGTGCTTTAATTAGATTTTTTCATATGCAAATAAACCCTTCCATCACTAAAGCAGCAAACTTGATAGAAATTTTAGTGTGTCTCCAAGGTCACTTAGTACTTTTTGAATTGTCCAGTGAGTTTTAATTGAACACAAACATTCTTTCATTTTCTCATTACATTTCTTGCATTAACGTTAGCTTGAAAGAGTTGTAGGAAACCAAGTCCAAGGTGTAAGAATAAAGGGCACTACTCCCCCTAAAGAGTTTTTGGTATGGATTTTTGACTTAGACAAATAGTTCAGAGAAAATGTTAACAAAGGCTATGGCCTTTACCCCTTAACTTGTCAAAACTAGGAGGGAAGCGTGCTCCCACATGATTACAGAAAAGGACTGGGATGATGGGATGCCTGGCTTCTATTCCTGGCCTTACCACTGACCAGCTCTGATCTTTCATACCACTCTGCCTCAGTCTGTCCAACAGGAATGGCGCTGTCCCAGCAAAAGGCCAGGGTACAGGCCCTGCTCCCTGGCCACGATCTGGCGTCAGGCTCCTGCAGCCACTAGCCTGGTCCCAGGTTCCTGACCGGAGACAGGGCTGGGAGAGGCAGGTGCTACTGCAGGCGACCTGGCGCTGCATCAGGCAGGGGGACGGGAGAGGCAGGTGCCACTCTGGGCACTTGGGGCACTGGTGCCGGTACTCTGGGCATGTGCCCTGTCTGTCAGGCGCCAGCAACGCCCCAACTTCACAAAGGTGTATGCAAGAGTTAATCCATGAATGTTTGCAAGGCATTTGGTGATCCCGTACAAGTGCAATATAATATTTCTAACTCGGTGTGCTTCCAGTGGCAGTGTCTAATCCCCTTACATCTCCTCCCCATTCCACTTTCCTTCTGGGGCTGTCATACAGGTCCATGCTTGCCTCCGTCTCTGTTCATTTCTCATTCCTCCCCTTCCAGCTGATCATCAATCTGGCTCCACCACTCCCTTTCCATCCTTTTCTCACTCTACTCTTTGCAGCCTTTGGAATCACCCCCCCATTGCCTGGCATCCCTTCCCAATGGTCCAGGCACATGTGCTGTATTCAGATCTCTCCTTTACCTTCACACCTGCAAAACTTACTCTTTCTAGCTCATTACCTATTTCATTATTTTTAAACCCAGTGCTTTGCCCCAAGGCTAGAAGTGTTTTCCGGGCACATTTTGGGTCTCAGCAGTGTGGTCTGTTCCGTATGCTCCTTGATGCAGGGATTGGGTTGGGGTAACTACTACTTCTGAAAAAGAGCCAATGCAGTGTGATGCCCCAAGGCCTTTTTTTAAAAACATTTGCCAGAGTAAATAAAAGTCCAAGGAGCAAAGAGCATGGTGCTGAAAGGGCCTAGAGAAACCACTTCAAGTCTCTCTGAATGCCCTTATTAGAAAGGAAGTTAGCCACTGCCTGAGACAGAGTCTCGCTGTACGTGTTGGTTTCTGGAGGAGTTTGGTGAGAGAGTTTCTCTGGGTCAGTTCATTCCACCACTATCTCCTGCCATGGCCTGTCACACTCCCTCTTTCCTTTGTCTCTCTCTCTCTCTACTGGTGCATCTTCACTCCAGAGTTATCCCCAGTTCTTTCATGATCGTTGCTAGTTGTAACACACACATCCCCTCCTGTCTACACACACACACACCCTCTCACCAGCACTGAGTGGTGCTGGCTCGGGTTCCACCTTTCTCTGGCTTGTAATCTGCCCACTTTGCAGTGAGGATGCAGGTTAAGCCACTCAAGTGCTGAAAGTCTGTTAATGCCTTCATACAATCAGTCTCCTCTGTGACCCACACCAACAAGTTCTCCCACAATTCACTGGGAAAGAATCATAAAGCAGCTCAGTTTGGTACAGCTGTAAGAGGTGACCCCCGAAGTCCTAGTACCATGCATGGAGGATGCAGAACCAGTGAGGATGCAAATGTTCAGGCAGGGTCAGCGGCGGCCTTAGGCTATTGAGGGCCCTAGATGAAGGCCCATTGTGGGGGCCTCCTATAGGTCCCCAGGCCCCTGTGCCATGGTCCCAGCTCCCTGCTGCCAGCTCCAGCCCCAGGGGCCAGCTCCTGCTGCTGCCACTGAGGCAGATGCAGCTTTTGGGGTAGGCAAGGCAGGTGACAGGGCCCCTTTCTGCCTGGAGCTCTAGGCGTGCACCCGCTTCATCTACCCCACAATCACCTCGGCATGGCTCAGGATAAGATCGGGAAGGCTGCTTCCACCCCAGCTAGGCTAACATGGGTGCTCAGAGCCAAGTGCAGGGTTTGGTACTAACTGTGCAGTGAAGACAGCCTAAGACCCAGCATCTCCAACATTTGGCCTCATTAGTTTGCTTCCTTTTCATGACTGCACCCCAAGGACATCTCTGTCCTCACTCAACGTCCCTCTCTTTTGGAACTTAGAACAGCCCCTTCTTGTGTTTCTCTGAACCTCACCTTCTCCCTCTGTGCCTCTTGGAGATCTACCCCGGTCTACCCCCTCAAAGCCATTCCTCCTCTCTTTCTATACCCTCACCTTTCTCAGGGCAGAGTTTAAGGCCAGCAGAGACCACTGTGGTCAGCTAGTGCATTCTACTGCATCTCGCTTGTCATTGGACTTTCCTGAATGTATTCCTGCCTCATATCCAATAGTGTGAAGGTGACACCTCTCATTATAAAGCTCAGGGTGATGCTGATTTTGTAGCCATCTTTCATTGCAAATTTTAGCCTAGGTCCGATCTCTGCTGCCCATCGGCTTTTCAGCACTATGGGCGCATAACATGGTTCTTCCACCTACTCGAGACCTTTGGTGTTTTTATCCCTCCCAATATGTTTGTTTCATTTCAGCAGGTAGAAGGGTGCTCCATGCAGTGGCCCCCATATTTCCCTCCTACCCTGCAGTCTCTTGCCATGGGGTAGTGACATACGTTGCTTGTTCCTCCAGAATGCAGAGACTCAAAATGATTTCTCTTCTGCAGCTCAAGGTTCCTGTGTATCTAACTAAACAAACCTCATCTCCCCTTTACGAAGGATGAGTAAACTAAGACTGCAAATGTTGGTGTCGGGGGGGGGGGGGCGCAAAAGGTTTCAGTCCCCAGACAGCAGCCTGTGGATTTTTTTTGGTGCTCTTATTTATTTTGTAGTTTTTTTATTTTTCAATTTCTTTGTTGCTAATGAACTTTTGCAGCAAATGGGAGAGGGGGGGGAAAAAGCCAAATAAACCCAAAACGTATTTGCTCTGGAAGCAGCATCTGAAACAAATGAATCTAGGAATGAGTTTTATGACTTGCCTTCAGGGTCAATGACTACCGCGTGGTGCCGAGGGAAGATTTAGAGGCCTGGGAACCAGTATTAAAAAAGAAATGGGTTCCAACAAGGCTGCAATGTGCAGAGCTGACTTTTCCCATGTAACCCTTTGCTGGGCTATGCTGAATAAACTAAAGCTCTTGCTACAAGGCGTCTCTCTAGAGGGTATCAGCTGTGCTAGATTTCTGTGCTTGCGCAGGGTAGAGGATAGGTAAGTCGTTTTGGGAAAAGGCCCATTAGAATGGGCTAGCCCCACACCGCACTGGATATCTGAATACATCTAGAATTGGACTGGCACTCAAGCAGTGCTGCCTAGTGGCTAGTGCAGGGAAGCTAGGAGGGATGTGCTGGCTTCTCAGCTTTGACAATGACTTTCTGGGTCACCTTTGGCATGTTCTCACCTCTTTGTGCCAGGCGTCTGATGCTGTGCCCAGCACGGTGTGGCAAGCTTCATTTAATGGGGGGTGAAACTCCACGAGCACCTCACATGAGGGGCACTGTAGAGGTTGCCAGGAATGATCGTTGGTGAGGACCTGCCTCACACATAGCGATGTTACTGCCTGCTGCATGGTTTGAAAAACATCTGCAGAGGCCGGTAGGAACCCGAACTGCTTCCAGGTAGAGGAAAAAGGCACGAAGTTCAGGGTGGAGGGATTTTGTCCTTGAACTCATGCGTCTGCTCCTTGGCCCTGGCAGGTTTCTGTGTATGCATGGCCAGCAGCAGTGGTCAGAGCAGGAAAACCTATGTCATAGCATGAGGGAACCCTGCAACCCTGAAGCAGCTCTCCCTTTTGCAAGAAAACAAAGCTCAGCTGAGCTCTGACCCCGGCCATGGTCCCTGTAATTTTTCAGGGCTGGGTTTCTCCTCATGTACCAGGGGGCTGGGGGGAGAGGGCTCATCTGCAGGACCTCACCACACTTAAGGTGACAGTTGCAGTGTGCATGCACCCAACAACGTACTGGAAATGTAATATATTGATTGGAGGCACCTACCAGTGGTGCTGCCTCCTCTCCCCAGACTCCTGCAGCAGTAAGAGCAGCGGTGGAGATGATGTGCCAGTTCACTACTGCCAGGAGGAGGCAAAGTTAGACATGATGGGTTTGGGCTGCAGCCCTTTTTATAGGGGTTTATTTGTTAAGCACCAAAGTCCAGAGGCTCACAGGTATTTAGATGGTGAACTCCCACCACTTGCAGTGGGAGCTAATCACCTAAATCCACTGAGGATCTTGGCCTAAGTGATGCTTAAACCAAGTGATGCACCAACCACTGCAGTGGAGGTTTGACTTGGTCCTGCAGCCACTACTAAAGGAACTGGGAAGACAAGGCTAAGAAGATCACATTCATTTCTAAACTGGGGGGGAATCCGGAGATGACATTTGCCTCCCACTGCTGCCACGCTCTCCTTCCTGGACCTGCCTGATGTGCTTATGTCTTCCAGCCTGAGTTCTTTAGCTTCTTCCCAAGTGTGGCTGGCTCTCAGCAAGTTAAAAAAACAAGGAGTTGTGTGGCACTTTAAGACGAACAGATTTATTTTTTGCATGAGCTTTTGTGGGAGAAGATCCCACTTCCTCGGATGCTTCGAAGATGGGTGATCTCCCACGAAAGCTCATGCAAAAAATAAATCTGTTAGTCTTAAAGTACCACACAACTCCTTGTTGTTTTTTTACTGGACTAGACTAACACGGCTATCCCTTCTGAAATTCTCAGCAAGTTGCCTGCCTCCACTGATCAATCTGCTAGGGGCTGCCTCACTGCCTTGGCCTGGCTCATTGCAGACACCAAACCCCACCCCCCCGATCGAGAGTTCTGTCTTCGGATAAGGACATAGATGAGGGGCAGGCCTGCCAGGTGCTCAGCACCCGTTGCTAGATGCTAAGCTTCCCTCTGCTTGTTGTAGCCATGGGTGTGTGTTATGCAGATCAATGGTGGTACAAGGACCGGGCATGCTGCTTTCTTAAACTCAGGGCTGTATTATCCACTAGGCACAGGTGGCACTGAGCCTAGGCCCTACAAAAAAATAAAGGACCTATGAAAAAAATTTTGACTGATTTTTTTTATTTGTATAATAAAAACTGTAGCAAAGATCTCTTCTTGAATATATAGATATAATATCAAGGATTGGCACAGCATATACACAAAGAGGCAGAATCATGTGCCTGTCAGTCCGCTTTTTTTTTTTTAACCCCCATAAAGCGAAATAAATTAAGACCGGAAATGAATGTGTGAAGATTTTTTTCATTGCAATAACATTGACACACCCATAAAAATGTGTCCAACAAAGGGCCTAGGGTCTACAAGGACCTTACTCCAGCCCTGCCTAAATCGTGTCAGGCACCAGGCCACAGAGCAGTCACTGAGAAAGTAACATAACGGGCTGAACGCAGTCCTGTGTGATCACCATCACTGCGTGCACAGTAGACACGCTGCCACTAACCAACATGAGTACCTGTGTCTGCAGGGGAGCAGCCCATGTTTAGCGATGGTTGCACTGAGCAAGAAGAGAAAGGATGAGAGGCTGAATGTAAAAAGGCTCTGTGGTGTCCTAACTGGGAGTCACTTGGCAGGGGTGGAGGGGTGCTGTATAGTCAGCCCTGGGTACTCTATGGGCCTGGACCTCCTTGTCTGGCTAATCTAATACTCCCTCTACCACCAGTCATGCCTACTGGGCCTGAAGGGATTAAACTAGAATGGGGCTTTGACTAATGAGGATAAGTGATGGTGGACGTGGAGCTGTGTTTTTCTCTCTTGTGACTGATCTTCCAAGGAGTCAGAAGGTACCCCAGCCAATTTAACTTTGCAGAGCTCTTGGTGACCACATAGGGCAGCATTTGGTGGGCTTAGACAGCAGTGGAGATCGTGGCCTCTCTCCCACAAATGCACGCCCGGGCCGGCTGCTGCAGTGATATGGAGGCAGCAACTTTTTTTTATTATGGGCTAAGGAAAAAAAATAAAGCTCACAGGCCTCCGGCAGGGAAAGAGCCAGTGCTCAGCTGCCTTTGCTGTTTGTCAAGGAATTCGTCTCCTGGGGAAAGTGAGCCATTCCCTGGGCTGGGCGAGTGGCAATAAACTAGTGCAGCTTTTGCAAAGACCAGAATTGCTGTCTCACTCCTGCTTCTAGCCACTAAACAAACCCTGCCCTAGACTGGACTGACGCCTCTCTTTTAAGCCCCAGGAGCCTGCTGGCCCTGTAAGGTGTGGCAGGACGGGGACTGGGTCACATTAGTCCCCTCTCTGGTTAAGCAGCTGGCTGGGTGCTTAGTTGACACCAACCTGGACTGTTCCCTGTGGCTGATCTGAAGCAGGCAGCATTTCCCTCAGTTTCTACATGAGCCCTCCACCTTCAAGAGAGCTGGAGTAGTCTGGCCTGCTGGCCGTGGGAACAGACTGCTTGCTTCACCAAGGGCACAAGGGGACTGGAGTGGCAGGGCCAGCGTATGGCATGTGATCTCAGCACGTCAGACGCTCAACACGCTCCTAGGATGTGCCAGGGGCGGCTGGATGCATTGAACCTGAAACTGAATTGCCATGCGGGGCCTTTAGGTCAAAGTCTTTAACAGCTTGCAAGCCAGTTTTAGTCAGCCATTTCCAGCCTGCGTGAGAATGGGCTGGGCTGGTATGGCAGGCACAGGGTTGGTGGTAGCAGCTTGGCCCATTAGCCCATCTCATTGCCTGTGTTTCTGTCATGGCAACGCAGTGCTCCAGCCTTGTGGTCTTTCTGCCCGTAGAAGAACCAGGTGATGCTCCTGTTGCTACTTCACTCAATCGAGACCCTCATGATGCCACTTTTCCCAACAGTGAATGGGCAAAGGGCAAGAAAAGCTAATTTTTTTTGGAGTGGACGGAGCGAGGGCCATGCAAATAGTTTCCCTGGAGCTGGGTTGGCCAGCGGAGGGTGCAGAGCACACTAGAGTCATCTGTGCTGCAGGAAGGTGCTGGAAGACTGTCTCATTACACCAGTTGTTATAAACAGGCCTGTCACGGGGGGGGGGGGAGGAACATTTGAAAAATGAAACGGAGCCCAAGGCATTCATCACAATCACGTTAAAGGAAACAGCTCCACACCTGCCACCAAGTGGGCGCCACTTTAATGCTCTGCATTGCAGGGTTTGTGTTTACGGAAGGGGAGTAGCATTGAACAGCAGCATCCTCTGAGGCACAAGACCCCAGACGGCCCAGGAGGATGCTATAGCATGCATCCACTCTTGCAGGATGGAGTAGTGGGTTTCGTTAGCCGATTACTGGCCATCTGCCCCCGTGCTGTGATGTCTGCCTATTCAACAGATAAGCTAATCCCATGCGCCTGGGTACCCATGACCATTCCCCCCCCCCCCCCCCCCCCCCCCGCCACGTCTTGTGAGGGTCAATGCCTGCTGTCCTCCATGGCTCCTCTGCAGGGCTCTCTCTCTCCTTCCCTATATGTACCACATGAGGGGCTGTATCCTCCCCACAGCATCCTCCTGCCTACTCCCAGGATTGGACAGTCATCTGTAAGGGATGTGTGGCGTTTACTTTGTCCTGCCTCAAGGCAGGGACTGGCTAGGCTGACCTGGTGAAGTCTCTTCCAGCCCTACTGGGAAGGGGCTGGCTCTCCTTTTCCATCAGGGCCTCTATTACACCAAAGGTCAGGGCGCATCTATCCCTGATGTTTGAGCCACCAGGCTCCAGCCCCGCTGTGGCTTTTGAGTCTTGTGCCTGACACTGGATGAGGGGGGGGAACGTGCTGGTGTTATGAGATTTGTATGAGACCACAAACTTGTGAGCATAAGTGACTCCATCTTAGCACTGTTCCCTTAATATTATGTTAACCTCTAGCCTGACTAACAAAAGTATAGAGCCCCTCTCATCCTTGAACAGTCTATAAGCAGAAGATTAGGGAAACTGCACCAGTCTCGAGGTCACCTATTACTCAACAATTTCTCCTGTTTATTACATTCCCAGGCTCTGAGGAGCCTGCTTGACCTTCTTTACTAATTCTCCTATCTTATATGAATATGTATGAAAACTATCCCTATATGGTACTAATAAATGTATCAATCTTGTTTACATTGAATATATTAACCATTTTTAGATTTCCTTGAATCAAGTTGTTGTACCTGGGTATAAAAGTCTTTTAGCACCGGTCCTTCAGGGCTGGCCGCACTCAGTAGCTCTGAGTGTCAATAAACTTGTGATTCTTCCTCCTGTTGTCCGGCTCCTTCATTGACCAGAGCAGAGAACGAGCTTTTCTCTCAACACTGGGACACAGTGACACTGCTGGAAATATATGTACCTGCCCCACACATTAAAATTGGATGACTGGAGCTCACACCTGTCTTTTTTCCGGGTATGGGGGGGATATGAGGAACAAAGAACAGCACAGCCTGATTTAGCATCCCCTCTAAGTCCCCTCCACAGTGCCCACTTTTGGGGCTTGGCAGCGTGAGATTACCTACCAGGCTATGGGGTGGGTAAGGCAAACGGTCCCATACTGTGGGACATGAGCTTGCTGGAGAGGATCCAGTGTAATGGGGTGAACTTTATGGGGTAGTGGGGCCATGGTCCAAGAGAGTGTCCCCTTTAAGGAACCAGGTATTCAAGGGAGCAGCAACCTAGCTGGATAATGGGGGGGGGAGATGCTACTCAGGTACTTCCAGCACAGGATAAAACTCAGCTATCACGTGAGGCTCAAGAGAAGAGAATTACAGGGAAGAAGCCAGCTAGAGATGTGGTACCATGGTATAAGCTTCTGACCTGGAAGGATGGGCTGGGTCTTCCAGCAGCATGCAGGGGACCCCCCACCCCAACACCCGCAGGGGGACCGTCTTGGAAAGACTCCCCAGCGAGGCCTGGGACTGCAATGGGACCAGCAGAGCTCTAGCATGGGGGAACCTAGCATCATGGCCCAGTGCAAATTTGGAGCTGAAACCACTGGGTGCCCAGTGAAAGTGCCCCCTTGCCAGCCAGCCTTCCTTAACAGCTTAGCTCCTCCTGTCCCTTTACGCTAGTTTGCTATTCAAATCCCCCAGCCCGAGCCCCTGCCCTCAGTCCAGTCCAATTAGATGCACCAAGAAAGAGGGTTTGGGGTTTTTTTTCCTATATTGTGAAACTCTTGTATTATTAAATTATTCCCTCCACCCCTTTTCTGTCAGGACAAAAGTGACACAGTTTGAAGTAAAAAAAGCAAGGAGTCTTGTGGCACTTAAAGACTAACAGATTTATTTATCGCATGAGCATTCGTGGGAGAATATCCCACGTTGTCAACTGCTTTGAAGAGGGAGCAGATCCGTGCTCCACTTCTGTAACTAAACTGTTCAAGGTTTGATCCAAGCCAGGGAGTTGAACCCAGGCCTCTTCTAGCTTACACAGCAGCCCAGAGCCTCAAGCTATTGTTGGTGGGCTAGGCCTGGCCCCTGCCATCATTCCTATGATTATTTCACTGAAAGGGGCCTGTTCCTGCAAAAAGTTTTGATTCCAGCAAATCAGCATCTTCCAACAAAGCCATTGCTGGAAAATTCCTGTCCAGTTCTCAACCTCATGTTCTCTAACACAGCTGCCTGCAAGCCTCCAGCTGGGTCCCCCCACTCATCTCATTTCCTCCAGGGAGCCAACTTCAAAATGTGTCACTGTGAGCCCATCAATACTGAAATTAAGCCGATTAAGGCCTAGAAGGGATGGGCACAACAAGGAGAAACTTGCATGTAACCAGCCATATTTTTAGACAGTGGGAGGCGAAAGCAGCGTGGGCTTAGGATGTGAGTGAAAACTCACAGTCCACTAGAGGGGCAATGGTCCTGTAGGTGGCAAAGCAAGCCCACCTGTGGAGGGGATCTTTCAAACCTTCAGCTCCTCCTGCCACCCCAGCAGCCAGTAACTAAGAGTACCGTGTCCTCCCGTCACTATTAGCCATACATCCCCTGCTGTACCTGGGGAGTGCGCTGGCCGCAGCCATGACCCGCTGTTGTTGCTCACAGACAGCGCTGACGTCTCCTCCAGCCTGGACTCACTGTACTGGCCTGCTGCGACTCAGATGATTGCCTCGGCCTTTGTTTCTGCGAGGGGGCGGTTTTGGTTCGGCAACCCCAGGTGGAAGGATGTGGAGCAGAGGCCAAACGCTTTATGAGTTGCACTATAAACAAGGCTCTCAAAGCCCCTTGCCAAAAGGAGACAGTATAACTAGGAGACCAGCTTGGTTTCAGAAACTAGAACAAAGGGGGCAGGAGTCGCCAGTGCAGCGCCACACGTCTCAGTCACCTGACTGGGCTCCTACGCCCCTTTGCAGATGGGGAGGAACAGCTCCCCGTGGGCACATGACTTTGCAATACAGGGAAGCCGGACCTGGACCCCGATTTTGCATCTTGGGCCTGTCCCACTCAATTTGGCTTTTTAAGCCGACAGGCTCCTCAGCCCATGGCCTAACCAAGTGTCATGGTGGCTATCCCCTCTGCTTAATAGGTAGATGGTCCTGGGTTCAAGCCTTGGGGGGTTGGATTTGATGATCTCATGAGGTCACTTCCAAACCTATGATTTGATTCGATCCTCTTCTAAGGACCTTAGTCCCTGTGTAGCCAGTTGGGCTCAGTGCCCTGTTGTGTTGTGTACACACAGCATAACAGACAGGGGGGGCTACAGCAATGCAAACCAGGGCCCCAACACACCATTGCATAGCCCAGCCCTTTGCCATGGCCCATCTCCAAGTGTAGGGGCAGGTGTGTTTCCCTGAGAGTCAGGGTGAAAAGGGGCCGGGGGGGAGGCAGGAGGGCAGGGAGTAGATCCACCACCAGCCGCTCACCCCCTCCAGTGCAGCAAAAAGGGACTGTCTTCCTTTGGGAGTAGCCTGTGAGTAGCCTGCACCCACTGGCCTCATCTCCCACCATTTTAGGGTGTATATATCCACACTATAAACCCTAGTCCCATGGGGCCCAGCTTTGTGGACTCAGGGTTTCCAAGCCACATTGCACGGTAAACCCAGCTGTGCAATGCCTGGCCCCCCCAGTCTCCCACCTGCACTGACACCCAGCTATGTAGACTTTTTGACTCAGTGCCATGGCTGGCGCTGCATCTGTCCTGCAAAAATGGCAGAGCTTGGGCCCAGTTCACAGCAGGATGCAGGCACTGACCCCCAGCTGAGTCCTAGCACCTGGGTGCCTGCTCACCTGGGTCACAGCCTGCTATATGTGTGGACGGAATAGGAGACTCAGGCTGAAATCTGGATGGGAGCCAGGGCTTTGGATGTAGGCTGGGCATGTCCTCTGAGACCCCGACAGGGCAAGAGGTGTTGGGGGTTGTTCCCATCCCTAGGGGTAAGTCATGCTTCTCAGCCCTCCCGGCTCAAGCCGGTTAAACGCAGCTCACCTTTTCACACAGACACACACACACACGCCGTGCCTGACACATGAAGGGGAGCCAAGAGCTTCATCTTCTCATGTGACTGCAGATGCTGGGGCCGGACACGGCTGTGAACTAATCCAGCTGCTCTTGCAATTGCAAGACACCATGTCACGGGGGGGGGGAACTGAGGCCTAAAGAGCTGAAGTGACTTGCCTAGGGCACATGGGGAATCTGTAGCAGAGACAGGAGCTGACCGTGTGGCTCCCTGGTCCAGCACCTCATCAAGGCAGACTGCCTTCATCGTGAATTGATTGGCAGACATGGGACAGGGACTTGCTGGGGCCGAGGCAAGGATGTCACACGTCTGGTAGGCACCATGGGATGCCATCTCCTCATCCAGGGCTCACAGCAGCTCCTTGCTAGCCTGGAGAGGCCTGAATTTGAAGTAAAACATGTGAAGGGACCCTGCCCCTTGCTGCCATCCCAGGAAGCAAGCAGACCTGGACGGCTGAGAGTTGTTTTTGCTTCAGCTTCCTGGCATTGCCCAGATGAATCTAGTTATCCCATGCTCACAAGAATGGGAGGAACTGGAAACAAGCAGCATTTCCCATCCCAATTAGCATATAAATAAGATATGCAAATAACTCCTCAGCCTCTCATTGCCATACTGTCTCTAGTGCTGCACACCTGCAGTCTGGCTGTCCAGGGAAGGAGACATGGCAGCCAGTCTCAGGGAATGGCCTCGTGTATGCTGCAGCTAGTGGGCAGCGCCACGTTTCTCTGCCCTACAAGCTGTTTAGTGCACTGTAAAGTAAACACACCTGGCCGACACTTGTGAGTCAGACACGCTCGTGTGCAAACCCAGCATCATCCAACAGAGCGCTGTGGCGTGACTGTGGATTCACCACCCCCCACCACCACCCCCAGTGTTGTGGCAAGCAAGGATTGGCTTGCAGCAGCCATGGGCTGACCCCTGGAACAATGGCTGATGACTAAAATAGGATGCGAAGTCATTTGGCTGGGTGTGATTTGTAAGAAAAGTGCAATTAATTCATTAAAGAGTTTCAGCTGCTGCTTTGAAGATAGGGCGAAGGCGGAGGAAACTTCATCTTCATCTGTAGCACTGTACAACTGGTGGGGGAGGGCTGATCCAAAGTGATGAGCAGGAAATCCAAAGACTCTTTTTGGGTGTTGAATCAGGCTTCAATGGCATTACTGGGGCGGGGGGGGGGGGGGGTAGTGCCCCATCTGCAGGTGTGCCAGAGTTTGGCTACACATAGGAAAAAAATTTGCTTCTTGTGTCCATATCCCTGCCAAGCCAAGCTAGATGCACCTGAGAGATGTACATAAGACACAAAGTTGAGCACATTGTTACGCACGTGTATATTTTTTTCAGGGAATTAGGAAGCCACACGGTTAAGGAGGTGCAAGTGATGAGCTAACTAACCATGGGGTTCTTAGGCCACCATGTATAGTTAAACAGGTGCTCAAGTGCGTGGCTGAATAGATGCCTTTGGTATTTATCCGCGCTAGATATGCTTTTTGCTACAGGAGCTTGCTGGGTCAGTGGCCTGAGCTGGCGAAGCAAACCATGTGCGCCTCTGTGTTTCTAAATTAGCAACGGTGCTTTTCTGTGTTCATGGCCTGTCTTTATCATGCAGCCTCCATCATCATGGAGTAGCTACAAGCAATTGCGCACTAGAGCAGTGACATTGCATTGAACCAGCCAGTTCTGAATAAATGGCCCTGCTGGCCAACAAAAGTGACTGTTTGGTTTTCCAGGGAACTGGAAAAGAATGGGCTTGATTTGGTTTTAGAACCAAGTTCTTGCTGCATTTGGAGAGACAGTGGGGCTACGCTGCCCATTTCCTCACTGGCCTGTAAACCTTGAATTTTTTTGTACTCAAACCCTTCTCCAACACAGGCCAACTGAAAACTACTGAGTTCTTACATCTGCAGATGTTTGGCGATACATCCAAAGGCCAGGACAAGGCCCCATCTTTTGTCGGGAGTACTCTGTCATTTGCATTAACTACTTGGCTCTTCTCCCAGCAATCTGGTCCTTTCCTATTTGGCAAATGTGGCTTTGTTATTTCCCCCTTAGTTTTCAGTGAAGTTTGCCTGTCTTTGGAGGCCTTCTCAACCGCATCACCAAGGATGTCAGTAGGATGCCTCTTTGTTAACACATTTCAAGTGAGCCCACTGAGGCATGCCCCACATGCCGTTATGGTGCTGCATTGCTGTCCACCAGCCATGCACGGACCCAGAGGTTTGTCAGGCAGGACAGGTAGGGTTAGTTCCTGTGTTAGGTAACCCTTTGCAGCGAGCCAGCAAGGGAGGGGACATAGTTGTGGTGTGTGACTGCCATGGAAAAAGATTTGTTCTGTGTTGCTCTGAGGCAGCATGATGGATTGTAACACACGAGAAACAGAGCAGCTCTTTCAAATCCAGGGGGTGGATCCCGCCAACCTGATTTCATGTCCAGCTTTGCAGTGTATACTACTTAATAGGGTCAGTTTAGCTCCAAGTAAAAAGTGAGAGCAGAGGAGTGGTGGTAAATAGATTTGAATGGAAAAGAGCAGAAAACTTTATCTGTTTTAGAGCATAGAAAGATCAGGAATGTTGAGTCCTAATGGCCCTGTTTTGCTGGCAGCCTCCTTGGAGGACTGAGGGTGAAAATGTGCTTTCTTGGGAGGAACATCTGCCCCAGCTCTGTTGGGTGAATTACTAACCAAATAGCACATTAGTTGGATCACGTGCTCAATGCAAACATGCCATCTTGTGCTATGAGAACTGTGTGGGTACTTGCATGAAAGCCCAATCAGGAGCATCCAGCTGGTGGGGTCAAAGGTACTGGTGATAGCCTTCTCCCTGAGTCCACACTGGACCAAGTCCCCAGACTAGGTCTACTCTCCTGTGGGATGAGTAAACATGATGGTGGGCCCGTCACTGGAGAACCTGTGACATTGTGAAAGTAGGAGTGGCCGAGTCTCATCTATCCTCACATACCCCTGAAGTCTTCAGCTGGAGGCAAAATTAGTCACTGCCTGTCCCAAAGGGGATAGCCGTGTTAGTCTAGTCCAGTAAAAAAACAACAAGCAGTTGTGTGGCACTTTAAGACTAACAGATTTATTTTTTGCATGAGCTTTCGTGGGAGAAGATGGGGTTCACCCATCTTTGAAGCATCTGAGGAAGTGGGAATCTTCTCCCACGAAAGCTCATGCAAAAAATAAATCTGTTAGTCTTAAAGTGCCACACGACTGCTTGTTGTCCCAAAGGGGGCCTGCATGTCAGTGGTGAGTTGAGTGAGTGTTTGTGCACTGAGGTACACTGCACCTTGCTCCTCCTCCGACTGGTAATGTAAGCTCATTACCATGCCAACTTCCCAGGAGTCAGGCTTTAAAAAAGTTGGGAGTGCTTGGGTTTGCACAGCCCCAGACATATCTCGTCACCTGTATAAAATGGAAACTGCAGAGTCCATCAAAGGACGACCATCAGAAAGTCCACCTTGCCACGCACAAAGAGATCAGCAGCTCTTCCCCGCACATGAATGGCATCCACCTCTTTATTTCCCCCAGGGCTGCACCTCTTCCTGCCTTTTCTCACTTTATGACCTCTGAGGGCCACATGGGAGAGAGACATATACTCTATTTGATTGACAGCCTCATGTGTTGTCCAGGGCTGAATGTTTATCACCCTTTCAAAGTGACGGCTGCGCCTTCACAATCTATGTTCTCCCAAGACACTTGCTGCTAAAACTCTGCAACTCAGGCATGGTCTAGAATGATTGGCACTCCAGGCATTCACGTAGCCATCCCACCCGTCCTATCCGCTTTTACAGCTCAGCAGTCTCTTTTGGGGACTTCACACCCAGACTAGTTGTATTGTAGCATAATTACAAGCCATAAATAGAGCCCTGCAGCTCCACAGACTTCTGCATTATATCCGCAGACCACTTTCCTGCAGACGCATATCAGATGTGGCTCCACACGCTTGTATCTGCACAGGGCTGTAGCCATAAACTGTTCCCCAGCCATGCCCCGGCGCCCATGCACAGATCAGGCACTTGTACCATCTCAGCCAATGCTTGCCTGGTGTAAAAACCCCTTGGCACACATGTGGGGAGGGATTCAATGCTCTCATACAGTCCAGGTTGGATCAATGAGTTGGGTAGCTTGTCTGTGCAGGCACCAATGCTTTCTCAGGAATGAACGTCCTTCAGGACTAAGCACCATCCCACACCGTTACTCAGTTTGAGCAGTGTCGTTGCTAACAAAACTACATGTACAGTTCAAAACTAAAACACTGCACGTGCTTCCCCCTCTGAGGAGCTGCTGAGAGCACAGCCACCACCTAAGTGACATTAGTAACATGGCTTAATGTACTCCTGGAAGGAATGATGCCAGCACGAAGACAGTATAGGAGCCTCAAGCTGCACATGCCTCTGAAGTCACAACAGACCAGCGTCCGTTTTCTTTCTGTGGGTCAGCCCTCCACACAAGTGACAGCACCTTCCCTGTCTGTCACCACGAGCTGGGATAGCCTTGTCTTTCCAGGGATGGGCTTTCCATAGGTTGCCTTAAACTAGCCTCAGGGCTATTTGTAAATAGCAAACACAGCCTAAAAGAGCGCCCTGGGGGATACACTGGAACTATGCTTATTTTCCTAACCAGATGATGCTGAACTATGTTTAAATAGGAATCAGGGCTTGGACTTTACCTCTTGGCATATCCTCAGGGCCAAGGCACTTGGGAACAGTTGTCTAACTGTTGAAACGGAGTAGTTCTCAGCAGGAAAGCAGCTAAAAGGACACCTGTTACACTCAATAAATACACCTGCTTCTTGGCAAAGCTATTTTTTTTAATCGTTCTGTTCTCTGGCATTAAATGAAGTTGTAGGCCTCTTCATTTGACTCCAAGTTCACCTTTCCTAGAGCGTGAGCAAGTGAGAAAACTCAGGATGGAGATTGGAGCTAACAGGTACCTCTCAAAGAGAAAACCCTATATACCCAGGACTGTCCCTATAAAGTTGGGCCATCTGATCACCCTACTTTCTTATCATTGGCTTTTCTCCAGCTCTCGTTCTCTTCCAACACCTAACTGAGGGAACAGCCTAAAGCATGGTCTACACCTACCAGGAAATTTGGCGGCAGTCACCTACTTGCTAGGGTGGCTTAATAAATTGATCTCTGGTGACTGCTGGTTTCAATTGAGCATGTCTTCACTGATGCTCAATCGAACTTGAAAAATTGATCCTGCACTGACAGTGGTGCTGTGACACAGACACAGCTGTCAGCAAGTGGGGGGGGGGCTGTTTCCTGTACCCATTGAGAATAAATGACCATATCAGCGAAGAGACAAGAACTAAATCACCCAGGCCACCTAGCTGGAATGTTTCCAGACCCGAAGCGCTTGGTGTAAGCTTGAAAGCATGTCATTCTCCCCAGCAGCAGTTGGTCCAGTAAGTGTTAATACCTCACCCTTGTTTTTATAATAGCCAGAGACCAACGTGGCTACAAGAACACAGTGTTTTCCAGCCCTGGGAGCTGCGCAGAAATAGACCCCATGGATATTGCTAAGATTAACATTAAGCCCCGGAGCATTACCAGATCTGCCCTTTCCCCATCCTATGAAATGGTGTGTGACCTGGCTACTTTAGTTGGGGGGGGTGCCATGATTTCTGCAGAAGACATCAGTGTATTCCTGGGTTCGCTGAGAGATGCCTCCACCAGCCATGTATGGCTCCAGCATTTCTCCAGTCAGGTAGTATGGCCATGGGAGCCATTACTGGAAGGCATGATTGACACTTTGCTTCGCCAGGTGCTAGTACAGACTAGCCTCAAATAGGTCAAAGGGTTGCTCCTGACTTCATGAACCCAACAAAGCGCTGAATTGCTAACCTGGCGACTACCACCTGGCTTCCACCTTCCTATTTTGCAGGGAAGCAGTGGGGTGCCTTTGGGCTCTAGTGATGGCAGGGATGAATTTCAGGCCCTCTTCTAGCATATTGCCTGCCCTCTTTGGGCTTGATTGAACACCTGCCACTTATCTAGTGAGCAGTTGGCTGCTTTGGATGCTTCTGGCCTGCAGTTAAAAACTGACTTGGGCTAAGGGGCTGCTTAATTGTGCAGTAGACATTCAGATGGCCTGGAGCCCAGGCTCTAGGAGCACAAGGAGAGTGGGTCCCAGGCTGCAGCCCAGTTAAACAACTCCAGAGTCCGAGCTCAAGTCACTCATTCTGAGTCTGTTGCCTAGCCTACAGTCCCTGAAGTCAGGTGTGGCCCTAGGGTGCCTACCCTCTGCACCCTGAGCGGGACAGTCCCAAAATCCAGCAGCCAAATCACAGTTCTGGTCTGAATGATGCTGGGACAGCATTTTTTCTGGATTCCCAGCACCTGCCTGACGTGCTGGGGTGGCCTTAACACTCTCATACCATGAGCCTCCATCCCTGCTCCTCCTTTTCCCCAAAACCCTGCGTTCTGGACCTGGATCAAGGTGGCTGAATCAAGGTGCGCCGGGGGGGGGGGGGGGGGGGCGGGACAGGGAAGCAGAGCCATGGAGGGGAGGGCAGGGTGCCTGCATTTGGCTGTTGCAAAGTTGTCAGCCCTGGCAGATTATTTGCCCACAAGTGTCAGCTGGATGGCGCCATGGCCTCAAGTCTGTGCAAACAAGCCCATGATGTGTGGTGTCACTAAGCAGTGGCTGCTTTCTTCGGTGTCCTACTCACTGGAAGGCCACACACAGAGCCACGTGGGTGTGAGCCATGTGCACACATCTGTGACTGCAGCAACACTATGCATGTCAGCAAGGCTAGCTCATGGGCAAACGCCAAGTAGGATTAGCCCCTTTAACAGCACCATGGCCTGGTGCTGCACAGCCACCCTGCGTCACCCCAGCACAAAGTGTTTATTGCAAGCTGCTCAGGCGCTGCCAGCACTGCTACAGCAACCATGCCCCTATGACGCCCCCCCCCCATAGCTGGCTTAGCTTAATTCCCTCTAAGCTGCTCGTCTCGCAACGCCGCGCGCGTACTAGCAACAGCATCAGGCTGCTGCAATGTGCTTGCACAGTGGCTGGAGCTGGGGTCATGCTATCGCCGCTCTGCCCTCATCATACTGGCTGCCACGCACATCAACATGCTTATAAGTGACACCAGTTATTTTTAAAGCACTTTAGCTGGGCCCCCCTCTCGTTTAGAGACAGGCTTGAGCCTCAAGCGACCAGGCAGCAGTGCACTGGTGTTTTAGGCTGTTCTGTAGTGTGTCCTAAAGACGTGCATGTGCAGATGCCTGCCTCTTAGCCTTACACCGTAACTGGCACCCTAGCCCTTGCCACGTTTGTTGGGTTTGGTCCTAGCACAGCTTGAAATTGCTGTTTCAAAGCTGTGAGTTGGGGAAGGGGAGGTGTTGCCTGCCTGTGGGTGTCGCTTTACTGTGTGTGTGTGAGCGGGGGGGGGGGGGGCTACCCTGGTACCTTTGGATAACCATTTCCCTAGCCCCCCCCAACCCACTTTCTGAGGCAGCCCTAGTCAGATGGTGACAGCTGTATGATTTATTTTCGACTCTGTGCATGTGGTGCAGCAGCTCCACTAACAGAGTGGGGGCAAATAAGAGCATTTGTGGGCAGCGTCTGGTACCAACATGCTGCCTCGTCACTATGGTGCGTCAATGCTTTTCCTCATGGGCTACAAGGCGGTGGAGCAGCTGCCATCCCCTGTAAATAAGATTTGCTTATTGGGCATGTTTTTCGTTTTGGCTCATTAGTGGCTATTAACCGTTACTTTGCCCAGGCATCACATTGGTTAGCAACACTTGGCGGGGGGGGGGGGGGTGCAGAGCTTAGCAGCAAGTGGCTGAATGGCCCATTGGGCCTGCTATCCTGTGTGGGCTGTTACTGATTGGCACAACATTGGCTTGATGCTTACAGCTGTCCCTGCCCAACCTGCTGCATGTATCATGGCCAAAAGACTGGTTCAGCAATATTGGCTCGCTCACACCGACCCAGGCCCCTCTTGGCTAACTTGCACCAACCTAATAAAGCTGTTCCAAAGGGGCAGCCATGTTACTCTAGTTCAGCAACACAAACAAGGCATCCTATGGTACTTTTAAAGACTAACAAATTTATTTAGCGCATCAGCTTTCGTGGGGAAAAAAGCCCTCTACATCAGCCAAAGTGGGATTTTTTCCTCCCATGAACTCTCACTGAGCAATCAATGTTGTTAGTCTGTTAAGGTGCCACCAACACCTTGTTTGGGCCACTTAATAGAGAGACTCATGTGTGTGGGGCTAGCACAGCCTGACTATGACCCACCAGTGGGCTGCAGCTGAGCATGCCAAAGGCCAGCCTAGGCTGTGGAAGAGCAGAAGGACTTTTTGGCATAGGAGGCTTGTAGTGGGGTATGGGGTGGCGTCACCCATCTGGTACCAAGGCTTCGCAGCAGATGTGTAGTACGTGGCATCAGGGCTCACCGTTCACAAGCTGCACTTACTTACCTGCTCTTGCCTTGCATTCACATAGCAGGAACAGGCCGAGTGCCATTGACTAACTAAGGCACTGGGCAGCCCTTATTGATGCAGCCCTGGTCACCCATGGTCAGGCACAGCTGCTGAGACGAACTACTGGGCTGCCTCGGGTTTGGCGTAGCCTGGAAGTGCGTCTTTGAAAACCAAGACTGCAGGGGGCTCAGTGTGCACTACATGGACACAGGAACCAGTGAGGCCAGAGTCAGCATGAAGCTGGCCAAAGCCCCGGGCACACAGTGGCCTGTGTTGAGGGCAGGCCGGCACTTGCGGCTGCACTGCTCCTGCCCTGGGCCCACTGGTCCACCCCAGGGCTGGGCTGGCTGGTGGCCTCTGGTGCAGCCCACCATGGCCCAGGCCACTGTCACCCATCTGGCTACAGAGACGCCAACATAGCAGCCCAGCAGCTACCATACACCCCAGCCAGTCTGCCCTGGGAGCAGCACCCAAGTGTTGCCTACCCCTCCCACCCCCAGTGTGGGGCAGGGCCTCCCAGTGGCCCCACTGGTGCTATGCCGTGCTAAGCAACATGGCCTTAGGGGTGCAGCCCATGACCCCCCCCACCCTTTAGACTAGGGATGGGGGCTACAGCCCCTTTATAACATTGGTCTGGAATGGGTATAACCTAGCCATGAATTAATTCAGATTGGGAATTAGCTACTGTGCAAGGCATGACGGTCTGGCACAGCCTCCCACTAAGCATTGTGGCAGCAAACACCTCAGTTAGTTTTCCAAGTGCTTGACAACTCTAGGCATGCTTTAAGAGAATGGAGACTTGTAATGGGGGGGCAGGGGGTCACAATTCAGGTTTACAGTCTCAACAGTTCAGGCTTCAGTCACACACATGCAATAGTCAGTGCCCCCCCCCAACATATACATTGTGATTTGGGGGATCCCCCCTTTTGTCTTCTGCAGCATTGGGGAGCACAGGGGCACACGTGGAGCTGGAACCTCAAATGGGCAGACCAGGGTTCCAGTGCGGCACCAAACACCCTGTCTTTCAAATGTATCTGGCTGCTTCTTGTTCTCATGCTCACTGTGCACTGGCAGCACCTCTGGAGGCTTTTCACCTTCTTTTGCAGTACGTGGGTCACGTGTGGGCTTGGCTGCATGGAGCTCCTTTAATCCTTTCCCATGTAGGGCTCGTGCTCATGATGGTAGTTCACTCCACCCTGTTTGGTGTCGGAGACACAACATAGTCTAGTCTGTTGGGGCTGTAATACTTTGGGCTAGATGAGGTGATTGGGTTCCACGTGCAGGTACGAGGCGGGCATTAATGGCCTGCTCTTGGTCCATTCCAACCTTAAATTCCAGACCAAGGACCCTGGTTACCAGCTGGTGGGTGGGTGGTCATTTTTTGGTGCGCTGTGCCAGTCCAGGCTGTCATATCCATTCCCACAGCGCAATAATCCAGCCCCAGGCTATGGCTCTAGTTTAAGGGTCTCAAACTCAAATCACCACAAGGGCTGGATGAGGACCAGTACATTAGCCCAAGGACTGCACCACTGAAACCTTTTCATACAGTGATATTGAAACTATCAGTAACAATAATGTCATTGTGGGTTGCAGGAAATAGCTTTAGGGGGCTGCATGTAGCCCACATGTTTGAGACCCCTGCTCTGGATGATGGTGTCATGAGAGAGGCTACCTAGCTAGATGCATGACCCTCCTTGGCAAGACAGGGCAGAATACAGGTACTCATGGTCAAGTTGCGCTTTGGGTAAGCACAGAAATGATGGGCATGATTCTCAGATATTCTGTTCTTCTGCCTGTGGCAGGAACAGGAGACAAGCCAGCTTTAAGAGATCTTGGTGCTCCAGTTTGCATCTGGGCCCTCAGGGCTGCTTTTGCTTCCCAGTGACCCAAAAAGAAGATAGCAGCAATACAGCATATTCTGGTCTTGCTCCTGCACCCAGGACTGGCCTAGCCTGCTGGCCAGAGGGTATTTTCATTGCCACACCTTCTATTGCAGTGATTTTCAAACTTTTTTTTCTTGCAACACAGTTGGAAAAAATCATTTATGCCTGTGACATCTTTGAGCAATGCACATCAGTCTTTTGGTAGTGGCAACAGGGGGTGCTGCAACCCAGCACCTGATGGGCTGCAACCAGCACTGGGTCCCGATCCTAAATTTGACAACCACTTTTCTATTGTACCTAGAACCAAAGCCCAGAGCAGTATGGTAGCTAAGAACTAGTCCTCAGACCCCAAAGCTGTCACATTTCTCTCCAGCATCCAGTGCACTTGAAACAAAATCAGTCTGAAGGTAGAATGAAATCCCAGGGCTACTGGAGTCAGTCATTCACTTCACCAGGCCCCGAATGTCATCCATGCACTGTTACCCTGGCTCTGTCCTCCTTTGCCAGAGCAGCTCTGCACATTTTTGCCCTTGCCCAGGAGAAGAACCTTGCATGTCCAGTACAAACAACCCCATTAGCTGGCTGCAGTCCCCAGCGCTATTGATTTTTATCTATAGAAATGAAATGTCAGCAGATTTTGGTCAGAAGACTCCAGCAGCTGCTCCTGAGAGGATAGTGGGGAGATCTGACAGGGATTCAACAGCCCCGCTCGGGAACCTAGCAAACAGTACCCAACTTAGACAGCAAAACTTTGTGTGTGTGCGTGTGTGTGTGTGACGGCTCAGAAGCCAGGCCAGAGGGCGGATTAATTTTTTGCTTGCTCTGCATTCAGGCCCATGGCTAGTGCTGGTTGTAGGGCAGGGAGCATATACAGGGCAGGAATCTCTGGGACAGGACCAGGGGCTTGGACCAGCAGCGTGCTCAACAGTCTCTGCTCCTGTCCACAGCCCAAGCTGGATTTCCAGTGACACAAGGTCCAGGGGACAAGGGGACACAGTGTGTTGATTCTCATATTAGTTCTGCACTTCTCCGTTAAAGGTTTTTACTGAGTATTTGTCTGTCCCTTTGTTCCCTGGGCTAGTTTCATTTTCCTATATTTAAGCAGCGGTCAGGGAAGTTAAAAGGGACAGGCCCAATTGTTCTCAGGCACTAGCCCAGCATTTCAGTGCTCATTTTCCCTGAGGAAGGCAGGGGTTTGCTGAGCTTACTGGAGCTCTGTAAAACCATGCCTGAGACGATACATGCCTACAGCTGCCTCCTTGCTATATGGCGCCTAAAGATTTTGCCTCTCCCCACATCTGTAGGCATCTGTCCCAGCTGGCAGGGGAAGGGGTCTGTGCAGCACCCTTCACATTACAGCCAGAGAAGCAAGAGAAAAATAAACGGGTGGGATACTGAATGCACCCCAGCTTTCTGAAAGCAGCAGCACTCACATCTGGGTTTGATGCCTGGATTGTATTCACTGTTCTGCCCCGGGCTCATTACACCACCCCACATCTGTGGGCTGGAAATAGGCACCAGGATTTAGTGCTGAAGAGGGGTACGTCTTATCTGCTTTTATTATATCCAAGAACCTGAGCCAGGCTCCTTGTGCAGTTGCTGGCCTACAAACGCTGCCGACACATCACTGGAGATGAAACAGGAGATTTCAAGAGCCTTTCAGAGGCAGGGACCAGACAATGCCTGAGGTATTTTCACTCCAGCGGCTGCCCCCGGGCATGGCCACAGCTGTGATCTTTCAGCACAAAGCGCCTCTGTGCTCTTTGGGCAGATCCAGAGCAGGTGTTCCTCTGCTCCCACCACACTCAGGACCAGGAGAGGTGGCAGCTCGGGAAGAGAAGGCAAATGAGGAAACGCATTAGTCACACCAACCCCTGGCTACCTTGTGACAGTAAATGAAAAATTAGCAGATAGGTGATGTCGCTTCTACAGGCCTTTGATCCTGCTGTGACTATAATGAGACCAAGTGAATGAACACAAAGCAAGTTAATAGAAATAAGATACAGAATAGCAAAGGTCTTTTTCTAAACAGTCTGGAGTTAAATTAAATACACTTCTCCCAATTTCTATTCATCAGCTCAACTCTCCTCTCCACAAGCTTTATCTGGGTGTGAAAAAAAGACCAGGCAGCAGCTGGATTGAGTTAGCGTGTTCACCAAATG
The DNA here is from genome assembly GCA_007922195.1 of Podocnemis expansa. NCBI lineage: Eukaryota > Metazoa > Chordata > Testudines > Podocnemididae > Podocnemis > Podocnemis expansa. The sequence continues at coordinate 394,691 of ML682068.1, forward strand.
TGGGCAAATAGACTGTGTCTGAGTGGAGTTACAGGGCATTAAAAGCCCATCACTTAGCCCATGTCTACACATACAACATCATACCCGCAGCAGTTCCAGTGCAACTGCCTCGCTGCAGGGCATCTGATGAAGACTCTGAGCCAACAGGCCTGAGCTCTCATTGACCTAAAAAACTAACCCCATGAGTGGCATAAGCTAGGGTGATGGGAGAAGCCAACAGCACTGTGCCACCAGCACTTACATGGGTGCAACTTATGTCACTTGGAGGGTAGAACAGTCACACCCCTGAATGCCATAAGCTGTGCCCACATAGGCGGTAGTGTAGATGTAACCTGGGTACAGGATTGACGGAGACGTTGCCCTCATTTACATATTTACCACATGAGCCTGGACATGGCAAGTACTCCCAGCAACATTAGTGCACAGCTTCCTATTATGTTCCAAAGGGGCATCCGTGTTAGTCTAGTCCAGCAAAACCAACAAGGAATCCAATAGCACTTTTAAAGGCTAACACATTTATTTACCACATAAGCTTTGTCAGACACATCAAGCATCTAACACAATGGGATTCTCTCCCACAAAAGCTCTTACAATAAATAAATTTGTTATTCTTTAAAAATGCTATCAGATTGCTTTTTTGTTTAGCTCCCTGTTAGATAGCTACTTCGTCATGCCTGTTACCATTTCACACACCCTATGAACTCTTAGGCTTGGTCCCTACTGTTGAAATTAGTGCAGGAGCAAGGATCTGGCTGAAGAGAATCAAGTACAGGATTCTAGTCAGACTCTCAGCTTGGGCCAGGGAGTGTAACTCCATTGATTCACACAAACTGAGAGGTCAGGTTGTTTCTAAAACCCTCTGCAGGCCTTCAGGATGAGAAGAAGGCTCTCTGAATGCAAGAAATTGTAAGAAACCTTGGCAAAAATAGTAGAACTTGGTGCAGAATGAGATAAATAAGACTTAAAATGTCTCTTTAATGACCTGGGCATGGCAGTGTGAGTTTTCACTTGAAGAAACCACAATGTGAAGAAAACTATTGAAAATATCCCAAGGAATGTGTCCCCTCGTGGCCCTGGTGTGGTTCCCATTCATTAGCAGACCATTTAAAGCAGTGCATCTGGTGAAGGAGGACTGTAACAGTTTGGGGGATGAAGAGGGGCTGGAAGCTGTCCCCCCTCCTTTTCATGGCAAGCAGACCTGCAAGCATGCTCCGCCAGCAAATGGGAGCCAAAAAGAAAGGACTGACATTGTATTGGATACTTTATAGCTCTCCACATATGACTGTGAGTGTTTCAACTGGACAAGACACAATCAAGAGCTAGGTCCTGGTGCCCAACAATGGAAGACATCAGAATTCACCCATTCAAGTGATTTTTACAGATACATTTTTGCCCCGCAACAAACAGCTGTTGCTTTATTATTATTATTATTATTTTGGTCCATCAGTAGCTAAGGACATGGGAGAAGATCTTCCTGCTGGTGCCAAAGACCAGGGAACCCCAAGGACTGAGATTTTATAGCCTCTCTTAGGGCTCAACACCAAGAGTCACACCTGTATGTATCATTTCCAGATGGTGTGTGAGAGCCGGAACATGGAGATACGCCAGATACCCATGCCCTCACCCTGCCCCATTCCCTACCCTCAGACCTCGGACTCCAGGCTGGAGATTCGTCTCCAGGACCTGGCAGCATAAGGACTGTTCACTCTCTGGGCTGCCAGGAGGTCCCTCCTCTCCGTATTGACCATATGGAGGAAGGACGGCGCCGCCCTGCTTCGCTTTGTGTGATCGCTGTACATGCTGTCAAAGTACATGGTCCTCCGGCTGTCCTCCTGGACTAAGTAGTCCCTGCTCCTAGGGGCCCAGGGTGCCCGGGTGACATAGTGCTGGCTGGGCCTGGAGTGTTCGCAGAGTGGGAGAGGCCCCTGGTAAAGCCGCCCCAAGTACATGGGCAGGTGTGTATAGGAGTTCATGTAGGCATACTGTTTGTGTACCATGGTGGAGGAGGCCTGTTGCGTGCTGGTGGCATTCTGCAGGCACGCCTCCCCATAGGAGGGCAGATTCGCTGGCGAAGAGTGCAACCACCGCTGTCCTCTCCAAGAGAACCGGGAGTTTGCCTCCATGCGTTTTTTGTGGCACCTAGCACTGGGCCCAAGGACTTCCATGGGATAATGCTGAACCTCAGGGATAGGCGTCTGCCTCAGTGCCACACTGGCTTTGGGGAAGAGATCTGGCACATCCCCTCGGACAGATGACTTGCCATCGTATCTCCGGAAGCCAAGAGAGTGGTGCTTCTCATTCTGCTCCCAGGCAGACCTCAGCAGGCTGGATCTCCGGTTCAGCTTGGCCTTCCCCAGAAGAGGTCGCACCACTGGTTCTTGTTCACTGAGTGAAGCTACTAATGGCCTGCAAGGCCTGTTGGCTTTTGAGAAGGAGTCGTGCGCGTGGGCAGGAGGCAAGAAAGGGCTCTTCTCAGATGTGGAGAACAATCGTGCCAGGTGAGATGGGCCCCTGTGTCCTCCTTCCCCATATACCAGGTGGACATTTGGTGGGAGCTTCTCTTTTCCATCTCCCCTGGACACAGGGTGCTTGTGCTCTTTATAGATGTCTGGGAGAGGAAGCTCCGTTGGAGCATTCAGCGGTGAGAGGGGGGTGTTCAAGTGGTTTCCCAAGGGTATGTGGCTCCTGAAATAGGTTGGAGGCATGGTCCTCACCAGGAGGTGGGGAACGCCATCCCCAGTGGAACCTGGGAGAACTTTATCCCCCGAATAGCTTCCTCGCTGCTTCAGGGGTTGAAGCACCGGTGGCTGCTCAGTTACCACTCCCGGCAGTCTGGAGTCCACAAGGGGCTGGTGGGGAGCAGGGAGGGCCAGTGGAGCAGCCTTCTGGGCACAGACCCGCCCAAGCTTCTCTGTTGCGGCCACATTGGAGGAGTAAGTAGGCCTGGGAGAGGAGCTGGTGTTCTGGACGACCAGCTGAGGTGTTCTAAGGGAGAAGGTGCTCTGCAGGTTTTCACTCCGGTTCGTCCAGTTCTCGATGGTACGTGTGGCATTCTCGAGAGAGCTCCCGACACTGGCAGTCGACACCATCACCTTGGCTGTTTGCAGCATCTTCAGCACATTGGCCTGGGCAGAGTTAGCGGTGACGTCGGGCGTGCGAGCATGGATGGGGCTCTCCAGATTCTGGACTCCATTAAAACAGCTATAAATGCCCTGAAAAGGAGAGAAAGAGCAAGAAAGTGACCAAATCCACCCTCAAGCCAAGGTGGCAGGGTGCACGTGGGGGTGCGGATAATGATAAATCAGTGCATCTTGGGTCCTGGGAAGGGATGAACCAGGGCAGTCCCTCCTGTACATGCTCATGTTCAAGCAAGATAATGCTGATTAATTCCACAGAACAACGATATTCATCTCACTTGGTGGTGTTTAACAGCCCAGGACTAGCCTGAGGTCACAGTGTTGTTCACCAGGATTATTGTAAAGCAGAGATCCCTGCAAACACCCTGACTGCAAACATCTTCTCTTTTTATATCTGTTTCCTCCCACCAATGACCTGGATGGCTCATTCCCAGAACAGCACATTGATCAGCAGAGGAAATTGAGGGTCGAGAATCTTCCATCCCCTTTCCTAGCCAATGAGCATGGCTCCACAATGATGCTGTTGAGTTCCTCGTGCCTAGAGAAACCCAGAACTTGTCCTCAGTCCACCCATCCACTCACTGACCTAGTTTTAAATGGCACATGAATTAAGCTCTGGTTTCACTGGACGAGGTATGTGCCATGCACTAAACCCAACACTTCTCATGTCGAATAAGATGGCTTAGCTTTGAAATGCATAAGAGGCAATGCCACAGCCTGGAACATCCATTCATTATTCATTTCCTTGGCGCACTTTTAATTGGGGCAAGATTGTTTCATGTGAATTTAGGGGCTGGGTAAAGGCTTCCCCAAAAGGTCCCTGAACCTCTTCAGACTAGAGACTTGTTTTTATCCACAGATCACAGATGCTTTCTCACACTTGCCCTATCAATGTGTCTGGAAGGACATTGTTCTGGGAGAGGGAAGCCCAGTCAGTCCTGGAGCCAGTTGTGAAAGTGGGTGGCTCTTTTCTTCAAGGAGTGGACCTGAAACCACACACCCTCTCTCCCGCAGCCACTGAAGAGCCAGTAGACGTCGACAGTTTTTGGTTTACCAGGACCATAGCCTAGACGCAAACTCCTCAGCACCCCATTATCAGACATACCCAGCCCTTACTCCTGGTGACAAACTAGATCCTCCTGAATAAATAAACTCAATGAAAAGTGGCTTGAGGCGAACTATTGATGGGTCACTTGATGGTTTCCTGTTCTCCTCATTCCCTCAGAGGTGCCTGGCATTGGCCACTGTCAGAAGACAGGATACTGAGCTAGACGGACCATTGGTATGTTCTTATTTAACACAGCTGTGAAGTGGAAACATGGGGAAGGGCAGGGTTTAAGGCACTCACCCTGCTTATGGCCAGAAGAAAGTCAAGTTTGTGCGACTTGGGGACAGAGTGGCGCAGTTTCCAGTACACCAGGTGCTCCCAGGCAAAGACCAGGAGACTCAACCCCATGGCCACCAAGAGCATGTAGAAGACGCCAGCCATGTTGTCAATATCTAGCTTGCTGCTCATCACCTCATTCTTCTCATTCTGGCAGATCCCTGACAGCCACACAGTCTCCAGTTTCTGGGTTTCCCCTGGGAAAGAGTGACACACATGAGAACAGACAGATTCTAGCCAGTGCAGTGCGAGGCACTGGCCTCCGCAGATCACAGTCTAAAGTCGCTACTGTTTTAGGAGAAGAAAAAGAATCCACTGTGGCCCAGAAGCAGTTACGAATTGAAGGGATTTTCTCCTCTAGTCAATCTTAAAGATTTCTCCCCAGTTTTGCCATCACCATACTCTCGTAAATTTGGAAGCCCAGTAGCCTTTTACTGACTCCTTAATTCCCCCCACCCCTTTATGTATTTTCCTCTCTCCTGATCTGCCTCTTTTTCCCTTCTCCTTAACTCCGTTAAGCTTTAATCCTGAACTCTCCCACCATGCCTTTATACACACAGATCACTTAAGGCTTCAAAGCTGCCAAGAGAGTTTTATTCCCTATTAGAGGGCAGCGAGAGATTTCAAAGAGAATAACTTCCAGGCAGCTGACAGTGAATGTTAACCATAAAAACAACCTGACAAAGAAGAACAGCTTTCTGAATACTTCTTGATGCTTCCCATAATGCACAGCTCAGACCACAGACAGATTGCTTGATACACAGAGTCCTGCCAGGGCCCCCTAAGGTACCAGGAGACCAAGAGACTCAAAGCTGCGTGCCACAGATGACTGCCACATGGCAGGCAGAGGAGAAAGCAAAGGCCAAGATTCGTAGCTGGTACTCATTGACAACATATGAGAATCTGGCCCCGAGATCACAGAAATGGAGCCTGAGAGGCCTGGGTTAATTCACAATGTAAGTGCTGGTTTGCAGGAACCTCTTCCAGTTTTAACAGATAAAAACATTGTTAAACAGCGTGTTTTCCAGAGGGGAAAGGAAGCTCAAACAAGGACGGTATGGTGACAGAGAGGAGAGCCCCTTTGTACCTGTCTGATTCTTGGCTAACATTGTTTCCCCAGCTGGGTAAGGAAAGATGTATGAAAAGGAAAGGGTGCTAGGATAACATCATCACCCCGTAAGGGGAGGGACAACACCACAGCCCGGCTCTGAGCAGGGAGAGAGATACGCACCGTCTCCCAGGAATTGCAGGAGGGCCAGGTCAATCGCTCTTTTCCACTTGGAGTCCTTCTGGAGAGCGATTCCATAACCAGTGGTAGCAAAGACCTTCCCACTGCCGATGGTCACTAGCTTGCAGCCCTCGTCCTTGCCAGCCATGTAATTCAGCACGGCGGCATCATAGATAAAGGCATCCAGCTTCCTGAAACCAAACAGAGAGGTCAGTGCAAGGACTGCAACAGAGGACGCAGTAAGGGAGCAACTGAGGCAGGGACCTGGGGAAGAGATACCTGGATGGGAGGAAGCAAGGAGCATCCACTGGGGTTTGGATTCAGCCTCTCATCACAGACAGCTGGAGAGGACAAGCGACTGACAATATTGAGACTCGTCCGTAATAAAGTCAACAACCCCCAACGTCCAAAATGGGAGAAGGCTGCCACCAACAAAGTCCCTTCCTCAGGCCTATCTCATTTTCAAGGCAGTGACATATCCACACAGATCATTTTGCACCCCACTGAAACGCAGCCACCTCTGGCGTAAAAGGTGGCAGTTGTTTAATGTCACAACCCTACCCAACACTTTAGGACACACAGTGGGGAAAACACCAGCTCTCCACTGAAATGGAAGAGGTGATCTAGGCGACATCTAAACTGCAGTCAGAGGCGTGAATGGAGCATCTGCACATGGTGAAATAAATGAGTCCTGTGGCACTTTTAAAGACTAACAAACTTATTTATTGCCTGAGCTTTCGTGGGAGAAAATCCCACTTCAGACACTTGAAGATTTTCTCCCTTGAAAGCTCAGGCAAGAAATAAATTTGTTAGTCTTTAAAAAAGAGCCACAGGACTCCTTGTTTGTTTTGCTGGACTAGACGAACACGGCTACCCCTTTGGAACTACATGTAGTGAAGTTAGCTTTGATCTTGCTAGTTTGAATAAGAATCACAGTGACACTGTGGGAGTCTGAGCCAGCTGCTGGAGTTACAGACACAGGGCCCGAGACAAGCGAGTACTGTCCATGGACTCTCTGCTATTAGACTGACAGACCTCAGCTAGTTTGGTCTATGTGCTGCCATCATGTCTCAGACTGCAGTGCAGACACACCCTGAGGACAACAGTCTGTCATCAGCAGGCGCCTGCTGTACACTGGAAAATTGGGTTAGTTTAGCTGTGTCAATCAGTCAGGAGTGTAAAAAGGCCACATCCCTGAGTGGTGTAGCTAACCTGACCAATGTCCGTCGGTTCAGCGGCATCTACACAGGGAAGAATTCATGTGCTGATCTGGCTAATGCCTCTAAAGACGTGAATTAGCAACGCTGATGAGAGAAACTCGCCCCTTGGTAGGAGTGGTGTCCACGCTGCAGCTGTGGTGGTGTAGCCTTTTCTATGGGGGCAAGCCTGAGTTAAAATCTGGCAGCTGTAGGATACACATGTGAACACCCTTGTGCTGCCGAGATGTGCCACTGGCTGCCTCAGGACAAGCAGCCAGGACCTCAGTCTGCCTTCTCACCAGAAAGAGTGCCATGAGGGAATTATTTACACCAAAGATACCCGACAAGAGGATGGCCTGTTTACCTGATGTTCTTTGTAGAGGCCATCTGTGTGTTTGCATCTCAGCCCCCTTGCTTCCTTCCCTCTCATGCTCTTTGAAAGTCAAAGGCTATTGTACAAGGAGATGGGGCATTCTTCATTACTTGCTTCATGATGGAAAATGCATCTGCTCGAGGGGCCAGCTGGAGATCCTGGGACAGCTCCTTCTTTACTTCAATGGTGCTACACAACCACACACATACACCCCCACCCACCCCCCTAGCAGCGGAGACCTTGGCCCTGTCTCTGGTAGGCGATGGAGCAGTCTGCTAAAGTCAGGCAGGTTGATCTCTTCCCCCCATCTCTGATAATGGAAACATGGACAATGCTCCCTTCCTGCCCCACCACAGGCCTTTCGGGGGGAAAAGCCTGTACCCATAGCTGCAAGGTGCTCCTGTTTGAGAAGAGGTGATCTTAATGGGAAACATACCCCATTTTGAGGCTGGTCAGGGCATCCTCCACAGAGCGCTGATTGTATTTCACCATGTGCGTGTGCATGTCTGGATAGTTGCTCCGAATATTCCTCTCTGTGCTGCCGTTGGGAACGGTACCAAAGCGGAATGGGGGATACTGCTCCTGTGGCCGCTGGAACTGAAACGGCAACCACCACAAAGAGCCACCATCAAACGCCTGGTCCAACAGGTCCAGCACTGTGCTTCTGGCCTCCTCCTCGATTTTCCTCTTAGTCCAGTAACAGGCCCATGATGGGTTTTCACCCTCACCTTGACCTCAGCTTCCATGCCATTTCTACTCCCTCTGTCTATCCCACCCTGTGACCATCAAGCTGTAGCAACTCTATTTCCTGACCCTTTCCTCCTGAAGACATTCAAATTTTTAAAAGGTGTTCCTAGCCAGAGGCCAGCCTGTGCTCTGTTAGCCAGAGCCTCGCTTAGTGGAGAGAAGGAAGGAGCACACAGGGCAAATACTGAGCCCACTTCTCCTTCCATGGCACATGAGCATCTCCTATTGACCTCCACACACTATGGTGGAGCATAGAGCCCACAGATCAGCTCCTGATTCAGATCACAGCTCCCCTACTCTCTCTGTTTCTTGGTTTCACTCTCCTAGCTCTTCACTCTGCTTGCTCTCCATCTTGGTTTCTGCCAGATTACTTCTCTCAGCCTCTTTTCTGTTTCTTCCCCCTCCACCCCACACTCTGATGACTCAGCCTGTTCAGCCTTAGGCAAAAGAAGTTTTCCCATCCCTCAAGACTGTAATTCCATTAAATTCCTCATCTTCTACCTAACGGCCCTTGAGATAGTGTCTGAAACCCATCCACTCGCCTCTCCCTCTCAACAAGTATTTATCCCACCATACTTGACCTGCCCAGGATGTACACCCTGGATTCCCAGCATTGCTCCTGATTGCTGGTATCACATAAGCTTCCATGCTACAGAAGTTACAAAGCAAAGAAGCTTTCCTCAGTGCTCATACAGTTAGCCTAATATACTCACCCCACACCGTGTGTTCATGCTTCCCCACCCAGACTGTGGTTATTTGCTGCCACCCCTCCTCACCTTCTTGTCACTCAGCCCAGAGACAGTGTCGATATATTGCTCCTGGATCATAAATGCTGCCAGGTTAGCTGTGTAACTGGCCAGGAAGATCACCGCGAAGAAGGCCCAGATCAGCACCATAATCTTGCTTGTGGTGCCTTTTGGATTCTCAATGGGCACTGAGTTATTAAACACCAAGGCCCACAGCAGCCAGACAGACTTGCCAATGGTGAAAGAGGGACCTCCGGACTCTGGGAGGAGAAAAGGAGAGAGGCTTTGGGTAGCTCAGAATGAACCAGGGCCTTTTAAAAAACACAACACATCTGTCCGACCTCAGGCACGCTGCTGGTGCCCCAGCCTGTGTTTCCTGGAAAACGACTGGGGACAATTGCTCTGAGCTCCTAGCTTTGCGCTTTAGATTAATAGGATTTCCACTGATGCTACTGCCTTTTTAAAAGTGTAACTCAGCACTAAACAAGGTGGGCCCAGATTTGCCATTGTGGAAAGATATTTTTGTCTCTCCCTTATCCCCTGCATTTATTTGTGGGTGAGGCACAGTGGAGAAGCAGAAGTACTACCCAAAGCTAAGACATCACAGAGGGTAACTCTTTCCATGTCCACATCCTACCCCTATGTGGAGCAAGTGAGTCTGGTGTGCTCAAAGACCTTCAAACAACTGTCAGAGACTCCCAACTGATGTACAGCTCTACCAGCTTTATTGAGCGGAGCCAATTAAAATCTAGGCCATTCACCTAGAACTAAAATATCTCAGGGCCATGTCCCAACAAGCACTGGTTCTGTCTCACCCGGAGTTGGTCAGACCACTGAGCACCTCAGTCCAAGCCTGTTTCAATATCTGTTGTAAATATTTATATAGCATCAGTCATTGCAACGTATAGAAAACCTGGCAAAGATTGTAGTGTTCCTTTTGTTCCAAAGTCCTGGTGAGAAAGAGAGGGAGGAATCTTGCCAGCACAAGGCAGATGACCTTGCCTCAATGGCTAGGCAGGTCCTGGGTTTTGAAGGAAATCTGCCAGACCCATTTCTGGTGTGGATCCAAACTGCACGTCGGCACAGAAACATACAGACCTACTAAGCACCAGCTTTTCTGGCTTCATCTCCAGATATCCCTGGCTGGTTGCCTCTATCTGCTGCAGAGAGGGAAATGGGAACATGTTTTGCTGCCCCACTACCTCCCAACAACGTACCAAAAAATGAAAAGTAGGGGGAAAGGAGGAGACAAAATGACAAACGAGGCATGAGAATCACACTCTGGTAAGAGGAACGGAGCAGCAGGGTTCTGGCTGGCCGAGTTGCGCTGGAGTCTTTGTTTATTCGGAAGATGAAAGCTAAAAATAGATTGTGTATTTTACTGTGGGCTCTAGGCTATTCTCTCCTGGTAGATACCAGCTTCCTTCTGACTCTCTTCTTTCCTCCCTGCATCTGATCCCTGACTGAACGGCAAACCCTCCAAGGTCATCACTGAGAAACGCTGTCCAGGATCTCGGAAACCAGAGCGGGGAGAGGTTTGGTCCCGGAGTGATGGTGCACAAATGGGATACGGGGGAGTTACTGATGCTGCTTGAAGACGGGTTTTTATTATGCACCCGTCAGGATGGATATGCTTTAATGAACATTTATCAAGGGCAAAGATGGCACCCCAGCCTGGGGCTGACAGCTCCTCAAAACAAATGTGAGAAAAAACTTCTCCCCAGCTAGCTAGGATGTGGGAGTTCTTAGCTGGAATAGACAGCAGAGTAACAGGCAGACCCACATATCAAGCAGACTGATCTGACCTGAGGGTGACAGCCACTGACACAAATGGTCTGGAAGGAATTGGAGTCACTGAGTGAACACAATGGACCTTTCTGGCCTTGGGATTTATGAATCTGAGTCCCTAAAGGGCATTGACAAATTCCCAGGTCAACTTGAACCAGCCTGAGCAATCTTGCAGAGAAATGGTGGGAGCGGGTGGGCATGTGAGCAATTTAGGATGGCTATTTTTGTGGCTTTTCATTTGCCTGTGTTGAAACTGAAATGCAATACACACAAGAGACCAACTGGTACATGGTGCTGGGCAAACAGACCATCAGAGTCCCTGCTAAGGAAAAGATGGCTCCCTTCCTCTGACAACAGAGGCTTAGGGATGGATGAGGCTTGGCAAACACAGAGGTTCTGCTGAAAGAGGCTGGGATTCGGCTGCCCTGTGCTCACTGTAACCCATGGATACGGCTGGAAACACGACCCTGATATGAGGGGTCTCAGAATCAAGCCTCATTCCCGTGGTGGAATTATTATGGTGTCTCCCCATGGAGAAGGCTTCCCAGGCTGGTGCTGTCTGCATTAAGTGTGGGTGAGGCGGGTGGGGAGGATGCTGATTAAAAAAGGGCACCTACCCATCAGTCCCACTGTGCAATATTTACTCATCGCTTCCTTTAAGCAACTTACTTTTGCCGCTGGTTAGATTCTGGTTGTAGCCGACAGGGCTGAAATACTCAAACATGAAGACGGTGATGGCGACCACGGTGAGACACATCACAAACATCATCACCCACACCGCGGGGCTGTAGGGCTCTGTGAGACAAAAGGGCAGAAGTGAACCCCAGCTGTGCTGGACTGGGTCCCAGGCGTGTGTGTCACTGCAAGCCACTCAAGCCCTCCCACTGAATTATACAGCAGGACTCAAACCTAGAGGCTCAGGGAAAAATACCTTCATTCAGGATCATAAAAACTCATGCAATAAATAAATTTGTTAAGTCTTTAAAAGTGCCACTGGACTCCTGGTTTGTTTTGGTGAACTAGAATACCATAGCCACCCCTCTGGAATTCAGGATCGTGTGTCCCTTCCCAACACAATATATTTGTGGTGATCCTGTGACAGCCATTGGATCAAAAGGGCGTCAGGATTACACTGACAGATGCCCAATATCTACTGGGTGTCGTCATCTAGAGAGAGACGAGCCCTTGCTAAACACTCCTATCTTGCTGTTTACTAAATAACTCAGAGTGGGAGCTGGAGAGAAGTAAAAGGCACAGAAAGAGCTAAATTCAGACCCGATGTAAGCAGGTTGAGAAGGTAACCCAGAAGGGCTGGGGGAGAGAGAGAAACCAGCCGTGTAAAACAGTCATGTAAATTTACCAGCCCAGGCACAAAATCTACTCATCTGTTCTGATCATAACATAGTGATGGTGGAAGAAAGGAATGAGCCTTTACTCATCTGTCAGAAGTTGCAAAACAGTATTCACCCCAATGAACAAGTGTATGTTTATTCGTAGTACCATTATTAAGGCCCTACTTAATTTGTGATACTGTGGAAATTAGGGATCCCATTTCCACAGTAATTTGGACAGGGTCCCCAAGCAGCTGACAGCAGAAAACCACAGAAAAATAATAATGGATATTATTACAGCAAATAATAAAGTCCATTATTACTTCTTCACAATTTTCCATGGCTTGTCTGCAACCCAGCCCAAGTTTTAGGACAACCATCCTATGATTTAAGCAAGGCCTGCAGTAGTGTTTATGATATGTATTGCTATAGGACCTATGTGCCTCATTCAAGGACCTGGGTCCCATTGTGTTAGCTGCTGTACTAAGAGAGAAAAAGGAGTGCACCGTCTAAGATTAATCTGAGTAGAATAGAGTCATGCAGGGCTGAGGTTTGAACTGTGTGAGTATTGCAAACATTTGTCCATGAATATTTGTTTAAATGCATAGTTTATTCACAGGTCAATCTTCACACCCTGCTTGTGCTCATTTTCCCATCAGTGAATAAATTCCCAAGCAAGAACATCTGTAGAAACAAAACATGTTAAATGGATATTGCAAAGCATTAGTGGAAAGCAAAGTTTAAAGTTGTAATCAGAAGTATTGCTCCAGAAATTTGACCCTAAGAGTCACTTTAATCTGATCACGGTACAGAAACATACCATGTAACCTACATGTCCAGTTAAAATAATTCAGGTAACCAGTGCTTGCAAGGTTGCTCATGCACCAGTTGCAGATTGAGAATGATTATTTGCAGAAATTATTTGTCAAAGAATTCTAGCCAATGAGTAAATTCCAGGAAAAACCAGCAGTCTCGTTGCAGAAAAATTCACCAAGCCAAAAAGAGGCAAAACACATCTGATCCATTAGTCATTTAGTGAACCAGGGCAGGGATATAGAGCCACAAAAAGGGAGAGAGAGAGGGAGAGAAGGGGATGTAGAGAAAGGCCAAGGCAGACACAAAAAAGGAGGAGACACTGAGGCCTCGTCTACACTAGGAAGTCCTGGTGTACATACTACAATCTCATCTCTTCCTGAAAAAGCTGTTCTGTTGCGCCAGCAAAATAAAACCACCTGAATGAGAGCGACTTTTGTCAGCAGAGCTAGGGCGACACTGTCAACGCAGACACCGTGTCCTCTCAGAGCAGTGGATGGGGGTAAGGAGGGCTGGAGTCCAGCTCCAGAAGCTGCCACAGGCAATTGCCACCTGGTTGCGACCCCCAGATTCCCAGCCAGCGGTTGGGAGGCTGCAACTCGGGGGCAAGCCCTGGTCCCGTGTAAACTACAGGCGGCCTCCACCCTGCTGGCAGCCTGCTGTGCTGCTACCACTGCCCACAACGCGGCTCACAGATAAGGACAGTGAGACAGAAACATCAGAAAGGCAGGACGAGGCACTAAGGCAGAAAGAGACCAAGCGGAAGAGACAGTGGCACTTGCTGGATGACAACAGTGATAGAGCTCTGTCGTTAAAGGGCAGGCTGAAGGATGGGATTAATTCAGGCCCTCAAAATACAGCAGCAGAGGCCCATTTGTCAGCGTGTCCTTCCCTGTCAGGGAGGAGAGAAACTTTATCTGATGGCATCAGATGCACTTCATTAGCATAGCCAGTGAGCCTGGCCAGCCAGGGGATGGGGAACCGAGGAGCGTTTGACCCTGCCTTCCCCTGGATTTAGCTCTCCTGCCTGCACCCATTTTCAGGAGAGATTACTGTGTGCTCAGAAGAGTCCCAAATCTGAAGGCCGCAGAGAGTGAAACTCCAGGGACCTGATTCTTCAAGTAACTGGAGCCAGAGATGGTTACTTGGGCGGATCTGGGAGTGAGCAACCCTGTTCTGAAGGGGAGAAGAGCCAAGAAAGTTTGCTGCTCCTCCGACCCAATAAACTCACCCCCCTGTCTGAGAACTGACACGCTCAGGCCAGGGTCATCTGTCCTCCAGTGAAGATGGGGACACCGGCCCCCTCTCATGCAGAAGCTCTCCAGCGCCAGGGAGCCTGAACATTTCTCCTGCAATCCCTCCGTCCTGTCAGCCACGTGAAAACATGCATTCTTTGTCACGTACAGTCAGATATGTTCCCACAGAAGTCCATAAGTGTAGCAACGTATCCTCACACATTCATTCACAAACACTTTTACACACACATGCAACACACTCGGCAACATGCCATAGACACACGGTGCACATAATAAACACAGACGCTAGGTAGGACTGGGGAAGGGGCCTCCAGAGGTCATCTAGTCAAATCACTTGCACTTAATTCTGCCTCAGCACATTTTCCAGACGGCCTCTGACAGGTGTTCGTCTTACCTGTTTTTAAAGAACCTGCAGTGAGAGGGGCTCCCTAATGCCCCTAGGGGCCCTGCTTCAGTAATTAACTATCCTGAGAAAGATTTTGCTAATATCCAGCTTAAATCTCCTTTGCTGCAAACTAAGCCAATTACTTCTTGACCTACCCTCAAAGGACTTGGAGAACAATTGATCACCATCCTCTTCATTGAGTCCCTTAACATATTTGAAGACAATTATCAGGTCCCTCCCTCAGCCTTCTCTTCTCGAGACTAAGAGCTGGGTATTTTCAACCTTTCCTAATAGGTCATGATTTTTATACCTGTTATCTGCTTTTTTTGCTCTCCTCTGGAATCCAATTTGTGCCCGTCTCAAAGTGGTGTGCCCAAACCAGACACATTACTCCAGCTGAAACCTCACTGGTGCTGAATACAACAGGACTACTACCTGTCATTTCTTTCATACAACATCCCTCTTCATACATCTCAGAATGATGTTTGCCTTTTCCTAGCTCCATCACAGCGACTCCATTTGTGATTCACTATAACCTATATATTCCTTTCTGCAATACACTGCCTAGCCAGTTATTCACATGCCAAATGTACAGATGGACGCACGTAGAGGGACAGCCTTGCATGATATGCACTGCCAACACACTCATCCTCACGTGAACACAGATTTGCAACATTTATGCAAACATGCAATGCTAATCAAATTCACACAGGGCATTAAACACACACATGCACAGAGAGACAGACAGACTTATTTTAAATTACAGGTTATTTTTGTGCAAAGCACTTCAAAATCTTCTTAAAGTTTTGTTTCAGTTTTGCTGTAATTACAAAGTTCAAGTGCACGGCTGGACAAGGACTGGATTTGTGAAACGACCCTCCCCAAGAATACATTCAGTCTGGCCTCATTCTAGTCCTAGATTGAGTTTAATAAAACAACTATTGCATACCTTGCATCCCCCAATTTACTGTCATGCCCTAAATGATCTATACAGCTGGTGGTCAGTGAAAAAAAAAGACAGCCCTCGTGTCACAGCAAGAAAGGGGACAGGTCCATGGGAACTTTGCTTGTTAGTGCTGTCAGAGACTGATGTAGTGTCTACATTCTCACCTGGTGCACAGCAAATTGCTTCCGCTTAGCTGATTTCACTGGGAGACAATCACACACAGAGAGCACAGGTGTCAGCCAGCCTTAGGATGGCCCTGTGCTTAAGGTAATGGCTAGAGACTCAAGCTCTGGGGGTCAGTTCCCAGCTCTGTCACAGACTCGCTGCGTGACCTTGTGCAAGTCACTGGGTATGTCTACACTGAAAAGCTTTTTCAAAATAAGGAGACTTATTTCAAAAAAGACTTTTTACCTGTCCATGCAGGCATGTGTTATTTTGAAATAAATGCTTCATTATTTCAAAAAAATGAAACTGTATTTCAAAATACCTAAACCTGCTTTTATTTTGAAAAGCAATTCTTTCAAAATTGTTATTTCGAAAAGTCATTCCAAGCTGTGGAATTAGCTTTTTTCAAAATAATGGCCCTATACTTTTCCCTGCCTTCCCCTATTTCAGAATAGAGTCTAGTGAAGACTCTATTTTGAAATAATAATTTCTACCTTATTTTGAAATAGACAGTTCTCTCTAGACTCCTATTTCAAATAATAAATTTGAAATAATACTATTTCAAAATAATTATTCTGAAACAAATTTGATATAGTCATTTCATTTCAAAACATCTTTGGCAGTGAAGCCACTTAGTCTTAGAGGTAACAGCCCTTTCCTTCTCATGCCCTTTGTTCACCTTGTTTGTGTAGAGTGTACGTCCTTCAGGGCTCTGGTCTCAGTCATGGACCGCTAGCTGCCTGGCAAGGCACTCTCGTAACGCAGGAGTTAACTTTAGATCATGATGTAGGTGGGAACTATTGCCCAGGAGTCCAAGGTGTTGTACATGTATTGGGCCCAAGAATACCCGTGAAACAATCCCATGTCATGACTTGACTCCAAGAGCAGGAAAGACACAAACACCCATATGCTGGCAAGAAAGGCACACCTCTTTGCTAAGTGTTGTATGTGCAAAGCTTGCACCACCCCCATCTTGCCTAGACTAAGCATCAGATGTGCTTGGAGCAAGAAAGGAATTCAGTCTCTCTTGCCCATCCAGACCTTGGCCCACTCACTCCCAGTGGGAAGGCTGACCAGTGCCAATTTATGGAGATGAGTTTAGTGCCATGAACTCTTGTACTTTGGGATCTTGTCTGAGACTCACCAACTCATTTCACAAAGGCCATTGAGAAGCCACCGGTGGTGATGGGCTTATCTGGCCCTTGGGCCAACGAACCAGTGGTAAAAGTCTGTATAGCAGTTTAGCCCTTAACCAAAACCTTAAGCTACCCAGATCCATTTTAATCATTGGTTCATTGACCTTCAAAGTTTCCTCATCTTGCCACCAGTGGCGCAGCTACAAGTCCCAACAACAAAGGCTACAGCACGGATATTCAGCTCCAGACAGCCTCCCCTGGGAGCAGCCTAAGGGGGCATCCAACAGAAGGACCATAGGATACAGGAAACAGCTGCAACCCATCAAAATCTGGAGAAATGCAATCCACTTTTGCCTTATGGCACTGGCTGAAAGTGCTGCTCTCAATCAACACATGGCCAAGCAGCGACTTTGTAGGCAGAGAACAGGCTTGGATTGTCCAGGGTAAAATGAAATGCAGCCGGTACATTAAGCCTTTCATTGCTGGTCCCACATAGAAAATACAAACACAGGCTGTTTGGGAAGCCATAACTCCACAGGGGTAGTAATGAGAAGTCTTTTCACTTTCATGGCACCTCTCATCAAAAGGACTCCAAACGCTCCGTCAAGCAATGAGTTCAGTTTCCCTGGACTTATGTGGGGAGGGTGCTTTTAAAGTCATTTTGCAAATGGTGAAACTGAGGCAGAGAGTTTGAGTAACTTGTCCAAGATTACACAGCAAGTCAGAGGCAAAGCCAGGAATAAAATCCACAGGTCCAGAATGCCCCCATCCCCTTATCTAGCAAGCGATGGATTAGACCAGTGGTTCTCAACTTGTTGCAGGCTGCAACACGCTTGGTAGCATATTGCGAACCTACAGAACACACCAACCCGCCCATCCCAAGCTGAATCCAGCCATTTCCCCAGCTCTCCATGACACACTTACCACAGTGTGGCAACACAGTAATGTGTCCTGACGCAGTGGTTGAGAACCACTGGATTAGACTGGGAGGTACCATGGCCTAACACAGGAAGTGGAAGTGAGCCTAGACAGGGATATCGGTCCTTCAACGGCATCAGGATTAAGTCTCATGCCAAAGCAATCAAACACCTCTGTAGCTCAGCCTCACGTCTGTGTACTCCTAACCACTGAATCCACATGGACAGCCACATTCCTCAGACCCAAAACGGCCCATGATCACCACATCACACAGAGCACTGTCCAGATTCCCCCATGGGCTCCCCAACCCCGACACATCAAGAAGTCACCCCAGACTCGAAGCCTCCAGGGCAGGACCTGACCCCTCCATTGTTACTCTGTACTTTTCTCCTCTAACACACACTGCTCACTCACAGCTCCACACACAGAACAAGCGACCTGCCCGGCACCAGGCTTACCTAGGAAAGCAGAAGGTGAGACGGTCCCATTGCTTCTGGCCACCATGACGCTGATGCCTGTCTCCACGAAGGGCACGGAGAAGTCCACAATCTCAGAGCGTTCCTCATTGATGGTGAGAGACCCTATGGCCATGTCTGCTCGCTGGTAGTACACCTGGAGGAGGACGAAGGAGGCAGCCAAGTGAGTCTGGTGCTACGCAAGCGAAGGGGACCCAGCAACAGTATGGATAACCATAATTCTCAGTCTAACCCTGCCTCCTCTTGCTGGCCAAGTGGCAGGGAGACTGGCACTAAGGTGACCCACTCCATCTTGCCCCATCCCAGCTTCAGAGACAGGCCACTCAGGAAAGATCCCTCTCTTCAAGACTGATTCTCCCTGACGAAGCTCAGGGCTGGATGTTCAGTGACTCCATGGCCTTTTGGCTCCATTCTGCATTATGTGAAGGGGTAATAACACGTCCTTATTCACTTTCTTCACACCATTCATGATTTTATCACTCTCTATCATATTTCAGCTTAGCCATCTCTTCTAAGATGAACACTCCCAGGCTTTCTAATCTCTCCCCAGAGGGGAGCCACCATACTGTAAGTTTTTTTCAAACGTAAGTTTTCTCCACTCTTGCATCTGATGAAGTGGGACTTTGCCCACAAAAGCTCATGTGAAAAATAAATTTGTTAGTTTTTAACATGCCACAAGACTCCTCTTTTGCTTTGCTAATCATTTTTGTTGCCCTTCTCTTTACTTTTTCTAATTCTAATGTCATTTTTGAGATGGTACAACAAGAATTGCACAGAGTAGTGAAGGTGTGGGTGCACTCTGGGTTTAGATAATGGCATTATGAGATTTCTCTTATTTTCTATCCCTTTCCTAACGGTTCCAAACATTCTGTTAGCTTTTTCAACTGCCTACTGCACACTGACCAGATGTTCTCATAACCATCCACAATGATACCAAGATTTCTCTTGAGTGGCAAGAGCTAATTTAGACCTCATCATTTTGTATTACATTTCAATGTTTATTTCGTTTGTGCTTTTCCATTACTTTTATTATTTTAGCCTTATGTTGGGAAATGTCTGCCATCTGACATATCCTGACAAAGTCAAAATAATCAAAGAAATGGAAAAACAAGTAAACAAAATACATTTTGAAGTGTAGTTTTAGGTAGGACATCACATTTTTCCCAAACAAAATTCTTCAGAGTTGATGTGATTTTGCAAAAAAGATTCTGGTTTGCAAAAGAGCATTTTCTGACAAAACCATTTAGATAAACCATTTTCTGAACAGCTCTTTTGAATAACACCTTTTTGGGAGACACGGGGCTTATTTCCTGCTAATGGAAAAGTGTCCAGCAAAACAAACAAAAAGTGTTGAAAACCCTGAGCTGTATCTGGAAATTAATAATAATACAACCTCAGTGACCCACAGAAGCAAAGTCACACAATTAGACAGCCTTGATATACTGACCACCGCCTCAGAGCTACTCCTGATTTCTCTCTGCATCAGAAAGAAGAGAGCACATATACACTAGCATACTCTGACTGCATGGTGCTGATCGGTGACAAAGATCAGTTTGCTTTCTATTTTAGCCATGTTTCTCACTACTCAGCCTTGCTGGATCAATGCAAAAGAGCTAGGGCATACCAGGGAATCCAGCCCAATGAAGGTAAACAGTACACATGGACTACATTAAAGAAAGTTAAGGTTGCACAAGGAAGCACGTAAATGTTAGGAAATGCCAGAATTAAGGTTGTCTGTGTAACCTGAACTCAGCCCCCTTGTCTGCTTGCATTATAATATTGTGTTTGATAACCTGGCCAAGTCTGGGTACACGTTCATGGGAACAGCACAAAGCACATCCCTCATTTTAGGGCACGTCTTGCTCTAGTGCTACAATGATTGTATGAATTTTTCAACTTGGACACAAACAACATACGTTTCCCTAATTGCTGAATCATCTCAACCCTTTTAGCTAAAATATCCCCCCAAAGATTCAGCCTATGGCAGACACCCAAATTTCATGACAGAGAGACAGTCTGGCAAAGTTATAAACAACTGAAAACAGGGTTTAATAACAGAAAATGTTAGGTGACCTTTGCTAGAAAAATATTTGTATCTTTGCCTGCAATTACAGGGTCAGCATCATTTATGTCACATTGTCCCCTACCTAAATTTGGCCTAGGATTAGAAACCAACTCCAAAGCCAGAAATTCTGACCCAACTCAAATGAGAAAATCCCAGTTCAGATCATGCCTTTGTTCATTTCAGTAAATTGATTGTGGGCATAGCCCTCCTGGAGGGAAGTTGCATTGTGGGAACGGATCACACCTGTCTCCTACCTCGCCAATCATGCCATTCCAGATGCCACGCACTATCTTCCCATGTTTTCCATTGGTTACCAGGTAGAGGTCATAGGAAAACTTCACTGCTTTGGCCAACTTCTTCAGGATATCGATGCAGAAGCCCTTGCAGCAGAGTTTGGTGTAGGGGTCCACAGGTCCATCCCCACTGAAACCAGGATATGAAAAAACTGACAAGGACACTGGTCATTTCCTTCAGAGGAGCTGCCTGGCAGTGCCAGGGCTGTTCCACCACTGTAGGCAAATGCAGGACCTGACTGGCCCAAAGCACGCTCAGGAAGTGGCGCTAGCGATAGTGAACCTGATGCTCATGGCCCCGCATGTTGGGTTGTCAGCCACATCCATGCATAGCCAATGTGAAATGCAACCGTGCCAGAAATCTCCCCTCCCAGGCTACCCATCATGGTGTTTCCCATGCACTTTTCACAAGAGCAAAATTGCCGACATATAAGTGGCTTGGTTCTCTGCTACCCTGCCGTTCGTGTAATGTTTAACACCACATATATGCAACTGCTCTGGTCTGAGTTGGAAGCATTTTAAGCCCACTCTAGACTCAACTTCGCACCGGCATATGTGGCTGGATTTGGAGAGCTGGACTCTGTGCAGTTAGCCAGTGAGGAACCAAGACCACAGAGCAAGTTCGAATTACAAGGAAAGCGGTGGTCTTGCCTGCCCTTTGGAAGAGCAACTCCCGAGGGGCACTGGGGGATAGGGGTCAGAGAAACTGCTACTCCCCTAGGAGAGGGGGTACATGTCTTCACGGGGGCAAGGCATTGCCACAGAATAACACTGGTGATCCCTTGTTTTGGGAAGGAGAGCTGCAGAATAGCATCCCCAATTTCCAGTGGGAGGAGGGTGAGTCCTTCCAGTTGGGGAAGGAAGGAGGGAGGGAGGCAGCTGTGGAAATGGCAGGGCTACAGGAGGGGCTGCTCCAGCTGGGGAAGGGAGAGACACGCTCCAACGGACTGGCCGACACAACCTTGGTTGGAGCGATGCAGAGGCTGCCCATAGGTGAGTGATTAATAAGTGAGAAGCCTGCCTGGCTGCATCCCTCTAGGGGCACTTCCCAGACCAAATCTCCATGGCCACCTATTTGGAAGGCTGTCTCCGAGGAACCCCGGCCACAGCTCTAAATCTACAGGCTGGCTTTCTGCATGCACATCCCTGGAACTGTAATTGATGAGCCAAAGCAGACAGCTGGCCTGGTGGGAACACACGGCATTTATAGATACGAAAATGAAGCCCCAGAGTCAGCTCCAGGGGCTTCTAACTGTGTCAAAGCCAGAGTCTGGCCTGAGCTGAAGGCTCCCAGCTCTGACAATAAGGACTGAACATCAGCTGGGTTTTAGTCAGCAACAGTCAACTGTGAGTAGCAGGTCTGAAGTCTGAGCTATTACAGCCAGGATAAGAAATCCTGCCTAAAATTCCTGCCCTGCCCCTGGCACTGCCACACCTGCACATTCCAATTTGCAAGCACTTGGAACGCACATCCTGAGCAGAAAGCATCATTTTATACTGCAGCTGCAGCCTGCCTGGTTCTGCTCCTTGCTTGGGCAGGGCTCAGAACACCTTTTGCCTCCTTCTCGAGAAGCCCCGCACACGCACGTGTGACCCTGCTGCAGCACGCCCAGGGAGCTAAACATGATGCATGGTGCCCCCATGAGGGCTACAGCCTGGCACTGTCTCTCCAGCAGCCCATCTGCCTGCCTGCTTACGTGTCCGTGTAGTTTGTTTGCTTCCGGCAGGGGACGGTGTTGCGCACGCAGACGCCTGTAGCTGGATCCGTGTTCTCCACAATCACAAAGGGCCTTTCTTCGAGGGTGGCCACGGTGAGGTGGCGATTGTCCGACACAGGCTGCAGGAAGGAGCCATATCGAGGCCACACAGGGTACTTCATGTGGATGATCCCTTTCTCCCATTTTCCCACCTGTCCAAGATTGAAGAAGAATGTTACTGTCTACACAACTAGGGAAATGCCCTCAACTGCCTGACAATACAGCCTGGGCGGAGGGTGGGGGAATCAGTGCAGGCCCCTTGCCTCCCCACAGTCACCACCTCTGCAGTACTGCCGTTAAATACTGTACAAGGAGGCAGCAGCAGGTCAGGGAAGTTGCAGATGGATCTGGATAGCCGAGCAGCCTGGCACTGAATGGACAGTAGAGCTCTGATGGGCAAGGAGCACATAAGCAATCCATTTTGCCTCTCCCTCCGCATGTGAGAGGATCCAGATCCTCTTGGATTGATCTGCTATGCAAAGCAACTTGCCAGCTTACTCATTGTTGGCTCCTCGCGAGCCATTTGCTAGCCGAGCTGCTCTGACTGGCGAGACAGGCCCCCTGGTATGCTTCTGTCCCTCCCACTGGGTGAGAATTACTTGGAGTCCTGCTCCAGCTGCAAGGACGGATTCCAACTTTGCTTTCCACAAGAGTTCTGCAGCATTTGCTCTAAACTCACGGTGCTGGTGAATGGCAGTGCTAGCAAGTCAGTTTGCTTGGATATGCAGAGGGATTGAATGAAAAGTCGGCACAGTCCCCTGCAAAAGGAAATTTGCCTAAAAATGTGAGGAAGTGATGGCAGCCTTACTTCCGCCCCCTGGTTTTGCTGCAGTATTTGCCCAGCTCTGCTAAACAGGTGGAAGTCACACCGGCCCCTGAGCAACAGACAGCTCTATGTTCCTCAGCTGTTAGCTGACCGGCATTCAGGTCAATCTGCTATCATGGAAAACAGCCAACCGTATGCTCCAAGCTGACTAACACTGTCCCCTGAAGCCTTGAGGATAATACTCAATTCCTGATTTGAAACATGCCAACTCTCCTGGGATGGAGCACACCATAGTCCAGGCCTCAACAAATGTATGTTTCTGTTCACCATGGTGACCAGTTTTAGCAGCCTGTCACCTAGCTCCACTGCAGAAACGTAATGGAGTTGTGCCCTCTGGCAACTAAAAATAAAACTGCTGGAACCTAGCTGTGAGCCAATTTTGCCCACCCCGCCATAGTCTTGACTATGCTCTCAGCAGGGCTATTATGGCATAGACATTATAGGCATGTAAAATATTTCATCCAAAGGTGCTTTACAAAACAGGCAGGTGCTTTGCTCACCACTGCGGGGGGGGGTGCAGCACAGAGCAACAATACAGAACGGGAAGAGAGACACAACACCCCATCCAATGAGCCCGCCACTTTAACTTACAAAGGCCGAATGTATAACTGACTCCATTCAGTCAGCATCTCAAAGTTAACTCCCCTTTGGGATCTTTGATGGTCCTTCGTTTTACAGCTCATGCCACAGACAGTATTTCCCTCCCCTGTAATACCATGCTGGGGCAGTGGCTTGCTAAAGAGACCTACTGCAATTCCTCTGTTTTCCTAAGATATTCCACCTGCAGCCTTAACACTGATCATTCCCAGAAAGCTCGCCGGATGACAGCCTAAGGTGGCCTGGTTTGCCAGAAGGCAGCTTCCTACCTTAGAGCATTTCACCATCTCAGAAGAGAGCAGCCTGTCGAAAAGAATATCAGCCCCAGGTGCAAACACACACTAGCGCTCCCAACCCTTCAACGCTGGGAACAGAACTCTCAATACTAATCACATCAAATGCTAGCCTTATTTTAAACTCTGCAGCTCCAAGCGAGAATCTCCCAGCATCCTGGCTGGTGAAAAACAAACCTTCAGCCAGCAGCAGGACTTGGGATGGGTCCGGGAAGTCTGCGGGGGGAGTAACCAGTGGGAACAAACACTGAATGTGGATCTCAGGCTGCAGTAGTGTAACTGGGCATAATTAGAGTGTGAGGAAATCCTTATCAGGGCGTTCTAGGGGCTCCAAGGAGAGGCTATAAGGAGGTATCTAAAAGGAGTATGGGGGAGTCTCTAAAGGCATGGACAAGGTCTCTACGGGTGGAGTAGGAGCCAATTGAGAGCCTATGGGAGAAGTAAAACCACATGGACGCTTGCAAGTGGAGGTGCAAGAGAGCACAGGACCTCTAAAGGGGCTCGGCTGGCTCGCTTGTGGCACTCTACACACGCATGGCAGAGGGTCCTATGAAGAGCATTTCGGTGTTCATGGGGAGGGAGGTGGTAGCGTCTCCATTGGTTCCTCCAGGAGGTGTCTGGATTGAATGCCAACGAGAGGAGAGTGAAAATGTGCCATAAGTCTTGGTGGTCAGAGCACAAATGGATCTGGAATCTCAAGGGAGAGTGTCTGGACTTACAAAGGCACTGGGGATGGGCAGGTCTGAGCCCACCCATTGCTGAAGCCTCCATCCTGCCCCCCAGTAAGGGTAGGAGCCACAGGTCCCAGACATGAACTAAAACAAACGAAAAAGCCAGGGACGGAGTGACAGTCAGAAGGATGAAATCAGTGATCCAGAGGGGAAGAGAGCAGAGTCCCCTGGGCAGAACCCACTGCTCCTCAAAGGCGGACACTGCCCAGAGGAGCCCTGCTCAGAGACAAGACATGAGAATAGCTCAGAAAAGTCAGAGAGTCTGAAGTGGATAGACCAACAGAGCATGGCAGCTCCCACGGAGCTCTTTAGAGTAACATTATCTGCATGCAGCAGCCTTTTTTCTTCCCTGCCCCATCAGTGTCAGTTTTAACCTAGAGAGGTCAGTGGATGCTACGCTTTGCAGGGAGAGGTTTCCTCAGTGGTCATGCCTTCAGAGGGAGGATGATGAGCGCGGGATACTGGAGGGGAATGGAGCCCTTACCATCTCCCAGAGCCGATGGCGATTCAGCGAGATCACTACCATGGTGGGTCTCACCAAGTAACCACACTCATTGAAGGAAAAGTCCCTGTGTTCCCACGTCACATTCAGAAGGTGCCTGTGGGGGAAACCGAGATACACCATGGTCAGAGAGGATGGGAGCTTCCCAGACAGGGCTGGCAACCCCTCTCCATCCCACAGACACCAGCACAGACTAACTCAGAGCGCCTGAACCCGGGCCTGGCTTCTCTCCCCATCGCAGCCCCTAGGACCATCTGGCGGCACAATCTAGGAGACAAGGCCCAAGGCTAGGGTTACCGGATACCAAACCACCTGAAGGAGGACAAGAAGGCCTGAAAAAGAGGACATTGGAGGACATGGAGAACATGTAGTATTAATATAACTGTTATTACCATATTATGTCATGGAAAATGGGTAATGATTAATGAATGCGGCATTAAAACTGCACAATCTCATGTGTTTTTAAATTATTTTAAAATAAAGAAAATTACCAAAATGTTTTCTTTTATCGAAAACTGGATTTTCATTAGATGAAAGTTTTTCATGAATGTTCATGAGACTAAAGTTAAAAAAAACTAAATTTTCAAATATAAACTTGAAAAGTACCTAAAAAGGTTTTAAAAAAAAAACCAAGAAAAAACCCCAATTAACTCACTTCTCATTTTCCACAGCGGCCCATTTTTACTGTTTAAAAAAATGCCCTAAATTGTTTCTGTCCAGTTCAACCCTGCCCCTTTAGTGGTTTTCTTTAATTGATCCTTGTTAGCGATTTTATTCATGGTAGATTTCATTTTCCTTATTTTATCAGTATCCCTACTCTCCCCCCACCCCATTTAGCCGTTTTGTAGGGAGCAAGGCCCAAAAATAAAAGTGCCTTTTGCAGGTCTTGAACCCACAGGTTAAAAGATACCATCCTCACCCACTGAGCTGTCCAGGCAGCTTTGTATAAAAGCAGCCTCCAGAGTCAGGGGGTGCCCGAGGTCTTAGGGAAACGGGCTGGTTTGTGCTGAACTGTAATTGGGTGGTGTGTACATGCGACCACCTCAGCTCTCCAGCCCCTGGGGGAAGATCCCCCACTCGGTAACTTGGCTGTTAGAGGGGTTTTTAACTTCTATCCTGATCAGTAAAAAGCCAGCCAAAAGCACCTATTTTTTTAAAACGCCTGGAGGATGGAGGACATATCCTCCTTTTGCCAGACGTCTGGTAATCCTACCCAAGGCTGAGGAAATCTGGGTCCTGTGCCAGGCCTCTTCCACTGACCAGCAGTGGCACCTTGGGAGAGTCACTTGCCCACTGCCTGCCTCAGTTTCTCCACCTGTCAAATAGGGATAATGGTCTCCCTTCTTGGCAGTGTGCTCTGAGATCTGGGGACAGAAAGCACAATGCAAGGGTGAAGCTTCGTTGCCCTTTTCTTGGCAAAAGGCCACTGTTATTCGGCCCCAGGCCAGAGAGTGGCAAGGCTCCCCAGACAAAAGCAGTCTGAGGGAAACTGAGGCAAGGAAAGTCTGTGCATGGACTGGGGTCAGGGGGACAAGGGAGAGCTCTCACCCCAGGTTTAAGTTTTTATGCTGAGCCTCCCACAGTCCTCCCAGGATAGTAGCAACATAAGAAATAACTGATCAATACATCAGCCTCCCAGAGCTTCCCCGGAACCACCCTGACAGTCCAAGAACCAGAAGGAGACACAGAGCAAAAGATGGACAGTGCCCCAGCGACATGGAGATACAAGATTTTGGAGCAGACACTCCAAGATCTTAAACCACTTCCCCGCGACACTTCATTTTCCCTGAGGGTGCAGTCTGGACTGACAGGCTAACAAGCTAAATGGACAGAACGCTCCAAATCAGCTAACAGAGCAAGGGGGGGCGCTGGGCACAGAAAGGCAGCGAGGTCACTGGCTTGGCACCATGGCCGCATGTGTGAGCCAAGCGCTGGCATATTCAGGAACAGCTCACGAGACCACCCTGGTGACTGGCACCACTCACCCTCCACGTCATGCCTTCCAACAGGCTCCTTCTGCAGCAGCCTCTCGCACCGCACACACTCTGCCCTGCCTGCCTCCCGTCACCCAGCTCCCCCCTCCTCACCCAGTGACTCCGAGGACTGTATCGCCTAACGCAGAGTCAAACCCTCAGCTCAGTTAGCCAAGGGTCACACTCCAGGACTCACAGAAACCTGGAAATTAAAAACTGCTGTGCTCCAGCAGCTCCATCAAGCTCTTAGCCTGGTCCTCCCTCCCCTCCCCTTGCCCTTTTTGCTTGCTGCCTCCTGCACTTTCCTCTGCCAGTGGCCTCCTCTTCTCCATCCTCTTGGCCAGCGGTGACCACACTACCAGTTTTGGAATGAGTGAGCCCTGGGGGAAAGGGAGGGAGTTTTCACACTGCGCCTCTCTAGCAAGAGTCTGCTTGGCTACAGGGAAGTCGCTGGCCTTGAAGTCTGGACACCTGCGTTCTAGCCCTGGCTTCTGGTACGTGACCTGGGGTAATTCCCTGCTCTAGGTCTTTGAGGAGCATACACAAAGCCTGGGTTTGCAGGATGGAGGAGACAAAGGTCTCTCACCACCAGAGAGGGCAGCCCCGGAAGCTCAGAGCTCCAAAAGGTGGAGCTCGGCATCATTAGGCCAATCATTTCAAGGAATCCTCTCTCTCTGATGGTGCCAGATCCTCCAGTTTCGGAAGGACCGGTCAGGATTCCCCAGACTGGTGGAGTCCAGTTTCTCTGATTCGATACTGCCAACCTAGCTCTGTGCAAGAGAGTGTGCCTCCAGGCCTCTCTTCAACAGCTTCATCCTCTTCTCTCCTGATTCCCACCATGCAAATTACTACATCCAAGCGCTGCTGGTGCTGACCTGTAGAAAGTATTGTTGGCAGTGGTGCTGGCTGGCGTCTTACAGTCCCTGCCCACCTCCGGGAGGTACCCATGGGTCCTGAAGTAGCTCTCCGCCGCCACAGCGATGATGGCCACACCATCCCGAACCTTCTGCCTGAGGCTCATTTTCCAGCTCTCCATCACCACGCTGATGAGGCCAACGGGGAAAGAGGCAGGTGGCACCTCCATGTTGCCCACCGTCAGGCTAGGCACAATCCAGATGTAGCCAGGCCCCACCAAGCCAGCCTGCTCAGCCACCTGGAAGAGATACATGGCCTCCTCCCGGGAGCAGTAGACGATCATCACCTGGGCTTCAATCTGCCGCAGCAGCCGCTGGGTTTTGGAGTTGCTCCCGTCCTGGGTCATCTCAAAGGTCAACACGTCCTGGAGTTCCCAGCCAAAGTAGCTGGCGTCCGTGAAGGAACGGATAACGTCCACGAAGATGTTGTACCCTGGGTACAGGCTAGTGATGACCGCAAAAGAGCCCCAGTCATACTCCTCCAGGACTTTGAAGATCACCTGGATCTGTTGTTCGATGGAGACTCCCAGCTGCAGGAAGGCAGAGCCAGGCTCCTGAAAGAGAAAACCATGCCCCCATGGAGGGGAGAGTGGATTAGCTGCAGCAGGCACTGACAGACTGTCCAGTCCAGTGTTTACAACTCAGAGTGAAGAGTCAAGAAACTGGAACCTGGCCTCGTCTCTGCCATTAGCTCACTGGAGGACATCAGGCAAATGCCTTCCCCCGCTGCGTCTCAGTTCCCCCCCACCCCAGGCTGTGAAGTGGGGATAATAACCAGCTACCGAGGCTGTTAAAGGCTGAATTAATTAATGTTTGTGAAGTGCTATAAATGCAGATTACTACTGCTATTTGCAAGCCTGCATCAAACACTCCTATACTTTATCTGTTATTCCAAGACACATATTTCCCACTCACAACACTGACCCCACTTCTGATCTCCACGGTCCTTCAAATTGCTTCACTCTGCTCAGCCAGGCAGGACCCCACAGACAACTGGTGGCCTACAAACGACAGTCCTGTATCTGCTCAGCCCAGTCCTTGTATGCCTTTCACAAGGATCGTGTCTTCCATGCCTTATCACCCAGTCCTGATCTCATAGCTTGGATCCTGGCTGCCATGTGTCTGCTTCCCAAGCCATTGCAGGCTCAAGGATCTCAAAATTTTGCAATCATGGCTTCCATTCTCAGCCCTGTATCTCCCAGGCAGTCCATTCCAAAAACCTACATCTCACTTTTGATTCATGGGTCTTAAAGTTTGCCAGGACAAACAGATCACCTCAGCAGTGCCAGGCAATGGGGGAAACCAACATCACTTTAGGATATATCAAATAAGCCAGTTTAGGATTTCCCTCTACAATATATTTGCTGATGCTTTATCCTGTCTAAGAGAGATGAGTTACAGTGTTTCTCAACCCTTCTGATACCTGGTACTGGCCTGCTACCTTTCTAAATTGAGTCAGGGAGATCTCAGGGACCAGCACCGGTCCAGGGACTGCTCATGGAGAAACACTGGGCAATGATCTAAAAAGGTTTTTTCTGCTCCTAATCTCTATGACTAAATCTTTCTTTGACCAAAATACATCCTCAATTTAATTTTCTGCAATTTTAGAAGAGAGCAAATTCTTCTTTCAAATTATGAAGGAAATGAAACATTTGAGTGAAAAAAGCTGCCTAATGAGTTAATGCTGTTAAGCTTCACCTACCGCCACCCATCTCACATTTTCAAGGATCCATTGGCCACCTCTCTCCCTCCTGTACCACCCTAACCATCTGTCCCTCTCATTAGCAAATTTTAATTGAACTAATTCCATTCTAAACAGTTTACAAAATGGAATTTGCAGAAGGTCACGGGGAAGGCAGCTGGATTTTTTGCTTCACGTTGCCACAATTTCTACTGAACTGTTTTTCTAGGGAAACTTTGATGAGTCCCACAGCAGGTGAATTCCCAGGTAGACTCAGAGTTGTCAGGCAGATACACTATCTTGGATTTGAGAAGCTTGTTATAAAGGACTTTGCAACCAAGAAAGCAAACTCTAATGAGGACATCCTTGCAAACAAAGAAGCAGCTTAACTCTGCTTCAGGAATTAATAAAACAACAAGGAGTTGTGTGGCACTTTAAGACTAACAGATTTATTTTTTGCATGAGCTTTCGTGGGAGAAGATCCCACTTCCTCAGATGCTTCGAAGATGGGTGAACTTACAGAAAGGAATGAAACTAAATGCAAGGGGGTGTAAAACATAGGATCAGGTCATAAAGTAACAGCAAACCCTATGTAAAATACAAAGAGAATCCACAGGGCGGAGATTGAAAGAAGCAGAGAAAGTGCTCCACAGTGGCCAGAGCAGATGAAATTCCAGAGCTAACTATAATCATTTGTAACTAGATTTTGGCACCCTTAATCATCAGCAGTACCTTATTCTAGCAGTCCTATCAATTTCAATAGTTGCCCATTTTGTGGGCATGAATTTACACCACAATTATTTGCAGGTGCAAGCTACACACACAAAACTTTCTGATGGCACCCACACATCCGGTGGCCACTCATGTAAATAGCATCGTTTTGGCCAAGGTTCAAAAATTCAGGCACAAATCTGCACACCCAGAAATGGAAAACAAGCTAAAGCCCTTTTGAACATCAAGCCAAGAAAGCTCTTAGAGAGTCCAAACAGCTAAACAAAATGCATGTGGAGTGGTAAAATACATCAAGGCCTGGCTCTACGGTCTATGCTTCCCACTTATCACAATGCACGGCAACCCCTGACAAATCTCAAAGCACAGAACTCATATGAAGTCAAAGAAAAGTTGACTTGCAGAGGCCTAGCTGGATCATGGCCTTATTTTGCAGAGAGGATATTAACCCAAACTGCAGCCCAACCTGCTTTCCAGCATTAGAGGAGTCTGACAAACATGAGAAGAGGTGGGCTAAGAGGTGCAGCCTGCAGAGAAAGAGGTTTCACAGGGGAGTTGTGAAATCAGTTGCAGATCAGACAAAGCAGAGAGATTCAGGGAAGCTATGTGACACGGAAGGACCCTGGAAGGAGTCAGTTACACCAAAAGTGGCCAAATTGTGTGCAGAGGAGCAGAGAGGCTGGTGCTATGAAGAGCAGAGGGAGGCCACCCAGCAGATGAAAACAGGAGACAATTTGGAGCAAGGCCATGGCTTGTTTGGGTATCAGCTCCCTGACCACGAGGATTGGATGAGGCTCCAATTGTATGCGGCTGCTGCAGCTCCTTCAACCTAGTGTCACGTCTGGAGATGTACACATCCCTGTGCCAAAGAGAACCACATCCTCTGCAGGGCCCCACAACCTGACAGCATGAGTAAGGGACTGGGGTGTCTTCTGTCTCCAATGAAAACAAGGCAGCCAAATCTCTGGTTGCTCCCCACTAAGTAGTCTGGGGAGGAGGCGTCCTTCCTACGTACCCTAGCCACTCTCCTTCCCCTGTGCCAAACATTAAGGCTCTGCATCACTTTCCCCTGTCGTCAGGACCAGCATTGCTGCCTCTAGTGAGCTGGCTTGTGGATGTCGCCCAGATGGACCCGGCTAACAGCAAGCTTCAAGCTGATTGCAGCTGGAGAAGGGACTCAAGACCTCACCTTTTAGGCAAGACTTCTGATTACAGGAGCTAGCCTTTCTGGAAGGTGCAACATGCCCTGTGAATGAGCAACGATGGTCAAAAATCAACGGGACATCAAGACTTCAAAGAGAAACAGCCAAAATTCAAATACTATGCAGATTAGATTGTGTGACAGCAGGGCTGAATCATGACTATGGATTCTTTTCACATTATAACAGGTAATTTGACTTCACCCTCCCTCTGTGTGCTGTTTCCTAGAGTTTGAATCCTTACAAATGCTCTGATTTGCTGTTGCAATATGACCTGATCTTATGTCTTGCACTCCCCTGCATTTATTTTCATCCAATTCTGTAAGCTTTCCCTCTTCAAAGCATCTGACGAAGTTGGATATTCTCCCACGAAAGCTCATGCAATAAATAAATCTGTTAGTCTTTAAGTGCCACAAGACTCCTTGCTTTATTTGCTTTACTAGGCTAACACAGCTGTCCCTTTGCAACTTGGCACAGTCTCTTTCGAGCTCTTCCTCTGACCAACACAAGACCAATCCTTTGACGGGGCCATCGCACAAACCACCCATAAGAACCTGGCATCCCCTGTTCCACCGACACACACAAGCGCATTTGCGCTGAGCCAGGCTCAGGGAAATCTCTACACATTTCCCTGCAAGCAGATGACAGTAACAGCGTCTGACACCCAGTGACGGGCAAGCAAGCTAAAAATAATTACCCAGCATGCCGTCCACCTGTAAGAAATCAGAGTGCCCTGCAGCGGCACAGGCAACGGTTTGGGCTGGGGATTTAAGACACGAGTTCTGCTGGCTGGGATGACACAGGGGGCCAGATTCCATCCCCGTCCACCTAGGCTGAATCCCAGTGGGCTAGGTTACCGCACTGCTGGAGCCTTTGTGTTGACTGCAGAGACTTAGGACCATATCCTACCAGGCGCTGGCCACCTTTCAGTCACACTGGAGTAAGTCAAGCATGCTCAGTGCCTTGCAGGATCAGGACTTTGGCAGGAGAGCTTCAAGGGCCAGTGGCTGGAACTGACAGCACCATGGCTAGCTAAGAAAGGGCAGGAGATGCACCAACAGGATCAAGGAATGCCTTTTTTTCCCCCCCTCTGCTGTACCCAGTGTCTTCATTTCACATTTTCTACCAGCTTGTGTGTCACACAGAACCTTGGTTCCTTCTCCTAACCCCTCCAATTCTCCTGCCTTCTCAGCAGGCTCCCCTAATTGCTCTGCATATCCCTTTTGGGCCCTCTCCACACAGCGTACGTCTACACTGCCGCTGAAGGACTTACACGTCCTAGTGCCAATGACACCAGCATGTGAAAAAGAGCTGAGTGGACACAGCTGTCCGGGCGGTAGGTGGCTCAGGCAAGTCCTCTGAACACACACCTAGCATTTTAGATAGGACCATGCTCAGGCAACTAGCCGAAAAAAGTACCAGTTCCGCCACGGCCACACTCCTATTTTTACACGCTGATTCCATCAGAGGTAACACATATACCACCATGTAAACGGGGGATTACACCTCCCAGGTGTCGTGTAGCTGTGCCTATAGATGTGCAGTGCACGACATGCCTCAGTGAGGATGCCAGCCTACTCCTGCTGCCAATTAATTGAATTACTCCTTTAGCTCAAATGAAGGAGATTCATGCTTTGATACTCAAGTTGCCAGACTTAAAGGCTGTTGATACCTGTGATGGGGTGAAGGGGTGTTACTACTTATGCAGAACATAGCCTGAAAGAACGGGAAGTAGGGTCTGACCCAGAAACACTCCCATGGGGCTCAGGGGCTATTTCTCACATCAGGGTCCTAAAAGAAAGATGCACTAATTCTGTGGTGCTCCTTACAAGGTGTTGGCAGGATTGGCTCCAAAGTCCCCATTTTGAATCAGAGGCATTTCCTCCATTACCATAAGCAGGCCCCGAGTTTGCTCTCCTGCATCCACTTTGCCCATATTGCACGAGTTACATTCAGAGAGGCAATCACGTACACAGAGATCGCAGAACCACGTTTAGTGACTCCCTATAATGTCCTCACTGTCTCCATTGCCAAGAGGGATGCTGCATCCCAGTAGCCACTCTCACTGCCCAGCAGGCATTCCAGTTGGAAAATGCTGAGCTGGACTCATGGAAAGAAGCTTCCATATAAATGTGTGAGAAAGCAGGGGCATCTGCTCCTGTGATAGGGTAAGTGGTACTTAAAGGGGGAGAGCAAACGGTGAGAGTTAACAGGCATTTGGCAATTGATACACATGCTTATTCCCTGTTTTGCAAGCTAACCAGAGCAGGGACCGTTCCTGTTGAACGTTTGAAGAGTAGCTAGCTCAGAGATGGCACTGCCAGAAACTGATCATTAATAACAATTGATCTTCTCCTATAGTCCCAGGACTCTCTCCTGCTTCTCTGCACATTTAGAGGCTGGTTTGCATCTCCTGTGTCTTCAAATATATCATCAGATTGCTAAGAGCATAGCTTCCTGCCTACTGAGCATTGCAGACACTTTAGAAAATGTTGTCATGATCTGCTTTTCCCTGCATGTAAAGTGATTGGAAATTTAGATATGCACATAAGAGATCAGATACCTAACTAGTATCAACAGATGCAGCTTTTTTGACTTCTGTGGAGCTGGACCGATTTACAACAGTTGAGAATTCAGGCCTGTATATTTAGAGGATTTAATGAGCTCCCAAACCCCCCTTCTCCTGCTCACTGTCTCCAGAAATAACTAATGAAGAGATTTCACCTTGGGGGTGAGGACCACAGCAGAGCCCCCGCTGATACTGATGATGGGGACCTGGGTCTGGGAAGATACAAAGTCCAGAATCTGGGCCACAGCCTCTGTGCCTATGTTGTCCTCGAAGACGACGCCATGGAGCTTGGTGCTGGCCAGGATGTTGCAGATCTCGGTCAGGAGGGTGCTGGGGTTCGTGTCGTTCACAATCACAGTGACTGGGTGGATCTCCAGAGGCAGGTCCAGGAAGCTCTGGTAAGTCAGCCTGCTGCGGATGTGCGGAGTGTAGGAGGAGCCCCCGAATACCACAGCGACTTTTACCACTGGCTCGCCAGGGCCTGGCAGCAGGAGATCCATTATTGCCGCTGAGCAGCCCAGCACCAAGGACAGCAGCAGAGTGGGCGTCAGAGCTCTGCCCATGTCCACCGGCAAATTCCTGCAAACCCAAAATAAACAGTAACCAATGTGAGAATGTGTAACAGACTGACCTGAATGTGGAGTGAGGGCAGGGGCGTGAAGGGCGAGGGCGAGGGCGAGGAAAAGGGGCTGGGGCGGAAAGGAGAAAGAATAAGAACTTACCAGGGAGCAGGGCAAGGAACACAATTAACACCAGCGATCTTGCGCTCCCTGGGTCACCCCCACTCCCAGAGGCCAGATCTCCTCCCCACAGCCAGCCGGTCACACTGTTATCAGCTGCTGCTGCTTCCCAGGAAGGGCCCCGGGAATGAAATAAGCCAGGCACAGAGCAACACCAATTTCCATGCCTGCATGCCTCTCTGGCTCCTGCTCTGAACTCACCCCCTGGCCTCCAACCCTGCTGCCCTTGTGTTTTTCTTTCTTTGATCCCTGGCCCCTCATTCCCCACCCCACGGCTTGCATCACACACTGGTTAGTGGGCTGACTCAGTCGTCATTAACCCCAGAACCAGCTTTCGAGGGGCAGCTCCTACATGGAGGGAGCACAAGCCCAGGAAGGTTTGAGCCAGGGACTTGGGTGGAAGCGTTCCCAGCTGGTGGACACACTGGTCAAGCTGACCCACAGGGCATTCGTCACAAAGTGCTGGCAGGAGAGGAAAGGCCAAAGCCCCTCACATCCCATTCCCTTCAGCAGCCACATTTCTAGCCCCTCTTTGCTCAGCACCCCATGTGCCAAAAACAAGCAGAGACTCAGCCACAGTCCCACTGCACCCCTTCAGATGCCCCTCTTTGGGCTGGTCTAGCTGTTTTTGCCATGAAAGCCCGGCAGCTCAGCTCCTGGGGTGGGAGCCAGAATGTCATTCAAGGCTAACAATGGACACCTTCCCATCACCCCTGGTAAATTCCCCACCACCGGCTCAAGCCGGGAGGAGCCATGAACTTAAAAGGACTGGAATGAGCAGATCCCAGATACTCAATGCCCCCAGCTTCCCAAGTCCTGGACCTAATCACTCCAGAGTGCCCTCCACTCCTCCCTCCAGCTTATCCCACAGCTCTAGTGAGTGCAGACTCCTTTCACTCGAGGTGCTGCTCTCTCTGTGCAAAGCCTTTTTTATTTCCTGTTATTTTCCCTGGTTAATAGCTCTGGTTTATCACACTCAAAGAGGGGGTGAACACAGAGGCGGAAGATGCAAAGAGATGGTGGCCACATTGCCTGGCTCTTTGCACACCTGCCAACCACTCCGAAAATTAAAGGCAACGTTCTTCACTTGGATCTGGCCAGTGGCTCTTTGATCTGCACTGCGGATTTCTATGGCGTGTTCCACTCATTGCCGCTGCTGGAAAAAGAACAATGTCCACAGCTGTACAAAGTGCTGGGGCTTCCCCTGACCTGACTCAACTGAGTGGATGATCTGCTTAGAAAACCCCCTGACAAGTAGGGCAATTTCTAGTATATCCTTGAGACCTTTTTGACATAATCATAACATGTTTGGGGTTCATTGTATTAAAAGCAATGTTTGTGTCCTGTTGTAGGCCAGGATTGCAGATGCTCTGCCTGGGGGAAATGTGCAGTGAGGCCTTGGAGTTCAAAAGACTAGACTGGAAATACACCAAACAACAATGGATTTTTGGGGCAGGAAGCATGACATGGATTTCCTGGGGAATGTCTACAGGGAAGCTCATGCAAATAGCCCCATCTCTGCTTATGCTTTTTGAAGCTATATCCTGAGAAGCGAGTCAGTGTCTGCAGATAAGTTCCTGGAGACAAGATCAAAAGACCTGAGCTGTATTAAAAACAGCCGATCTGCCCAGCCTAGGTTCTGGATCTGTATCTGAGACAGACATAAACATCCACAGGGAAAACCCAGCTGCGGAGTTTGAAGGAGTGGCATCTACCCAAGGCTGAAAATGGGGTGACCTCTCCTAAGCTTCTGACCATGCTGAGAGGTGCTTCTGTTGTTTCTAATAGGTGTTCTCCATGATGCATTTACCTTAAGAATAAATGGGCTTGCTGACAAAGAGCTGCGTGGCCATTTACAACCACAAGAAATACAGCAGGCATAACCTCTGGAGAGAAAGCAAAGTGCAAACACTGGCCTGTTCAGGCAGCCTGGCTTGCTGGGAGTATCACACTGTAGGCAGGGAACTGTGCAGCCTGGAAAAAACCCTGACCAAGAAGCAGAGGGATGCTCATCTCCACCCAAGAGAACTGATGCCTGAAGAGCTGAGGGC
Organism: Podocnemis expansa; assembly: GCA_007922195.1. Classification (NCBI taxonomy): domain Eukaryota; kingdom Metazoa; phylum Chordata; order Testudines; family Podocnemididae; genus Podocnemis; species Podocnemis expansa. The sequence continues at coordinate 431,639 of ML682068.1, forward strand.
CTGCAGTGGGTCTCCTTCGTGGACCATGGAGGAGGAACAGGGGTGCAGTGCCCTGAGCGGTGACCTCCACAGAGAGCATAAAAGCCTGAGCGCTGGATTACTCTGAGCTAGAGGACGATACGTGGCACCGGTTAACAGGAAGTTGGGCCCACCTCGCCACTGACAGACCAGCTACATCCCAGCTGAGCCTGATGGGCTGGGGAACGGGTGGTGACAAAGCCAGCACGTAGACCAGTTGGGGAGAGAGTTACTGGAGATACTGGGAGAAGGCTGGATGGTTGCCCCCCATGGCAGGCCGTGGAGCAGCACAGGTCCCAGGCAGGAGCTGTAGGAGCAGGGAAGCTGTGGTAAGGTAACCCCTGGCTCTGGGGAAAGGCAGCTGTTGCATTTCGGGTGTGCTAAAGACAGGTGGTTCAAAAGGGTCTGCAGAGACCCTGGGCATTATGTTAATCCTTGCTGGGCTGGAGAAGCAGGCCTCAGCCCCTTTAACCAGCATGGCAGAGGCCAGAGTTCGAGGAGCTCAAGACCTCAGATTTTAGGCCTGAAGTCAACTACGTGCAGTCACATTCCTCACATCCATTGGTATGGGACAGGGATCCTGGAAGTTTGCAGTGATGTATCAGGCACTTTGCTCTACACAACTCTCGGCTACAGTACTGGAGCCTCAGCAACTGCGTGCAGGAACCCTTAATGCTTCCGTAGCCTTCCCTGCAGAGCTCTCAAAGCACCTTACAAAAGGGGAGAAAAACCAACATCTCTATGTTCTAGATAGGGAAACTGAGGCACGAAGCAGGGCCAGGACTTGGCCAAAGCGAAGGATTCCCCATTGGATGCCTTTTCCCAATATTGGGCTATACTGCTTTCCTGCTGCATCGACAAGAGAGTACCCACTGAGTGGAATGTCTTCCATGTTTCAGTCAGACATTAGCACCCTCCTCCCCACACACCCACCGTGGCACATTTTGTATGTGGTACAGAGAATTTAGAGGTGAAAGTGTTAAATAAAAATACATTTCTCCTTGTCTCTATCCTTTCTTCCCAGTGCCCTCTGTTCTTGGCAACTCAGGCTCCAGGCACCCTTGAACATTTCTATATTGTTTGAAATGATCTTCAGCAGCAATGTTGTCTCCATTTCCCCATTCTCCCCACTGCCCCTCCTGGCAGACTCCCGCCATCCCTGGGCTGTCAGTTACCAGAGAATTGCCTGCCTTCTGTTTTGAATTTAAAAAAAATGTATTTCACAGTCTGATAGGCACCTTCATTCCATCAACTCAAAGATTATGCATCCAGAGTGATGATAAAATATTTAAACATTTGAGGGAACAAAAATTAGCTGCAAGTATTTTGAAAAAGGCAGAGACTGAGGCAGCTAATCCCGTGGAACAGCAACACGTGACAAAGCCCCTCAAAGTTCAGGACGAGTCTAATTCATGTGAACTTCTTCTTAGCTGGAAGCTGGATGCGCAAATTAAACCCAAGCCACTTACACTATGGATGTGTCTGGAAAGACAGGAAACCAAGGATCTCACTCCCCAAAACTAGCTGCCACGCTGGACTCTACAGCTCCCAGGGATGTCTGACAGGGATCGGGCTTCCCTTCCTGTATGGTGTATGATGATTTCTATGTGTTATTTGCCAAATAGATTTCAGCCTGGATCAGTGCCCTGTCTGATGGCAGACAGACACATCCAAGGAAGAAACTCCAGACAGAGGGATTATAAAACAGCTAGTCCAGAGGGGACACTTCTTCCTAATCCTGTCACTTAAAGGTCAGTTTATGCACTCATGCAAGAGGGTTTATACAGGGGTCTCAAACTCCCAGCCCGAGGTCCGCACCTGGCCTGTAAAGTTACTTCTTGCAGCCCGCAAAGTCGCTATCACTATTATTTGCAATGTCATTGTATGAAAAGGTTTCAGTGGAGTGGCCCTTGGGCTATGGTACCAGTCCTCATGCATAGTGCAGCTCATGGGCTAACACAAGGTGATTTGAGTTTAAGACCCCTGGTTTAGAAGCACTTGCTACTCTCTACAGGGCTAGACGTCACGATCCTCTGCTTTGGAGGCCAGCCTCTTAGTCACTAAACTACTTCTGTACCCTCCTGGCTGCTTCTGAGGGGGCACTCTGGGGGTCCAGGAATCCCACCTGGGAAGGAGAAAGTTGGTTTTGGGGGCAAAGGGATGTGCATCATTTCCCACACCAGCCCTATAGTGCTCAGAGAGGAAATTCCCCAGCTGGAGGCTGTGTTACATTTCCACGGATATACCCTCCATGGCAGGGGCTCACAGTTTAACAGGGGGGCCAAAAGCACAGCTGTGCTGCTGGGGAACAGCTGAGGAGCTCCAGGTCTCCCGCATCTTTTCCACCAACCCCTCAACAGCCCACCCCAGTCCCTCCATATTCACAGGGATCCCAGGGAGCTACAGAGTTGGGGGTCTGGCCCCCACAGCCTGTCCTGGGGCTTGGGGCAGCTGCTCCCACCCAGCAGCCCATGGCTGGAGAAAACTGCACTTCTGCCATCTCCTGTGGGGCAGCCAGGGAAGGCTTTGTTTTGCCAGAAGCTGGGAATGGGCAACAGGATGGGTCCTTGCTGGTTACTTGTTCTACTTCTTCCTGCTGAAACACCTGGCGCTGGCCACCGTCAGAGGAGGGGACGCTGGACGAGATGGACCATTGGTCTGACCCAGTATAGCCCTTCTTATGTTCTTGGATAATTACACTAAGTGGGCCCAACTGGTGAAGTTGCATCAGTCTGGGATTCTTTACACCCCAGCGTTGGAGGGGAGTCAGATCTGCCAGACAGCCTCTCTTCCCACAACACGCTGGGGTATTTGGATCCAGTTATGGCACTGTGTTATTTAAATTGTAGTAAAATCTAGGACATTCAGGCTAGGACCAGGATCCTGCTGTGCTAGGTGCTGTACAAACACAGAACAAAATGCAGTTCCTGGCTCAGGTTGCTTCCAGTCTGTCTTTGCCTCCCTATAGACTTTTCCAGCAGATCTCAAAGTGTTTTATGAGTCTTAGCTAATGCTTCCACACTCCACAGCAAAGAAAGTCAGTAATATCCTCACACAAAGGGAGAAACTGACCCACAAGGCAGTGGACTGACTTGCCCCAGGTCACCCAGCAAGTCACCCAGCCTTTGAGCCCAATGCTTATGCACAAGGCAGTCCCACTGAACCTTTCCTGTCCACATGCCAACTGAACAGTGGCTGAGAGACTAAAGGAGTTCTGATGTTAAAAGCAGGAACAGACAGAAAAGGAGGTTCCTTTACACAGCAACATCGGCCTCCTACCCGGCCACTGGTACAAATGCTGGCGTCATTTTTACAGCAAGATGTTGGCTGGCAGCAGGAGGTTTGAAAATGCCAAGTGTAATTAAAAGCTGTAATTCCAAGTGCATCTTTGCTACCAGGGGACTTGAAGCCTGCTGGGCTACACAAGAGATTTCACATCCCAGGCTCTTCCATCTCCTCTTGGCTTCCCCCCTCTCCTTTCAGACTCCTTCCTTGCTTTGTTTCATCACCAAGAAAGGCGGCAAACAGGGGCTGCAGCACAAGCCTCAGAGCCAGGACCTCCTGAGTGCTACTCCTCCTGACACTGGCTCCCTCTGCAGCCTTGGCCAAGTCACTTAACTTCTGGCCACCTCTGTAGAATGGGAACAAGACTATTCAATTAGCCTTCCTCCCTCCAGTCAAGGAGGATGGGTGGGAAGGCTAATGTGGGGGTGAGGGGCACAAGCCTAGCATCAGGTTATAGAGCAAGAAGGAGTCTCAAACTCAAATCACCACAAGTGCCACATGAGGACTAGTACATTAACCCAAGGGCCACACCACTGAAACCCTTTCATACAACCATACTGCAAATATCGGTAACAACAGGGTCATCAAGGGCCACAGGAAATAGCTTTATGGGCCACATGCGCATGTTTGAGACCCCTGTTACGGAGGATGGCTGGGAGGATTCTGGTTTGTAGAAGAGTGCCAGGTAATTGCAACAGCCATTATTAATAACCATAATTAAAGTCCAACAGGAAGATTTCATGCAGAGGAGGAGCCATCTTTAATGGCTTAAGAATTGCTCCTCTGTGGCACAGGCTGTTAGTCAAAACTGGCAGGGACCGCCTTTGTTCTGTTTGTATAGCACGTAGCACCATGGAGGTCCTAGGTCATGCTGTCGCTCCTAGAGCCTACAATAACACAAACAACAGAGTGATGAGATTTCATATTGCTCAATTTTTATAGAGTGGAGAGCAAGTCTTGTCTCCGGCTCCTACCAAACACCACTTGTTTCATCATGCAAAATGTCAAGCCCCCGGGGACTCTCTTGGATCCCCTCTGGGAAAGAAAAGCCAGGCCAGCCTTAAACATCAGCAGGGCAGTGGCCCCTGCAGAGACCTCCACAATCACATTTCTACCCTCCCACCTAGCAGCAGACATAATATTTCTGTTACCAACATGTGTATGCTCCTGGTAAAGACCCAGCACTAGGACTTGGCCTGATCTCCCAGCCTGGCAGGGAAAACCAGTAATTCTGTCTCTGCAGCCACAGGCACAGCGTGAGCACCTCTGGTTCATTATTACCCCCATGCCCTGCCGTTTTCTCCTTGCTGGCACCCAGTGGAAAATAGCAGCTTGACTCCTATCCACTTTCTATCCTCACAGGAAGGGGCTTTGGTCAAACCAACTGCCTCCCGCAGCTTCCTCCAGCACCAGCTCTCATTCAGGCCTCCCCAAAACCACTCCAGATAAACCTCAGCTTTTAACTCTTAACCAGCACAGCCCAGGTAAGTGGCAACGTCATTGCTTACAGAAGGAATGGCAGGAACAAGCTGATGCCATTTAATTTCTGGCTACGGAAACCTAGGACTCTCCTACGGCTCTAGGGGCAACCCTTACCCTCGGTGCCGCAGAAGAAAAAGGACTGACCCCAGCCTAGCACACCACACAGAGTCTCCCACCCATCCACCCCCCTGGCCCGGTGGCAACAAGAATCTCTTCCAGTCTTGCTGTGAATTTCCAAGTATTTTTAGTCCTGCAATTAATAATTCATAGAGAATATGGCATCAACTACCTAAGAAAGGGGGGGGAGACTCTCTTAAAACAGTGATTTGCCTCTTTAATTTCTCCTCAAGGACATTTTAAATATACTTTTGACAGTACTTTGTCCACACAGCCACAGATCAGATTGGTTTGCACCAGCCCCTGCCACACCACTAACCTATAATCGATGTTTCATCATTGCTCACTTCTTAGTAGCTCCACATCTGATCCAAGTCCCACTGAACTTGAGTCTCTCTCTCTCCCTTAATGGTGGATACCCTGGCTGAACCAGCAAGAAACCCCTCCAGCATTCTCCCCAAAGCCAACATCCTAACTGGCAAGCTGGCCAAAGACCAATCCTGCAAGGTGCCAGGTAACAGTCTGACCCCAGTCCAGCCAAGCACTTCAGCAGGTGGGTTAAGTGTTGACGTCCAACAAACAGTTTGCCCGTTGAATGCTAACCATTCACTTAAGGGCTGTGCTAGATGGGGTCCAGAGTGCTCAGCCCCTTGCAGAATGGAGACGTAATGTGGCAAATTTTCCTGCCACCCCCCAGCTACGGCCCTGCCTGGGATAATAAAGGTGGTTGAGATGCACACCAACACAGGAATTAATTCACCCACTGCTGAAATGCATCCAGGTCTGGGCTGGAACGCAGCAGCAGCTTACAAGCCAAGGACAGACTCTGACTGAGAGTACCTTCTCCAATTCTTACTGCAGGGAGTTTAGGTCAGCAGGATAAATTACTTCAGCTGGAACTCGGCCAGTCCCGTAATTTTACAAAACAAGAGCTATGGAGTCTTTAATGACAACTCCATCTTGCCTCTCCTAGGAACAGAGGACCTCAAGCAACAAACAGGGATTCTAGTCTGACACGGGGAATTTGTCCACACCTCCTCACACTGGGAAATCGAGCTCTTCCTGATCGCTGGCTGGAATGTCTTGTTTCTGCAGCACCACATCACCGCCATCCCCAGCAGGGTAAGACCTTTGGCTGTACCAGCTGTCTTTGATGCCAAGGATAAGGTTCATCCCTTAAGCTGGGGTGGACAAAATTGGCTCAAAGCTAGGTGCTAGACATTTTACTTTTGGTCAGCAGAGGGCTTTCCTCCATTATTTTTCTTCGGTGGAGCCAGGCGACAGGCTACAGAAACTGGCTGCCATGGTGACCAGAAACAGATTTTTCGAGTCCTGCCTTAAGCCCAACTGAACCAGTACAGTCCACCCTGGTCTCTCCATCGCAGCACGCCCTGAGTCTTGCAGCTACCCTGCTTCAGCCACTCACCTCAGACTGCAGTGCTTCATGCTTGGAAGTCCCCCCAAAATCCTTCTCCCCAACAATGGTGCAGAGAATTATGAGATTGGTAATTCAGGTGTCTCTGAATGCACGGGTGCAACCATGAAGCGAAGGCACCCGGAGGATGTGCAGAAATGGATCTACTAGGAATAAATACATCATGGAGTGGACGTGCTAAGCCATCTGGTGGCTGCTGGCATCAGCCATTTCACAAAACCAGCATGCCCACAGCACCAGCCGCATCTAGCATGGCCACGCCAGGAAGAGGCACACCCCCCAGTGAATCGCCAAGAGAGGGGCCCCCTCCAAGTCTTGATTGGGACTAACCCTGCTTTTGCCAGAACTCCTTAGGACCCTGTTTCCAGGAGTCTGCAAGTACCAACAAATGTAAATAGCAGCAACAGTTCCTAAACACCTTCACTGATTTCTCAAAGGATTGCTTTTAAACTTACGGCACGGTTTCTCAGCCAATGGCTCCTATCTTTCATTGGTGATCTGACGCTCATCTTCAAAGGAAGGGAAGACCCGGACAGCTACTTTGGAGAAGCATGCGCTTCCAAGACTGCCTACGTGCTGCTGGCTGTGCCTGCCAAGCAGCAGGGAGCTAACCCGGCGAATGCATTCCTCCCTCGAGCAGGTGTGAGACCAGCACAGGACTGCAGCCGAGACTAGGCCCTGAGGCGACAGCTCTGCCAAGGAAGCCAAAAGGGAGCGTTCCCTCCGGCCAAACCAATAGGTGCCTCTCCGTGCAGATCTCACAGGCATCACCAGCAACATTAATCTCACTTAGTTCAAATCTCGCCTGAAAATGTAGCCATTAAAAAAAAGCGGCTGCATTGTTAAGCTGCGTGGACTTCAGATTGAGTGCAAGGGGCCATCGGGAGTTGGAACAGCAGGGCCGCGGAGAAGAGGGCATTGTGGATCAGGGGATTCTTAACTTTCTGACCAGGGCAGAAAAATGCTTTCCTGCCCACCCCTCCAGCCTCTCCCCCTAACCAAAGCCAACTTCTTGTGAACTTGGGAGACGCCATAGCTGTCTCCCAAAAAAACCTGCTTTTTAAGCCACAGGAGTACATTAGATTGATCACTATCTTAGGGGCAGAGAAGGAAAGGATCAGGACTCATGTTCTATACCTGGTTCTTCCACTGACACACTGGTCTCGGCCAAGTCGCTTAAGGTGTCTCTGTCTCAGGTTTCTGACCTGTAAAATGATACAATAATATTCAGCTCTATTATTATCTAGAGGGCCCGATCAAGAACTAGGGCTCCTTTATGCTAAGGTAATATCCACATCAAAATAAGGAAATCCTCCATATTCAGAGTGAAACAAATGCAAGTTATATTAATTTGAAACAGAATAGGGTTCAAACCCATTTCACTTGGCTTAGCTTTTGGGGGAATTTACCCCAGCATTAGAGGATGGGATGGGGACAGAGTCTGAAGAAGAAAATAAACCAACAAAAGAAATCAGGAACGGTGCACACACACGCAAAAGACTGATGGCAAAAAGGAGAGGGGAAAAACAGATCAGGCCAAACAAAACCAAACTAGCAGAAAGAAAAAATGGCATGAAAGCCGCATCTAAGCTGCAGCAAAGCTAAGAAAAACCCAGGAAATTAAAAGCTAATGTTCAAGCTCTGTTCTTTGGCAAGACCCTGTGCTTGGATATTTACATCCTCGAGAGATCTGATTGCATCCCTAAGCTCAGAACGGTGAACAAAGAACAGTTTCCTACCTTGGGTCAGCTTGTGCCTCATCCGTATGGCTATTTACATGGAGGGGGGAGGTGGAGAAGGGTCATCTTTGCTCACTTGAGTAGTTTTTGGTTTGGTGTAAGCTGTGAATTTTCTGTTCGTACTAACTCCCCCCCCCCACACACACACACCATAGTCCCTTTAATCCACATTTTTAAAAGCCTCTAAATAAGCATCACATAAGTACTTATTTAGGAAAATTATTTACAAGGCAGATTATCAGCCTGAAGGATGCTGGCAGTGGCTGTGTGGAGAGAGGCAGGTCAAAATGTTTTTCAAACATGTGGCCCATTTGTGGCCCAGGCAGAGATGGGGAGACCAAAGAATAAAGTGTGCCCTTCTGTAAAACAGTGACAGTAATACCTCCTACACGGGTCAGAGGGTCAGACTAACGGGGCCTGAGCCCTTCCCATGAAAGCCAAAAACAGGTTTGCCTAGGATAACCAGATGCTCCAATTTTATGGGCACAGCCCTGATATTTGGGGCTTTATCTTCTTCTATAAGTTATTAGTGCCCCATACCTCCCACCCAGATTTTTCACACTTGTTGCCTTATCACCCCTAAAACTTGCCACTAACTGCAATGGGAGAAGAATTGAGTTTAATGTTTGCAAAGCACTTTGAAGATGACAGTCACTATACAAACACCACATATCACGAACATGCAAGCTCTGGGTCATGCTTACGGGACTGATGATGCCTTTGGAGCTCCCAAAGCTTGTTCGGTGCGTTCTGCATTATTTGTTGATCCAATAAAAGGTGTTGCATTATCTCCCTTGGCAGCTCTGCTTTAAGAAACAATATGGCTCCAAACATCTTTCCGACCCACTCACGCAAACAGTTGTTTTATGATCGTATTATTGAGCTGAAAGTCCGCAACGGTTATTTCCTTGGGGTCTGCCGCGAAAACTTGTATTTAGCATCCTGTCAGAGCGTAGCATGGCTTGCTACAATATATACGGACTAGATTAATGGAGGAGGAGCTGCAAAAAAAACAACACATTTTAATGCTCTGGTGTTTGCTTTTAAACTCACAGAAAACAAAAAATACCTTAGTTTCATGCTATGGACCAAGCACCTGCAAAAAGTCATTTTTAAAAGCAACAGCCTCCTGAGTCTTTCTTCTCTTTCGCACCTCCTAAAGCCAGACGGGTTTGCTGTTTGTTTGAATCGACAGGATGGACGAACATCACCTGTGTTTTAAACCCCCTCCCAACCCTGACTCTCGGGCTCTGAGCCTGAGACAAGATCTTCCAAACATTGTGACTTTAGGCATTAAATAAAAAGCGGTCCTGCTGCTTCAAAACAAAAATTAAGTAAAGAAACCTCCAAACCCAGGAAGGCAAGGGGCAAATGCACAAGGTTGGGGGAATGGAGGTGCTGATGTATTTAAAGCAAGGGAATGAATGCAAGCCCTGCAGGGCTGGGGGCCGAGGAGCAGCGGGGGAAGCCGGAGAAAGGCTCTGGCTCCGGTCGCACGGCGGACGGGCAGGATCCAGCAAGAAACGCGAACGACAGACGAGCCGGCGATGGTCCTGGCGCAAGTTTTCCCAAAAGGAAGCCGGTGCCGGCCAGTCCGGCGGCTCCCCCCCGACTTCCCGGCCGGTTTCTGCCCCGGGAGCCGGGCGGGCAGCGCCCCGGACACACGTGCGGCTTAGGAAGGTCAAATCCGGATTAAGCAAAAAGCAGCGGCGCGGGGCGGCCTCGGGCGGGTTATGCGAGGCGGAGCCCCCGGCCGGCTGTGCTGGGGATCCCGGCACCTGGCGGCGTCGGTGGGAGGCGGGCGGCGGCGCGGGCTGCGGGGACCGACCGACAACTTGGGGGCTGGACGGACGGACGGACGGATGGATGGATGGATGGACGGCTGTCTGTCCGTCCTGCCCCCCCCGCCACGTGCCGGGGCCCCGCGCCGCCTCCCGCCTCCGCTCAGCCCGGCCCGGCCCCGCCCCGCCGGGATCCCCGCACCCAGGGGCCCCGCCCGGCAGAGCCCCCGGCCTGGGTCCCTCCCCCGGGCCCGTCCCCGCACCCCCACCGCGGCCCCCAGTGTCCCCCCCTCTCCGCTCTTCCCTGCCTCAGTGTCCCCCCCTTCTGTCTGCCCTCCCCATCGCTTCCCTGCCCTGCCTCAGTTTCTCCTTCTGTCCCCCACCCTGCCTCAGTGTCCCTTCTTCTGTTTTCCCTTCCCTGCCTCAGTGTCCCCTCCTTCCATCTTCCCTGTCCTGCCTGTGTCCCCCCTGCTGTCTCCCCTTCCCTCCCTCAGTGTCCCTTCTTCTGCATTCTCTCCCCAACACTTCCCTCCCCTCCTTCACCATCCCCCTTCCATCTCCCCTTCCCTGCCTCAGTGTCCCTTCTTCTGCCTTTCCTCCCATCACTTCCCTGCCCTCCTTCAGTGTCCCCCCTTCTGTCCCCCCTTCCCTGCCTGTGTCGCTCCTTCCATCTTCCCTCCCCTGCCTCAGTGTCCCTCCTTCTGTCCCTCACCCTGCCTCAGTGTCCCTTCTTCTGCCTCCCCTTCCCTGCCTGTGTCCCTCCTTCCTTCTTCCCTGCCCTGCCTCAGTGTCTCCTCCTTCTGTCTCCCCTTCTCTGCCTCAGTGTCCCTTCTTCTGCCTTCCCTCCCCATCACTTCCCTTCCCTCCTTCAGTGTCCCCTCCTTCCATCTTCCCTGCCCTGTTTCAGTGTCCCCCCTTCTGTCTCCCCTTCCCTGCCTCAGTGTCCCCCCTTCTGTCTTCCCTCCCCATTGCTTCCCTGCCTTAGTGTCCCTCCTTCTGTCTCCCCTTTCCTGCCTCAGTGCCCCCTCGTTTCATCTTCCCTCACTTCCCTGTCCTGCCTCAGTGCCCATCCTTCTGTCTTTCCTCCCAGCGATTTCCCTAACCCCCCCCCCAAAAAATTTCTCAACACCCCCCCAGTTGTCAGCTACTCTGCGTTATATCAAATTAGCAAGCACCCCCCTAATTTCAAGTGCTGGGAAGAGTACTGCTTCCTCCCACTTCTCCCTCTTGCCTTCCCTCCTCCCATCACTTCCCTGCCTTAGTGCCCCCCTCCTTCTGGCTTGCCTCCCCCTACTCTGTCCCCCCCCCCACACCCAATCCATTGGTCAAACTCTGTCCCTGGGATCCAGGGCAGTCCAACTGGGTAGGAGCCTGGCCCTTTAAGGGAGCCTGGCCGCCCATTCCCCTATGGCTAGCTGGGTTTGGGGCAGCCCCTACAGAGCTGGGGAGGAATGGGGGGTGATGGGTGGGGGGGGGGGAAAGGTGCCTCCAGCTGTCCTGGGGTCTGATGTTAATGGACAACTCACCAGGTGCTGCTTAACTGAGAAGAAAGACACTAAGGGGGCAAATCCTGCAAAGGAAAAAGGGCGCCCCCCTCTTCCACCCCAGGGGTTAAGGGCTCAGGGTTTGCATCACCCCAACTTTGGTTTCAGAGAGGCTCTAAAACAAACCTTACTGGTGTGGGAAGAGGGTGGTTGTGAGGAGCTTTGCAAACCTTCAAATCACCCCTTGCTTCCGAGTTAGGCTGCACCCTACAATGGGAAGGGAGACGCTGTGGGTCAGAGCCTGCCAGCACTTGCCACCATGCTAAATACCATCACCTGGCAGGATTGGCCCTGGGTGACCTGTTGGGGTGCTGATGCCAGCAGGAAGGGACGGCGGGAACCCCTCAGGATCGGAGGGCAAGGAATGCCAGGCTCAGTGGGGTGTGCAGTTCAGGCCCTCTGGCGCTGGCACATCCACAGAAACGTTCTAGTTTTGCACATGAAGTACTAATCTAGAAGTAAGGCGCTCTGGCTGATTTACTAGGTCCGTCCTAGGCTTGCTGGGTGACCATGGGCAAGCTCTGCAAGGCCATCTGTCCCAAAGAGCTCACCCTGCCAGATGCGCCCCACCTGCTGAACTCTCCTGAAAAATCTGTGCATGCCCAGCCCTTTTGAAAAGGTCACCTTTAGTCTCCCAGCTTGTGTCTGCCTTCTCTCTTTACATTGTAAATTCTTTGGGGCAGGGACTGTTTGTACAGCATCTAACACATTTACAGACTCATTCTCCCAGGAAGCCAGATGGTGCTGCCACTAACACACCCTGCCTTTCTGAGCAAGACAACAAACACTGCATTAAAGCCTTGAAGCACTAAAATTACATTTTAATATCAAAAGCTGCACAGAGATTTCCAATATACTTTATTTCAGTTTTTTAAAATCCACCCACCTCTCTCATCTACGTGAAGTCTGTGACAATCAGAATGTACCAATATAATGTAATATGATCAGGTTCATAATCTCAGCTGGTGTTATGCACAAGCCAAGCTCCGCTTACGTTTCTCAGCCACACACCACTTCATAAAACTGATACTCTATTCTGGTTAAAACGGATAAGGCAAACACACAGAGAAGTCTCCTGAGAACGTCACTGGGGCCTGAAAGTGACACCTGGTGTTTCAAGAGATGGCAGCTTATGTAATGACCTGACTCTGTTGGTTAACTATTTGCTGTCTAAACTATCTTTCTACACTCTAATAAATGCGAGATGATCCATGCCTCGGAAATTGTTGCAGTTCCAAAACTGTTTGTAACAGCTGGAGGAACTGTGGCTAGCCTTTGAATGGTTTCAGGAGTTTACTAATCAACTCAAGTTAAAAGACAGTTACAGGGGCATTAAAAGCTCCAGGCTAAAACTATCAAGGCCAAGAGAAATAGACACTCACTGGGCTAGAGCCAACAGAAGTCTTACTTGTACCTGAGAACAAGCTTAAAGGGTCAGCAATGGGTCACTGGTGCCTAAAATCTTTCAAAAATAAAGGGCTTTTACAAACAATCATTTCATGATTTATTTTATTTCAGTGAAAACCTGGTTTCTTCATTGGATTTGCGTTTTCCTGCAATGCTTGCATGTTATCACATGGTGGAGTCAGGTCCAATGATTTAACCTTCCCAAAAACATATCATATGAACTGTGTGTTAGGGTATACCAGATCTTCACCTTTTCCAGACCAGAAAGTCAGGCTCCTAATTTAGCAATATGGGGTAGTTATGACCCCCTGTTTTCAACCCCCTCACCACCACCACCACCACTTGAGAATGCAAGGTATACAATAAAAACCAACAATACACAAAGATCTACATTTTAAAAAAGGAAAATAGGCACAGAAAAGGCTGCTTGTGATGTCACATCAGAGAATTAGTATTCTAATTCAGCAAAAACAACAAGGAGTCCTGTGGCACTTTTAAAGCCTAACCAATTCATTGAGCTGGATTTTCTCCCATGAAAGTTCATAGGATAAATGAATTGGTTAGGCTTTAAAAGTGCCACAGGACTCCCTGTTTGATTTTAATATTGTGACTTGCAATGCCACGTCAGGGCTAATTTTGTGGGGAGCTTTTGACTCCCCAACCCCTTGAATGCCTGATTTCCCAACTTTCACACTGCATTAATGGTAAATATTTGCATTTAATGCCATCGCTGTGTTTAGCTGTACATGCTTTATAGGGGCGGATTCAGTGCATCCTATGAACCCAAGATGGGTAAGAACTCAGGGGATGTCAAAGGGCCAAATTCCCTGCTACTGCAAATTGGCATAAAGAAGCGTCAATATACAACAGCAGCAATTTGGCCCAAAGTGTGGCTCTGTGAGGAGGAGCTACTGTCCAATCCATTGCCCCTAGGGAGAGGGTGAGAGAACAAGCCATGTCACAGATGTTTACTCACATTGCTTAAGACTAAGAGAGTACAAGAAGGCACGCAGATCCACAGTGAGGATCACAGTACAAGAACGGTTGTAGAACAGAACAGCATGAGGCAGCTAAAGTAGAGACAGGGAGACAAAGGCTGCAACAAAACTAATTGTCACCTCATCTCTCTTGCTAGAGGCACAAGGATGTCAAGTGAGGGCCAAGTTACCGGGCGTCAGTCAGGTAGAAGTAAGCAGTTCGCTGAGAAGAGGCATTTGGTGTGCAGCCTTGTGTGGAGTTAAACACTGCATTTAAAAGACAGTTGAGGACTTATTTACTGGAAATGGTTAGGAATTTTTCAGCCAAACATTTTTTTCCCCATTAGCAAATGTTAATGTGCCAAAACCTTACATGGGAAATAACCTTTTCAACAAATCTCCTTTCAAAAAAACTTCTGAAAGTCAAAAATTACCAAACCAGAAAGTTTTGACATGTTCAAAACCAGAAAAAGTTCTGTTATTCAGATCAGAATGATTTTGCTTTTAAGGTGAAATTAATTTCTAGCAATGCTGGCCTTTAACCTCACCTGAAATTTTCAGAGAGATTTTCAGTCAGCAAAAATTTGAGACCAAAATTTTTTTTTTCTATCCTGAATGCAGAGGAAAAGCCTTTTTAAATCTCAAATTCTCACAGGATGGGAGAACAGTTTCCTGGCCAGCTCTAGTCATTACCAAATAAATGCATTTGAGACCCCTCCCTCCCCGTCATCACACCCCCTCTTGTGCATCCCACATAGCCAGTCCCCTCCCCTTCCTTGGGTGAATTTTCCCTATGCTATTGCCCCATTTTGGGCATCCTATCCTCCTTTTCTCCCCACGCTTTTTTGGAGGGTGGGGGTTCTTCCCTGACACTATGGGGCAGGAAAGAAGCCCTCGCCCTGTCTAGGAGGCAACAGGTGAGGCAGGAGCCTCCTCTGTGCCATTGGATGTTGGGCACTGTGGTGTTGCTGTCTGGACAGGGAGAGGCTCAAGTGTCTGTGCCAAAAGAGGCACAAGCTCCCTCCTCAGCTCCACCATCCCTGATTTTGGCTCTCTAAAGAGGCTGGCACTGAGACCTGCGGGCTGGATCCCTCCCTTCATTCCAAAGGGTCCTGCCGAGTGGAGAGAGCTTGAATCCAATCTGTGGGCTGCAGGTTTAGCACTCTTGACTGGTGCGACTGCTCCCTATGCCCCCCCTTGGGTGCTGATCTTGCCAGAGCTGCAAATGGACACTACTCCTGTGCTGCCAGCTCCAGCTGCTCAAACCTTTGTCACCCCCACCTCCCAAAATCCTGAGAATGGCTTAAAATAATACATGTTATAAAAAATACATTTGGAATTCTTTTTCTTTGCCTTGTGATTTCTAAACCTTAAGGGAACGCACAGTGACAAACTTTGCTCTGCAACCACAAGAGCTAGCAACTTGCTTTTAAAAATCAAGGGGAAAGCCGAGCTGTTCTCGTAACTGCATGACTCCCGGAGCTGCTGCTTCAAGATGAATGGTGAGAGTTGGCAACACTGCCTGTGGGCCATTGTAGTGCTTGTCTTCCTTCAAGAGAAGAAACAGAGGATCTGCCAGCAGTGTACACAGGTGAGCAAGTGCAAGGTGTGGGAAAAGCATCCAAATAGCCAAAGTGTAGAAGCAAGGAGAGAGGCAATGTTGTTATCCAGGAGCCCGTGTGCTGAAAAAGGCAGTGCTTGCCAAGACCCAGCATGCTGGCAGGTGGGGCAGGAAGGGACACATACTGGGGTGATGGATGCAGCGGGTCCAGCAGCCAGTGACCAGAGGTGGAGGAGAAGGGAGGAATGTGGTGGATTTTGGTGGAGCAATGACAGAGAGTGAGTAAAAAGCAGAGACCAGGGGCAGTGCAGAAAATAAAATAAGGAGGAAGCCAATGAGGTAGAGAAGAGAATGGATGGAGCAGTTGAGGAAGGAATTAATGGGACTGGCAAGATGAGGGAGAAGAAACTAAAAAGATACAGGGGCTGGAGAGAGAAAAAGGTATTGAGAAAGCAGGAGAAATTAAACTAAGGCTGGCCTACAGTAGACGGCTAGGTCAACGTAAGCTGCCTTACATTCACCCAACCGTGAAAGAACCTTCACTGAAATTTGGCTCCCACGGACGGGAGTGCCTCTCTCTGCAGGATTTCCCACCACCAGCAACCCAAGTGGGATTGAGTCACCACTGATGTTATCTTGAAGCGGTGCCAGCATAACAACATACATGAACACAAGCTATTTAAGGACTGTGGTGGCTGTGCACAGAGATATGTCCAGCTGACATAAATTCTATAGCATAGACATGACCTGGGAAACAGTCTGCAAAAAGCAGAAGAAAAATAAAGCCTGGCCATATACTGCAGATGAGAAACAAACACAGACCCCATGGCAGTCAGATACAGCACCCAAATCTCCCAATTCTCAGTTCTGCAATTTATTCACTAGGTCATGCCATCCTCTTGCTGGATACATAACTCCTAGTAACCCCAGTCAATATTATTCACTTACCAACAGGGAAATATGCCCCTTTCTTGCAAAGCATTGTCCCAAAGTAACACTTGGTGTGATCATTAGAATCTCCTTCTAAAAAGAGATGTGTACCGATGTTCTCAGCGGCGTGGTCCCTTCTTGCACTTAGTGCAAATACAGAAGGGGCCTCACTTAATTGGATATTTCCACAAATGAATTCAGAGGACTTGAATTTTAGTTATTGCTTCTCTGAATGTCATGGGGAAGATGGAGGATGGCAGAGGTGAGAGAGCAAGGCGCCCAGACTGGGAATATAATCAAAACAAAAACATCAACTCACTTTCAGTCAAAAGCTGTCCCTCTCAGAGGTCAGCAAGGTGGATGTCTTCATGCAGGTACTAGTGGATTCTCCATTGATGACCCTTTTTAAATCAGGACCGGATGTTTCTCTGAAAGCTCTGCTCTAGGAATTATTTTGGGTGAAGTTATATGGCCTGTGTTTTACAGGAGGTCAGACTAGATGACCACTACAGACTCTTCTGCCCCATATATTGTGATGACTAGGAGATTACCCCCACTCCTCATACCAACAAGTTTTACTGCTTCCTAGTGATTCCTACAAGCACCCGGACTGGATACAAGGGTGCTGGCCTCCACAGCCCACTACAGCTTCCTCCCTCTCTGCCTAGGACTCGATTGTTATCCCCTGCCCTCAAAAAGAAGCTGGGACCATCTCACATGCAGAAGGGCTCAGGCCACCAGCATCAAACTCAGCACTTCACAGCAGGGCAGCTGGGCATGAGCTGTGGGCGGTTCAAGAGTTTTCACAGAGCACTTATCAGGAATGCAACGGCTTCTTCCTTCAGTGTCACACGGTGACAGATGCATTAGCTCTTCCCATATTTCTAGAACAAACAACACCATTGGCTTTGATATGCATTCATATTCACTTGATGCTGGGACACAGATTACTGATGGATAATCATATAGTGGTAACCATACTTAGCACCTGCACAGAACTTGAAGCACTTCACCAACATGGCTAAGTGACACTGTCTCCATTTCACAGATGGCAAAGTGGAGGCTGAAAGGTAAAGTGACTTGCCCCAGGTGTATGGTACACCCCTAGGGTTCCAATTCCCTGACTCACACACTAAGCCCTAGACAAAGCCACCTCACCTCCACAAGGCCCAGAAACCCCCCAAATCCAGCCCAGGCAGGGGAAAACCTTCACTTCCTGCTGCCTCTGGCATCCCACCAGGATCCATTTCCTCATGCCATTCACTGCTGCATAAGACACAGAGTGATTCATTCCTCTCTCACCAACAAAGCTTGGACCACTAAAATATTACCTCACCCAATCTGTCTGTCTTGTGTCTAGATACCAACACCAATGCCAGGATTCCTCACACTTCTTGCTCAGTAAAAGGACGGTATTTCTACAGGAGCTACCAAAAGGACAGCTCTTGCTTTTGATATTACCTTTCTCTGGTGCCTTTCACCCAGGAGAAGCCGACAGCACTCCAAATGTCTGATAGAGCTCGCTGGCGTGTAGCCACTTTGGGAATAAAAGCAGTTGCTGACGAACAGAACAGGAACATTTAGGACAAGAAGGATGTTTTGCTCATCTGAAAAAACAGGGACAGGAGTAGAGAAGGAAGGGAGTAATTAACGGTGCTAGAATTTTGCCAGGACACCTCGGTTAACCTTCAGATTTTTTCTGAAAGTGTCCTAGGGTGCTCTAATTAGAGCAGGCTCCTGTTCCTCACTGGATCAGAAACACGCTGTCTCTGGCAGCACGATGTTCCCCAACACCACAGCGACTAGTGATCCAGGATTGACTTCAAGGGTAAAATGCCACCACCTTGCTTCTGCCACTTGACAGGTCTTCCCAGCGGCCTGCCAGCCAAGTAATGCCCCAGCCTGCCTAGCTAGTGAAAGCCACCTCACTCACACCCCAGCACAGAGGGGCTGCATTTAGGCACAGCATCTCTCTCATGGGAAGTGGTTCCAGCCAGGGCTTAGCTGCATCAGACAGATGATTTGCTTTATAATGTAATATTTGAAAATTGCAATTACTCACAAAGCAAGTGCACACATCAGGCACATCCTTGCATAAAACAACAGAATGGTTTTCAGAGGTGCAATTACATTAGCTCATCTAAACAATGTCTGAAGCAGAGAACCTTGAAATGGAGAGGTTACAAAAGCACCTTTCACTTTTCTTAATCAACCCCTTCGATCAGACTTGCCGCCTGCGCAAAGGACTGTGTGCGTCAGAGCGCAATTCAACTACAATGTCGCTTTCATGCGGTTAGAAAGAATGTGGTCAGGTTAAAAATCATGGGCCAAGATTCTGCTCTCCAGCCAGG